>CAWUFW010016899.1:0-287658 GCA_963921515.1 Calotriton arnoldi
TGTTGCTTTGTAAGTGGCTGCATGTGTTTGAGAATAGCTACATGAGTGTCTATATGAGTTATTGAATGCTTGTGTGAGTATCTGTATGGGTGCCTGAGTGTTTGTGTGGGAGGGGTGTGTGCGACTCTGTGCATAGATGTGTGAGTGGGTGATTCACTGGGTGGATGGTTTCAAGAGTGCATCTGTGATAGACTGTATGGGTGGGTAAGTGTGTGTAAGAGTGTGTTAGTGAGTGAATGTATGTCCCAGTGGTACATGTGTGAGTAACTACATATGTGAAAGGCAGTATATATGTGTGTTGGAGTATATAAATAGCTATAAGCAAGAGTGACTGATTGTGATAGTGGCTGTATGGATGAGTGTGTGCTTGTATCAGTGATTGTATAAGAGCGTAAGAATGTGCTAGTATTTGTATGAGTAAGTGAGCTGGTGTGTGTATAACTGTATAGGTGAGTAAATGGTAGTGTGTTTAATTATTTGCATGACTGACTAGGTGTGTGAGTACCTCTATGGATGAGTGGCGGTGTTTGAGTGTCTATATAGGAGTATGAGTGCATATGATAGTCCTGTACTGAGTGACCGTAAATATGAGTGACTGTTCGGGTGAGTGAGTGGATGTGTGTGTGTAGACCTAAGAATCAGTGAGTGGGTATGTAGTTATTGGTGTTGGAGTGTCTATGGTTTTGCGAATGGCAGTCTGTACTTTAGAGTGGGTGTATCAAAGGTTATATTAGGGTGTGAGAAGATGCATGAAATTATCACATGGATGATGTCATCAGTGATGTCATCAGTGATGTCATTTGAGATGTCATCAGTGATGTCATCAGTGATGTCACTGACCATGTCATGAGTGATGTAATATGTGACGTCATCAGCAGTGCATTGCGGGGCGTGAGTTATAGTTAGCTGGACTAACTATAACGGGGAATTTCACGGGTTTTGTACGAGTGCAATGTCCAACTAACTATAACTGTCCCTAAAACCTATGGTTTTTCAGTGAATTTCAAAGGTTTTTAAATGCTAATTTGTAACTATAACGTCCCTGAAACCTATGGTTTTTTCAGTGAATTTTAAAGGTTTTTAAATGCTAATTTGTAACTATAACATGTCTGAAACCTACGGTTTTTTCAGTGAATTTCAAAGGTTTTGTAAATGACAATTTTTAAATGTATTAATTGTTATATAAATTTTTAAAATACTGATTTACTACATTTTTAGAAACAATTTTTTTTACATATTTTATTATTTAAATTACATTGTAATTACATTATACATTACATTACAAAAATACTTTCTCAGAATGAATTACTTTAGTTTAAATACTTTGCACATAGGCAATAGACTTTTAAGTACAGTAGTTACAGTTGTTGCAATGTGCAACACATTTTCAAACACAATGCAACATTCAGCTCAATGTGAATTTCTAGTTAAATGCAATTAGTTACTTTATGGATTACTTTTCTAACCACAGGACTGGATCCTAGATTCAGTCCTGGCACATCTCCTGTAAACAGTTGAGTAAAAGCGTTTTGGTTACAGTCGTGATTTTTAAGGAATATTATTGTACTTTAAAAGTTGACACTTAGAAACTTTTTCTCATAGAATCACCAATGTTATCCTATGGAAGGAAATTCACTTAGCAGGTAAAAACTGTTATCGTTACTTTTTTCTTACTCAGTGTTGGATCCTGGATCCAGCACTGGTGCATCTCCTGTAAACAGTTGAATGAATGCATTTAAGTCATACAGGCGATTTTTAAGGAATATTTGTAGTTTGTGAAAATCGACACTTTGAAAGTTTTCTGCTGAAAACCAGACAATGGATTCCTATGTTAGAAAATATAAGTTACTGGTAAGTACGGTTAAAATTACTTTTCAGGGTCAGTGCTGGGCTAAAAGATGCAGCACTGGGTTCTCTCCTGATAACAGGTGAGTAAATTGGAATTCGTACTTTGGTTGATTTTAGAGGAATATTATAAAGTTCCAAAACTCCACACTTAGAAGAATTTCCAAGTGAAACCAGTCAATGTTAGCCTATGAAGGAAATTCAAGTTACCGGTAAGTACGGTTAAAATTAATTTTGAGGATCAGTACTTGGCTGAAAGATGCAGCACTGAGGTCTCTCCTGATAACAGGTGAGTAAATCAGAATTCGGATTTCGGCTGATTTTAGAGGAATATTTTAAAGTTCCAAAAATCAACACTTAGAAACTTTTTCAGCAAAAAGCAGGCAATGATATCCTATGCAAGGAAATTCAAGTTACTGGTAAGTACGGCTAAAATTACTTTTGAGGATTAGTACTGGGCTGAAAGATGCAGCACTGAGGTCTCTCCTGATAACAGGTGAGTAAATCGGAATTCGTATTTCGGCTGATTTTAGAGGAATATTTTAAAGTTCCAAAACTCCACACTTAGAAGAATTTCCAAGTGAAACCAGTCAATGTTAGCCTATGAAGGAAATTCAAGTTACCGGTAAGTACGGTTAAAATTACTTTTCAGGACCAGTACTGGGCTGAAAGATGCAGCACTGAGGTCTCTCCTGATAACAGGTGAGTAAATCGGAATTCGTATTTCGGCTGATTTTAGAGGAATATTTTAAAGTTTCAAAACTCCACACTTAGAAGAATTTCAAAGTGAAACCAGTCAATGTTAGCCTATGGAAGGAAATTCAAGTTACTGGTAAGTACGGTTAAAATTACTTTTCAGGACCAGTACTGGGCTGAAAGATGCAGCACTGAGGTCTCTCCTGATAACAGGTGAGTAAATCGGAATTCGTATTTCGGCTGATTTTAGAGGAATATTTTAAAGTTCCAAAACTCCACACTTAGAAGAATTTCCAAGTGAAACCAGTCAATGTTAGCCTATGAAGGAAATTCAAGTTACCGGTAAGTACGGTTAAAATTACTTTTCAGGACCAGTACTGGGCTGAAAGATGCAGCACTGAGGTCTCTCCTGATAACAGGTGAGTAAATCGGAATTCGTATTTCGGCTGATTTTAGAGGAATATTTGCACAATGGTGAAGGGAGGGGGCGGGGCCTCAGGTGACATCTGTGCAAACGCGCCCCGTTGCGCGTTTTAAGTTGGGGGATTAAGTCCCCTTGAATCCTGAGGGTCCCTAGGGGCCAACTAGCCCACCAGGAACCTCCAATATGCGCCAGGGGCTGCGTTGCAGAGACGTGTAGAGAGGCCACACCCCTTTTACACCTCTCTGCAACGCAGCTCTGTGGCGCTTTCTGGATGTACCTGTTGGGCTAGTTGGCCCCAGGGACCCTCAGGATTGAAGGGATTTAATTCCCCATCTTAAAACGCGCCACGGGGCCTGTTTGCACACATGTCACCTGAAGCCCCGCCCTCTCCTTCACCACTGTGCAAACGCGCCCGTGGCGCGTTTTAAGTTGGGGATTAAGTCCCCTTGAATCCTGAGGGTCCCCGGAGTCCAACTAGCCCACCATATACCTCCAAAGCGCCACAGAGCTGCGTTGCAGAGAGGTGTAAAAGGGGCGTGGCCTCTGTACTCCTCTCTGCAAGGCAGCCCCTGGCGCATACTGGAGGTACCTGGTGGGCTAGTTGGCCCCCAGGGACCCCCAGTATTCAAGGGAATTGTTCCCCCTCTGCAAACGCGCCAGGGGCGCGTTTGCAGAGTGGTGAAGGAAGGGGCGGGGCCTGCGGGCCCGATCGTTTTTAATTTTTTTTTTTCTCCCTGAAGGGGGCTGTGTGGCCCCCTTCCTTTTTCTTTTTTGGGCCCTGGGGACCCCATCCCCAGGGCCTTACCCCTTTTTAAAATTACCTTTAAAAAAAAAAACGGGAAGGGGCCGCGTGGCCCCCTTCCCTTGGCCTGTATTGGCCCGGGGACCCCATCCCCGGGGCATGGCCTCTATATTTTTTTTGAGGGGGCAGCGTGGCCCCCTCCTCTGGCCATTTTAAGGCCCCGGGGACCCCATCCCCGGGGGCGGCCTTTCCTTTTAAAAAAATTTTTGCTCTTTTTTGGGGAGGGGTCCGCGTGGCCCCCTCCCGGGCCACTACTTGCCCCGGGGACCCCATCCCCCGGGGCTGGCCCTCTCCGTTGGGGACTGTGGGGGGTCCCCAATCCCCCACAGTCCCGCTCGGCTCCCCACGTCCCTTGGGAGCCGGCATTGCTGTTCCACATGGGGAGCAGCTGACATGCTGCTCCCCATGTGGAAAAGCAATCGCTTTGGATATTGGAAGAGAGAGCAGGTTTCCCTGCTCTCTCTTCCAATATCCAAAGCAGCTTGCTATGGCAGGACGGAGCCGCGAGGCTCCCGTCCTGCCATAGCAAACTACAGTGTCCCGGGGTAGGCACCCCGGGACACTGCAGGAGCCGGCCCTGGGGGTGGTGGTCCCCAGGGCCATCAAGGGCTCCAGGAGGGGCCGCGCGGCCCCCCTCCCTACATCAGCACAGCCCCGGGAGGTGGTGGTCCCCGGGCTTCGGGGGTCCAAAACGGACCCCCATTTTAACTTGTTAGTGCCCCGGGGAGGTGGTGGTCCCGGGCGTGTGGAGGGCTGGAGCCCCCACACAGGTTGTTTAATTTTTTTAAAAAGTCCCGGGAGGTGGTGGTCCCGGGGCTGCGGGAGGGCTCAGAGCCCTCCCGCACCATTTTAAAAGAAAGCCCCAGGGGTGGCGGTCCTCGGGGCTTGGGGGGCCCTTGAGGCCCCCATACATAAAATAAACCCCCCCAGCATGCCCCGGGACTTGGGCCACCCGGGGCAAATACAATCAAAGCGCGGGAGACCGCGCTTTGATTTTTCGGCAGGATTCGCGCACCCTGAGCGCATCCTGCCGATTTTTAAAAAAATGCTTTTTGCCCAGGGGTCCTTGTGGGACCCCCTGAGCAGGCCTAGGGGTTAGGGTGTTTCTACCCTGCCCCCTTTGTGCGTTTTGCACACTTGTTTCTTTTTTTCTCGGCGGGATACGCGCACCCTAAGCGCATCCCGCCGATTTAAAAAAAAATTCTTTTTCTGCCCAGGGGTCCTTGTGGGACCCCTGAGCAGACCTAGGGGGTCAGGGTGTTTCTACCCTGCCCCCTTTTGCGCTTGCGCACTTGTTTCTGTCCCTCGGTTCTACCGAGGGACAAAATGGCTGCCAACACTTCCTGAATCGGAATGTTGACAGCCAGCTGACAGCCAATTAGCATGCAGCTCGTGATCGGGACGGTGCGCGCAGGGTGCGCTGAGGGTACGCGTATCCGACGCGCCCATAGATATATATGTACTTTTACTTTTGATTTTCTCAGGAACTACTGAACGGATTTACACCATTTAAGCAAAAGGCACCAGTCTGAACCAAGGACTACCTCTTTGCCAAATTTGGTGTAATTCCGTTCAGCAGTTCGGGCTGTAGCTGCGACTAAAGGTTCCTATGGAAAAATGAATGGGGAAAACGCGTTTTGGGACCCCCCTTTTTCTCGGCCCCCGCTTCACGTATCACCCCGAGACTTTCAGGGTAGGAGCGGAGCGGAGCGCCCAACAAGTTGGAAACTTTCACGAAGATTCGTCAACCGGCGCCAACGTTATTTCAAATAGAATGTCGCGGATTTCCTATGGATAATAGGTTGTAACTATAACTATCTACTGGCGACCGCCAGTAGATAATATATATATTTATTATAAATATCCCAAACAGAGGACGCTCCTTACGGGACCCTAAGACCCGAGTGAGATGGTGCGTATCCCGGCCGAACAAGCCGGTAATAAAATACAACAGTTGTATGTGAGCACTTTTGCACGAAAAACGCACTCAGGCTATCGGAAATTGCAAGAAGCTTTAATTCTCTTTTCTCATCATTACGCGTTTCCGCTGCAACGCAGCCTTGATAACATGAGAAACTTACACCAATGGAGTGCTACAAATACACAGAAAACCAGACAGCAAAAACGGATTTTCATGTTAACAAGTCTGAATGATTCGTACAGAACAGTGTCGGCCATAATGGAAAGTCTCAATTGATACCTTTATCTGAGGAATACATGTTGGGCGATCATAACTGGTATGTGACAATAATGAATAAATGCATACAAATTTCAGTACAGTTGCTCACAATCGACAAATAATGTACCAATAGTGGAATTCCCTGTAACTGAAAATGTGTACAATTCCAATGAATTATGGCTGTAGTTGTGTTGTGATAATAACCTGTCCCTGTCTCCTGTAGTCTGCTCTCCTACAGACACAATGTTGGCACAGTCCATAGAATATAGGGCAATGTGTTAGTACAAGGGTCATGAGTTTAGGTGGCAGAGCCTCAGGAGGAGCACTGTCTGCAGCCTGCCTGGACTGTGGGTAGCGGAGCAGTGGATGTCAAAGCTGTCTCTTCTTAATCCCGCTTTTACTTTTCACCTAATACCAGCTTGTTGTGGCAAGACCTTGTGTTTCCAATTGCCAGAGGTTCCAAAAGATAGTTTCTCTAAAGTACAGGTAGAAAAGTAACTGCAGATTTTGCACATCACTGTCTGTGGAGAGACTCTCTTCTGCCTCTCCGGAAAAGTTAAAAAAATCCTACACATGGGACTTGGGTGTGATTGGTGTCTCATTTTCCTGCTCCTTCTCTTCGTGGAAATGCTCTCTTTCGCCTCCTGGTAATGCTATTTTTAATTATCAATCCCAAAAATTTGGAAAAAACGAAATAAAGCCAGTAGACACTGAAGAGTGTGTGAATCTTCTCTGGTGCCACACCCTAATAACAGCAAAAGGGTGGGCATACCCTGGGAATACATCAGACTACTAGCATTAGCCAATGCGATGGTGTTTCACTCTGAGTAATGGGTACCGCAATACCTTTTTCATGTTCCACGTTACAACACAAAAAATGTGGAAATTTCACTAAAACCTTCAAGACACCTTTCATTTTTGGGCTTGTGAGGAAACTAATAGGCTCAAACTTTAAATTAGACTACCCATTCATATTGAACGCAACATTTTTAAGCTCTGTTTAAGTTTAAGTTTGAAGTTCTTTCACTTTAACCTTTGTATTTCAGTGAATTTCTAGGGTTTCCTACGCATAAGCTAAAATGTTATTATATTCAGCACTTTAACCTTTGCTTTTTTCCAGTGATATATTCACTGAACAAAACAAAGGTTAAATTAACATTACAGTTATGTGAACATGTCAGTGATAACGTTAACGTTTTGATCTAAAAAAACACAGAAATTCACTGTTTATAGTTAGCAGAGCTAAGTATAACCTGCGCTTGTTCCATGCACTGCTTATGAATTCCCATATTACATCACTTATGACATGTTCTATGACAAAATTTATGACATCACTGATGGCATCTCAAATGACATCTTTGACGACATAAATGATGACATAATCCAATAAGTGTGTTTGTTTTATTGCCTACATAGTACCATAGTACTTCTCTACCTAATTTTGTACTGCCTGTGTCCAGCTAATGGGTGTAAGTGTTTCAAAATGCATGTGCTGCTAATGTATAAGAGGTGTGTAGAGGTCATGAACACATTATACATCTTTGTAATGAAGACTAACTTTGTGTGCAGATGACCAGGGGCAGCCGCTCTATTAGAGCGAAGGAGCTCCGCCTCCCCTCCACCACCAGCAAATAAAACAATAATAAAACAGGTTTTAAACCCTCTTTATTATCGTTTTATTTTAATCCCCTGGACCTGCCCCCAGGTCTCTGACAAGTCTTGGGGTGGGTCCAGGGGATGACACTTGTGGTGGGGGAGTGGTGAGCACTCCCTTCACTGTGCATGAGATGTTTGGCCGGTTGTTTCAGGCTTGCCAAACCCCTCATGCACAGTGAAGCTCTCTCCAGCCCCAGCTGTGTTGCTGGGGCTGGAGGGAGCAGGCACAGGCTCCCAGTCTGTCTGGGAGCGCAAGTTGCCGACGCTCAGCCCAATACTGAGACTGCTCTCCTGCGAGAGCAGCTTCAGAATTGGCCGCAGGGCAGGCTGCGGGCCTGTGCCCTGGGCCAGAAGCAGGAAGAGCATGATGCGGACCGCATTTTGACCTAGTAGAAGACGCTTGCATCGTGCACTTCTGAATAGATTTGGCTCAATTCTTAACACCAACCGCAAAAGATTGACCTGCCTTGAGAAAGCCCTGGCCTGTTGGCCCCTGGGGGAAACACGTGTCGGCTGTTTCTCTGTTTCTGCACATGTCTTTAAATAAAGAAGAAAAGAACACCGCAAACGAGTACTCAATTTCTCATTGTATATGACGTCTAGAACTGAACTTGGGGATCCAATTACCCCTTAAATCTATAACTAAAAGGCACAAACCCAATCACATAGCTCAATACTTTGATCCAGGTGGCATCTGGGTGAAACCACCGTTTTGGTTTGTGCCACAACCCCTATTGGGTCATGACCTATTGTGTGTGAACCCTGGTTACACCCACCAAGTCTAACAATTACCTATGATGTTTAAACACACTGCCTTGTCAGCTCAGGCATCTCCCCAGAGTAATATATGTGCAAAGTAGGCTGTGGGTAGTAGAGTATAGAAATGGAGTATCCTCTCTGCTCAGAACTGTGTCTTGGTTGATTGGTGTGGATAGCTGAATGTGGGGACACACTCACCTCTTTTTCAGATCTCTCAATGAGGTGTATTAGGGTGTGCACAGGCACAGACTTCTCCGCTGAAGCTTCTCTCCAGAGTCACAAGCATATATAGTAACGTGCGCAAAGGAACTGCCCTCTCCATTGTCACATCTCCACCAGCTGATAGCAGTGCGTAGTAGAATATGGGGATGCACTGGCCTCTGTGCCAAAACCACTATCTTGAATTAGAGGTATGTATACTAGATTGAGAAAAAGGATTGATCTCCCTAGTGAGACCTCACTGTTCCATGAGAAGTCACCATGCTTGGGTATTCAAATAATTGCCTTCTCCATTAACAATTCTCTGTAGCATGAAAGATATGCATAGTACTGTATAGACATACACATGAAGCAGCACTTCTACATTCCCTGAAAATGGAACTGCCAGTTGTAGTCTACATTACTATACTGTAGTAACATTCAAATCTATAACAACTATTAAGCAAGCAAATCAGTAGTAACTTTAAACTTTTTTGATACAAAAAACAATTTAACATTACATAACTGCAAAAACTGTAACAACAACTACATTAGCAAACTATATCAACAATTATAAAACAAACAAAACAACCTACTATACTAATTTATAATGTATTCATTACATTGTGATGAGCAGCCTGCTGTAGCTGCACCCTGGGCCACCTCAGCCTGGTAAAAAGTATTTGGCATGGCAGTTTTTTGATTTGAGGTCAGCTAGCAAAAAAGTTTCAGCAAATGTTTTCATGCATACAGATTTAAAAAAAATAAGTTCACAAAGGCTAGCTTGGGCAGAGTTAGCTCGTATTGCCAAACTACAGAGTTCTTCATGTGCTTCCACATCTTTTCAACCTGGATACACTGCCTGCTCAGGTACTCACTGCTGATCAAGACAATAATTCTGCTTGTCTTAACAAAGCTCATTGTTGCTGCTTATATAAGCAGATAATTATTTCCTCAGAGACAAGTAGACCTACACAAAACAATCTTGTGCGAGATCACAAATGTCCCCCTATGCAATATAAACATTATCACTTCTCCAATGAATAGTTTTTTCCTCACTTTTCACAGAGTGATTATTTCCTGTTATTTCAAAAGTCAACAAGACTTCTTTCGCTCCTTCATATTTTTTTCACATGGCAATTTTCTTGTTCACAACTTCTGTTTTCCATTTTCCTCCTACAAAAAGAAAAAAATACCCCAAAATTTAAAAGTTACATACTAGTCAATAAATCATAACAGTCATTCTTCCCTGTGTTCTGTAACGATTTCTACATCTTTCATAAACAATCAAATATTTGTATGTAGTGTACCCCTAACTTGTTATTCCTTTCTCAAGAAAAATTACACACCCTCACCCTATTGCATTTTTTCAGAAATAAATTATAACATGCCATCAAACCTAACTTCATAAAAGTTTATAAAGTTACACATTCCTCTCAAGACACCTTTGGTAGCACTAAGCATGGTGTTTTACAATAGAAATAGCAATTTCACCACTCAAACATCTTATAGGGCTAAAGTAAAACAAACAGTGAGGTTTATAAAAACACTCGGGCTTGTATTAACACATTCCACATTATTTTTTTATGATTTGAGAAATGCTGCCTCCTTTACTTTCAAGGACATACAGTTGGAACACTTCCTTTTTCAAAACAATCTGCAAACCTTGCTCCCATTTCTCTACATTATATTATGTACCTCTCAAAAGCTATATTAACACATCTAAACTTCCTCATACAGCTTTTCACTCTGAAAACATGGTGTACAATAAGGTTACCAACATTAGTGCACTTACTGACACTTCTCAACAAACTTCATATAGTGTAGTATTAAATACCTGAACATGGAGCTCTTTCTTAAATGCAGCTGAAGGCACCACTCTCTTTCAGTTCCAAATTAAGTCACATCTGCTGAGCACCAAAGACAATCTGAGCTATTTCTGGTTCTGCACACAATCACATCACAGCATTTCTTCAACCATGTAATAAGAATGTCAACTATTGGTTGAACCTTGGCCCTTTTTTCCACTTCCCATCATATGATCTCACGAGACTCTTGCAGGATCTTAAAAACCCCTTATGGCAGACCCAGTATTTTTCCATACGGGTCTCACGAGTGGCTCGCGTGATTGCATGAACTTCTTGCAGCAAGCCTCACTCCCCGAAGCTTGCACTCTACTCTTGCAAGACTCTCATGGAATCACAACATAATTGTAGGGAAATAGTACTAAATGGAAAGCACTAGCCTCTACACTAAAAACACTCTGTTGGATAAGGGGTGTGCATACATGAGTATGAGGAGCAACTACTCTCTGCTTTCCAGCCTCTCTCTCAAATAACATCTATGCATAGTAGGATGTGTGCAGGGGCTGGCCTCTCTGTTGATACCCCTCTCTTGCATAGCAGATGTACATAGTAGGGTGTGTTGTGGGACTGGCCTCTACTTTTAGATCTCTCTCTCAGATAACAGTTGTGCATAGTAGCGAGTGGGGAGGGACTTCCCTTTCCTCTCAGACCTCTCTCTCAGATGATGGGTGTGCGTAGTAGTGAGTGGAGAGGGATAGCCCTCTCCTTCCAGACCTCTCTCTCAGATGACAGGTGTGCACACCCTAGAGTGTGGAGAGAGACTGGCCTCTCCACCGAGACCTCTCTCTCACATGATGGGTGTATGTAGTAGAGTGTGTGGATGGACTGGTCTTTCCTTTCAGAGCTCTGGGTTAGATGACGTATATGCATAGTAGTGTGTGGACAGTGACAGGCCTCTCCTGTCAAACGTCTCTCTCAGATGACGGATGTGCTTAGTAGGGTGTAGTGAGGGACTGGCCTCTCCTTTCAGATCTCTCTTTCAGATGACAAGTGTGTGGTAGGGTGCGTGGAGAGAGACTGGCCCCTCTTTGAGACCCCTCTCTTGAATGACGGGTGTGCATAGTATGATGTAGAGAATGACAGGCCTGTCCAATAAGACCCATCGCTCAGATGACGTGTGTGCATATTAGGGTCTGTTCACAGAGACTAGCCTCTCTGCTGACACCTCTCTCTCTCAGATGACAGGTCTGTGTAGTAGTGAGGGGAAAGGAACTGTCTTCCCTTCTAACACCCCTCCCTCTGATAATAGGTGTGCATAGTACGGTGTGGGAAAAGACTGTACTCTACTCACAACTCTTGCACAGCCGATGGGTGTAAATAATACACTCTAATAACCACCATCTCCAGTGATACTCCTTCCTACAGTAGCAAGTGTGCATACTACAGTGTATTCAAAGATCCCCTACTCCTTTTTACTTTACATGATCGCGCAAGAGTCTCGTGAGATCATAACATTTCTTGAAAATAAGAATTAAATATTTACTCATCATAGTACTTATATCTTACACACTTCCTCTCAAAAACAAGGACCATAATATGCATTTCTACTAATAGAGTGTATTGAGAACTCATCTACTCCATTTTACTATTCACGATCCAGCAAGAGTCCCACTAGATCGTAAAAATTAGTTAAAAACTATCCATTTATCATCTTCACGGTACTTATCTCTTAGACACTTACTCTCTAAATCTAGGGGGACAGCATGCCTTTCTGCTACCGATTATATAGCTTTTTCACTTCACTTCCACAACACCTCCAAGTTTTCACAATAAACAGTAATGGCGGCCATTTCATTTCTAAAATTCCTATAGGCAGCCTATCAGAGCGCTCACCGGATTCACAGGAGCCTCTCCCTCCTGCGAGAGCATGAAGGCTCACAGGCAAATCGGGCCTCTCGACCAATCACAGGGCTCCATTTTTGATTTCATGCTCTCATGGGACACCTGCAGGACTCTCGCAAGCCTAATTGCCAAAGTATACAATTATTTTTAACCCTTAATATCTCAAAAACTACTAAAAGGATTTACACCAAATTACAAAAAGCATAATCTCTGGACCAAGATCTATATTCCAGCCAAATTTGGTGGAATTCCATTCAGCAGTTTTAGCTGTACTCTTGTCTAAAAATCTCTGTTGAAAATGCATGGAGATTTTTTGTTTTTTTATCCCCATTTTTCTCAGTCCCCACTGGATGGATCACGCTGAAACTTTCCAGGAAGAAGCTGAGGTGAATGAACTTTTAGGGGAAATTTTTGTGAAGATTGGCCACATGGAGCCAAAGTTATTAACAAACTAAAAAACGCTTTGTCTATGGAAAAGCAGACCTAACTATAACTACCTAGTGGTGACTTCACTAGGTAATACATATATATGTATATATTTATAGGGCCATATTTATCCAGGGCTTGCATTGCTTTTGCACCATACAATGGGCGGCAAATGTGATGCACTCTCAAGATGCGATTTACCAAGCTACTAAAGACCCCCTTGCGTGGCCCTGAGTTGCTTGATAAATCCAGAGTAAGGTAACACAGCACAAATTGCTGTATTGCGTTACTCTGCCCCAGGGAGGCATTCCATGGGTAGTACATGGGTGTTCACACGCAACATTCATGGATTTTGTTGGATTCCCAGATTTACAATAAGTGATAGACCTAGGAATGCACCAAAACTGCTACTCCTCCCCAGGTGAGGAGTAACGAGGAGAAATGCATTTTACAGTACACATAGAAAGAGGAAAATATCTCAGGGGATTGTTTATGGGCAGGAAGGTATCCCTTTCTGCACAAAAGCAATCCTGCTTATAACGCAGGCACCCTTGCACCATAGTGCAAGAGTGCCTGCGTTGGCGCTAGGCAGCACATTGTGCGACAGTGTTGGGAAAAAGTAGCAATTTGCTGTATCCTTTTAAATATGGTGCATTTCTACCCTTTCCCTATTAAGAAGCGTAGCAAGTTGACTTGCTGCGCTGCGTGATATGATGGTAAAAATGCCCCATTTTTTTAAATACATGTATGGTGAAGGTATTGGGATATTGCAGGAAATTGGGTTTTTGGTAGATGGGGTGGAAGCCCTACCCAGGCAATAACCACAGTTGTTGTCATGGTAAACTACAAAACTCACTAAATTAACCTGTGCTTAACCCTCTGGTAGCTTGGCACGAAAGCAGTCAGGCTTAACTTAGAGGCACTGGGCATGATTCACAAAAGTAATCTGAGACAAAATCCTAACTTTATGACCTTCGGTATTCACAGAAGGGATTTAGGAGTACTAAAGTTAGGATTTTGTCTCAGTTAATCTTAAATTTTGGTCTTAAATTTAACTGAGACAAAATCCTAATTTTACGACTAGGATTTTGTCTCAGTTAAACTTAAGTTTGGCTTAAATTTAATTTAAGACCAAAACTTAAGATTAACTGAGACAAAATCCTAACTTTAGTACTCCTAAACGCCTTCTGTGAATACAGAAAGTCGTAAAGTTAGGATTTTGTCTCAGATTACTTTTGTGAATCGGGCCCATTGTGTTAAGTATTTATGAGACACACAAACAGTAATAAAGTTGAAACACAACAGAAGAAAAATCCCACAAAACTTTAGAAACATAATGTAAAATGTAATAAATTATTTGACAGTAAAACAACAAAAATCCAATCAGAACTGGAGATTTTAGGTAAGTATATTGCCAAAAAGCACAAAGCGCCACTCGCGGTTATCTGGTCATAAGTCACAAGTTCAGGCTGACCGCGATAGAATATGGGTCAAATACAGGGTCAAATTAGACCCACTGAAAAATGTACTTTTTCAAAGTCTGGCACAAAGAGTTAAAAACTTCAGGAGTTCACAATCGGGGCTCAACTGATGCCCGCCAAAGGTCCAGCACCTGGGGAGGCACCTCTTGAGGATCAGGAATACACTATAGCAGAGGCCAGTTGGGCTACAGGTCCAGTTGGAGATCAAGGCATGTCCATTTGGAGATCAAGGCATGTCAATTTGTAGGTCCAGACAAAACAAGTTCCAGCAGGTCAGCTGGGCAGTTGCAGGGATGCCTCTGGAGCTTGTTGTGTCCCTGTCGCTCAAAACAGGAGGTCAGCCAACCGAACATGGAGCTACTAAGGCTAGTTTGGGACAAAGGGAGCAGGTCCGGTCTTCCTTCTCACAGGGCATGGCAGGCCTCAAGCAGCAGGGCTGTCCTCTGACGAACAAGACAGGCGGCCTCAAGCAAAAGCGTAGTCCTCTGGGGAATAAGACAGTCCTTCTTCTGTAATGTCTGCAGTTCCAGGAGTGTACTGAAAAAGTATTCTAAAGGTCCAATATTTATACCTCATACCAGCCTTTGAAGTTGGGGTATCTTCCAGGCTACCTCCACATCTGGTTCTGAAACGTAGCTTCCTTCCCCTGCCAAAGCTCCAAGAAGTCTAGGGTCAGAAAAGTCTAGTGTTAGGTTTCTTAGTGGGTGCTGTAGGGAAGACCCTTTGAGGTGCAAGCGGGGCAGGGAACAGCACTGCACCGTCCATACTGGCAGGATGGCCAACACCTAGTTCCCTATTGTTCACTGTCTGGGTCCCATACACATTTTCACATTCTTAATGAGGAGCCTTTAACAGGCCCTGACAGCTAGAAACTCGTAAAAGGCCTCAGAAAGTTTTGGGCAGGAAAATCCCAATTTTCTTGAAGTGGCTTTTCAAAATTGTAATCTAAAATCCAACTTTACCATTAAAGAGGATTTTAAATTACAATTAATTTGATTCCAAACATGAAATTTCTACCTGCTCCCTAGCACAAATTTGCACTTATTAAATGTACTAAGGTAACCCACAGTTTTCCCTTTAGGAGAGATAGGCCTTGCAATAGTGGAAAAACAAATATAGGAGGTTTTCACTGCCAGCACATGTAAAACGTTAAAACATATGTCCTACTTTTTAAATAAAATGTACCACACCATAGGGGCTGTTTAAAGCCTTCATTGGGGAGACATATGTTTAAAAAGGAGGCTTTCAGCATGACAAAGGGTTTATTTTGCCAAGTTAAATTTGCAGTTTAAAACTGCACTACAGGTTCTAGTAGTAGACCCGAGACATGTTTTAAAGGGCTACGTTAGTGGGTGGCACAATGAATGCTGCAGGTCCACTAGTAGCAATTCATGTACAGGTCCTGGATACATGTAGTACCATATACTATGGACTTGTAAGTAAATTAAATGCACCAATCAGGTGTAAGCCAATTTTACCATGTTTTAGGGAGAGAGCACACACACTTTTGCACTGAATGAAAGTGATAAAGGGCACAGAACCCTAATGCTGAAAAAATAAATTCGAAAACAGGAGGGTGAACGTAAAAGTTTGGGGGTGACCCTGCGTAGAGGGCCAAGTCCAACAGTTAAAATTTGTGCTCATACAGTGAGTTATGAATCCTTTCTAGTGCAGTGCCTCTTATCCATGTGTTTTGTAGTAATTTAAGTAGCACAACAACTTCATCAGAACTTATTGTATTCGTGAGGTAATCCTAAAAAGCTATTAGTGCCGATTCAGTACCCCTTTCAGGTCAGATTCCTCTCTGATGGTCAAAGAGGAGGTTATTTTTTTGAGAAAGTCTGACATTTAGATTTATGCAATCTTTTCAAATAGTTAACACATTAATATTCTATGCACTATAGGTCTGTAGTTTGTTGGGTTCTACGGTTGAGTCCTAGCTTTTATTCTAGATTGGTCAATAGAGGAGGTTTTTAGTTCACTGAGAAATTGATGATAGCGATTCATTTCTGATTACTCTGGCCAGCATGGCTATATAGTTTTGTGGCTCTTCTTAAATGTATATTGAGGACATTGGTCAGAAGGAAAGGCAGCAATATTCATAGATATAATTCACTCCTTTGCTTGTTTTATGGTTTGATTGAATGGATATAGTGTTAACTCTGCATTGCTATTAATGTGATTTATGATACACTTTGGTTAGAAGTACTTTTTGTAAGGAAGGCTATTCTCAACTTCTTTAGCTTTTTCAGTGAAATGTTCTGCAAACTAGTTGCAAAGTTCTCGAGGGTAATTAGTGGGTCCTGTGATGCAGTCCGGTTGCTAAAATTCAGAGATGGTTTTGAAGAGCTCTGTAATTCAGGATATTAATATAAAATGCATAGACCAACAGGCCATACTGAGACCTCTATTATTCTGGGCCCGTTTGTGGACCACAGAAGAACTTATAAATTACAAAGAGGGGCTAATTGAGATTTTAAGATTAGACGAGCAAACAACACTGCAGTGGGTTAGACACGTGCGCTTATGGTTCTGTAAACTAGGTCTAAAATATTTCTGGGATGCACCCAGCTCATAAAGCATCTTTCAAAAAAGATCTTGAAAAACACATATTGGGGATATATGCAAAACCATCTTCATCACTGTACGTAATTAGGTAGGCTAACATCTCAATCATTATTAACAAAACTGCTCCTTTTCTTTGAATAATACTTAGATGAAGTTCAACCGCAATTGGCCAAATCTCTATACATGAAGTTTCGCTTCAACGTCTTACAGGTCAATTGTAACACAGCCAAATGGTTACCCAAAAACAGTGACGATAGAGAGGTCTATTGTCCCTTATGTCAACCCAATGCAGTAGAAAAGACTCTCACCTGTTATTCTTTTGCCCAGCGTACGCCATCCCTAGAAAAAAATGGATTAAACTTATTTGTCTGAATCTGGGAATAAAGTCACAATCTGGAGCTATTAGGATTTTTAAAACGGATACATCCCAGAAAATTGTTTTTAGTGTAAGCAGACTCTTATTTGCTGTTAAACTAACATGTAAGGGAAAAGGCATGAAATTTTAATCAGCTGTTGCTGTCTATATTTTAGACGATTTTAATATTGTATACTGCTTGAGTATGTATAAACACTTTTTTGCACCTGCACTTTACTAATTTTAACATTTACAATTGTTGTATCTGTTATTTATTTATCTATTTTTCTTAAAACAAACTATGAGAATACTGATTGTCATTGGAAGATTATGAGTAGGGTTTGTTGTTTTAAATTATTATGTATGCATCGATTGTATAAACTTGCATCTTTATGGTTTTTTTAAACCGAATAAAGACTATTGAACTGAATTGAATTGAGCTCTTTAATTGAGTTGGTTTCATCTGAGATGTATTGGGCATAGTATGATTCCTAAGCTTTTTGGTGGTTGATTCATAAATTTTGCATTGTCCCTGTATCTTAATGTTTCTTTTTGATCATGTGTTTTCCTTTGCTGCCTTTCTATCATTCTGATTTTCTTGTTTTGTAAGGTTATGTTCGAGTTGAGCCGACATGCTTCTTACTTGGTTGCCTATGTCTAGAAGCTTTTATTGGAGCTACTATATAAAAGATCTCGATCAGTCATTGGAGGAGTTAGCTGATAACCATTCAAGTGTACTCGGTGGGCTTGTTGCCAAGAAATTCTTCCAGATCAGTGTTGATGTTGAAATTCTTCCATGGTCTGTTGATAGAGATTCTGTTTGGTTTTGTTGGCAGTGGTGGTGCCCTTCATAGTTTTAAGTAAAGCTATATGATGTGGTGGTTGTTGCATGTGATGGGTTAGATTTTTGTTTACCGGAGATTTGATACTTGGAGGGGAATTTGACATCCAGCATACTCATCTGAACTGTGATGCCCTAGTACAAGCTGGCGGTAGTTGAGTGCTTTGAAATTGTTCAATAGGCTTGCAGGCTGGTTAATATCTGTTATGCCAAAATAGAAAATGAGGTCTGTTGGACACAAAGATTAGCATGGTCAATGGTTATATCTGATAAAGACTCTAGAAAGGCATCTGTAAAAATTGTATTGTTTAAAGGCAGCTCATGGATTAAAAGGAATGAGGCAGCGAAAGTTGGCAGTGGTGAATGTTAGGGGAATAAGGATTCACAGCCTGGTGTTGCATGGTCTTGTATTGTGCTTTCAGTAAACTATAATCAGACCTCTGCCTTTCTAAGGATTAACTTGGTAAATGTTTATATAGCAAATGGGAATAGTTTCATGTAATATGGCTGATGTGTTGTATCCCATCCACCTTTCTGTTATAGGAAGGTCTGCCCTGGAGTTACTTAGTACATCACTAATGTGGGTTCAGTTCTTCCTTAAGGATCTGGAATTGATTAAGCTGCATGATACCTGATTGTGGCGAAGACTAGAAAGTTGTTTCATCCCCATTATCCTTAGTTGCTCTGGTAGTTGCTTTTTTGTAACACAACTATTTATTAAAGAGGAATATATCCACAATCCCTGCATTTGGAAATCAACTCATTACACATAATACACCCAGTCGATTGATCTTACAGGTTTAGATTAAATTATTCCCCTCTTAACCAATAATTCTCCACTAACCCTTCCATTATTTCTTGTCCCTGTCTCTTCCCATTTCTCACTTCTACAACCTCTATATTTTTTCCGGCCAGTCTTGCAATCTGTTATCCCTGGTCATCAAATAATAAATGTACCCATATTTCTTTGACTCTGACCACCTGATCATTTGGGGTGTAAATTGCCTTTTCATAGCTTGCCATATCATGCATGTCTGTTAGCCACACTGTTGACGTCAGGTGGTAGCATCTTCTAGCAAGAGGCTGGAGTCTCTCAGGTAGGAGGTACGTTCTTTATTACATGCTAGGCCCTTATGCTACAGTAAAAGCCAGTAGATCCTCTTAGGAGTCCATCCTCCCTTTAACAATCCATAGCTCCTAGCTTCCACTCCACAACACGCACACCAGCAGTTAGTAACAAGTTACGTGATGTTATCCCATCTTGTAATGCGTCAACTCAATCCCAGCAGAGTATCCCGGAACGGTGGGGCAAAAATAATTCTCAACAATTAAATGGTCCTCCAAAAGCATACATCATTCACTCTCAGCTTTCCCTACACCAGCTCAGGCATACAAGCATGGGGTGCAAAGAATCCTACACACGTCCCTTACCTTACCTTACCTTACCTTGCCTTACCTTCCTTACCTTACCTTTCTTAAAACAGCAAAACCTCCTGTTTGTGACTGTGTGTTGCATTTCGTTTTTGCTAGTTTTAGACCTCTGGGCACTTTACCACTTCTGATGAATGCTAAAGTGCAAGTGCTCCCTGTGTAAATTGTGATTGGTTATCCATGATTGGCATAATTCATTACCTGTTAAGACCCTAGGAAAGTGCACTGTGTGTTCCCAGGGCCTGTAATTCAAATGCTTCTAGTTGGCCAGCAGCTCTAATAGTGCCACCCACATAAGTAGCCCTGTCACCATGTCTCAGATCTGCCACTGCAGTGTCTGTGAGTGCAGTTTTAAACTGCCATGTCGACCTGGCAAGTACACCCATTTGCCAGGCCCAAACCTTCTTTTTTCTACATGTAAGGCACCCCTAAGGTAGGCCAAGGCATCCCCTTGGACAGGGTGCATTGTATGTGAAAGGTAGAACATGTACTGGTGTATTTTACATGTCCTGATAGTAAAATACTGCCAATTTCGTTTTTAACGATTGCAAGGATTATGTCTCCCATAGGTTGTCATTGGAGCTGCCTTGTAGCCTCTTACAAGTGTAACCTCCAATTGGGAAGAGATGGAGATTTGGAATTTGTGGTCCCTGAACTCACAATATAAAAATACATCTTTTAGTGAAGGTGGGTTTTAAATTGCGTGTTTGAAAATGCTACTTTTAGAAATTGGGCATTTTCTTGCTTTACCATTCTGTGCCTCTGCCAGCCTGTGGAGTCCAAGTCTGGTTTAGACTGACAGTTGGGTTGTTTGTGCATTCACTCTAGACAGTCACACAAAGGGATCTGAGGTCTGCACTGCATATCCTGATGGCTCATCATCAGGCTGATGGGTCTTCCTGTGCTAGATTGGTGGAAGGGGTTGTCACTGACACCTGAATAGGACTGTGCCTGTCGTCACACAAAGCTGTCTCCGCCCCCCTGTAGTGTGTCTGGAGCCAGGTCAGGGAAAGGCAGGGTCTTGAGCACTACAAAAACTTTCTCTTGAACTTTGCCTAACTCAAAGGCAGAAACTGGTATAAATGCTGGAGCTGTGACATCATAACTTCAGAACACTTCTGGACTAAGAGGAGACTCTGCCAAGAAGAAGAGCTGGAGAAGCTGTAGGAGGGGAATTGTCACTCTGCTTGTTGCTGTGTTGTGCTGGCCTACTGCTTGCTGCTTCTGTCTTGGGCAGTGAAAGGAATGGACGTTGGCTTTCTGTATCCTGCTTGCCAATGTTCTCCAAGGGCTAGTGTGTGCATGCCTCCTGTTAAGAAGTCTCAGGACCATCAAAGACTTCACCTGCAGCTCCTGAACTCCTCTGCTGGGAGTTCTGACCTGCCAAGTGGTGTCAATTCCAGTTCTGGGCCCTTGGAGGTGGCTTTGCTGAAAAGGACTTAAGAAAATCCATGCACCGACCTCCAGTGCACATTCATCCTGACACAACACTGCCATGCAGTTGAAAAACCAAAGCATCACCACAGTGCAGCCAAAAAATCGATGAAGTGCCTGCTGTGCAGCTAAAAGATCACCACAGCCTGACTCCCTAGCACTGTGTCTCTGAAGTCCGAAGCACCCGCTTCGACTCCGATGCAGGCCCTGCTGTGCTGCTAAAGAAATTGACGCACCACCTGCTCGCAGCCGGAAAATCAATGCAGCACCTGTTTCACCACCTCTGAGATAAGCCTGACTGCTCGTGCGAACCTTCCAAGTGGGTGAACATGGGCTATCTTGGGTGTGTAACTCCCTTACTATGACTAGAATAAGGGTCCCTACTTGGACAGGGTGCAAGCCACTGCCAACTAGAGACCCCCACTTCTAACAATAACACTATCTCCTTCCATTGTCCTTAGGCTTAGAATTATTCACTGGGACACATCACCATCCATAACTGCCCTCAGCTGGTTCCTTGATTTTGACAGACTTGCCACTCTGTTCACTGGATTCCTCCTGCCCAACAGCCATACCTGATACCACTTGCCAAGTGAATATGAGGGTTGATGGCCCCAGGTGAAGCTTCCATGGTCATAGGGACATCTTCATTCTCACAAGAGGCCTCCTCCTTTTCCTGAAATAGCTCCCAACTGCCACCAGAGTCTTGCTGGATTTCCATGCTGGTCCTTAATAACATGTTACCAAAAAGTTGTAGACAGAAGGCAGGGCCTTCATATGTGAGCCTGGAGACTGTCAGGTAGGTGGTAACTTCTTTAATACATGTTATGCCCTTATCAACAGCTAGTAGGTCCTGTCAGGGGTACATCCTCTGTCTTTATCTGTCGATATCTCATAGCTTCTACTCCACACCACACACCAACATTCTACCACATTAGTCACACTGACCATTCCAGAAACAGGTAATGGGTACACACAGGATACTACAAAGACATTACAAGACAGTAACTTTAAAGCTTTTCATTGTCTTAGAATTCCAAGTTTAGTTGGGGCCAATGGTGTGGCAAGCCATTTCTGTCGTCAAAACTGACTATAGATAGGGAAGAATTATTTTAAAATAGTGCAATCTGCACTACTAAGGGTTCTTAAATCGCTGCTTCTGCCTTTAGTGTGACTCAGAACTCTGACCAATACTTGTTAAATTTATCACCATCTCTCTGAATATGTGTTATATTGCAGTCTACTGCCAGGCATCTCTGTTGTGGGCTTGATGGAATGAGCATTAAGTTCCAGGTGTGGAACCTAATGGTCTTGAGAATTTGAGATGATGTAAGTGGGAGGAGAAGTGAGTGGGTGGAGCAGGGAAGGCAGACTTTGGTGTGGAGCTGTTGAATGGTGACTTCAGGCAAATTATGAGATAAATGACTTGTTCATGAATGCTGCAAGCATGGACTATACTTGCAACAATCTCCAACAGCATGATAAGTTGGTCATTTTTGATATGTATTGTTTATGCAGAGACCAGTGGCAACTATGCAAGACCTTAAAGTAGCTCAGTTTGTGTTGTGTCTTCCTCAAACCCTTATTGTGGATATGCATCAAGTCATTCCAGTCTACTTGTGTGCATCCAACTGAAAGTCTTTTTCCCACCAATTCTTAATGTCCCATGACATGGGGATTAAAAGTATGATTTGAGCATACCATAGGAAGCAATCACTGTCCATGCATGGGATCTTTTTGCCAATACTGCTTTATCCAATAGCAAGGACATTTTTTTACTGCACCCATTTATCACTTTGTTAAATGCCACATGTGAAAGGGGTAAAGCCCATAATTGTTCAGCCTTAAACGTATCTATAGCCAATTTGAAGTATTCATGGGCCTGCTTATGTTTGTTGTCACTTATCGCCTCCCAGACCACTGTCATAAGCGTGGAGTTATTATCCCGTCTCAGTTTGTGGCAAAATTTCAAAAATGCCCCTAAGCTGTTTAGGTTCTGTCGTCTAAGGCCGAACTCAAGTCGAATTTGCGCTGGTGATATCTGCTGAGGGAGATGAAACTAGCGACAATAGGTACCTGTCACCAGCTTGTCTATGATATTATCAGCGCATCCTCTAAAGGTCTCTACTCCATATGTCAGAGATGGAACTTGTTTAACTGACATTACTTGTAGTAACGGTTTGAGGGAAAGGCCTTTTAAGTTATTCTGGAGGGTAGCGAATGCTGCAGTTAATGAGTTATTTCTTCTCTGTAGTGCTGCCCACTGATTCTTACCCGAACCCCTAGCATCTAGTATGACACCCAGATATCTATACTCTGAAATGGATTCTTACACAGACCCTTCTATACTCAATATAGGTCGCGCTGCTAACCCCCTTGACACCAGCATTGTTTTTGACTTCTTTAAGTTGACCTTTAACCCGTGAGATGAAGCGTATAGAGCAGTTTCGTTTATTAGTCTCTGCAGCCCCACCTTTGTATAACTTATTAATACAATGTCGTCGGCATACAATAAGTGGGAAACCTTAAAACCGGCCACCGACGGGGAATGAGAGTTAATATCGTTCAACCTATATGAGATGTCAGCTAAATAAAGGTTGAACAAGGTAGGAGCCAATACACATCTTTGCTTCAGCCCATTCCTTGTTATCATTCTTTTTTTTTTACACTACTGTACCCTGGCCCAACCTTACTCTCGTCCAGGTATTGGTTTACAGCAGTTGCATCGCTCTCAACAAACTAGGTGCAATTCCACTTTTCGATAATTTGTTCCAAAGAATATTCCTTTGCACTGTGTCAAAGGCCGAACTAAAATCGATAAAACAGATGCAGGTTCAATGCTCGGCACTTAGCCATTTCAATTATAAGAGCTAACATTTGAATGTTAATAATAGTCCCCATGCCTTTTATAAACCCTGTTTGATTCATTGGCAGCTGTTTACTGGCTCTCATCTAAGCCGTTAGCTCTGCCAGCAGACATTTAGCAAAAAACTTAGCTTCACAATCCATTAAGGCTATTAGCCTATAATTAGCAGGGTCCGAGGCCTGACCAGCTTTAAAAATCGGGGCCAAGATTGAGCCCCTCCATTTATCGGGGATTTCTTAATTCTGAAAGGCATGATTAAATAATATTGTCAGATTCTTTGCCCAATAGGGCTTGAGGGATGCCATTTGGTCCTGGAGCACCACTCCGACGACTAGAACTTATAATTTTCTCCACTGTTGTGTACTGGATCTTTAACTGCGTGATGTCCCTTGTATTATCCCCTGATCCATCTTCCACTAGATTTGTTATGCTGTTTATGCCACCTGCCGTAGATCCAAAATGCTTTTCCCAGACTTCTTCCGATATATTTGAAGTTATTAGTTGTTGTTTCCTGCCATTGGCTTGATTTACCAATCTCCAAAACTCATGTGCATCTTTACGTTTAGCCGCATAATTAATTTTACACCAATACAAATCTAGCTCCGCTTTTGTTTGTAACCATACCTCTTTTTATAAAGTGACCTTAATTTTGGTAACTCTCTAACAATGGAGGGTTTGGCTCTAATCAGTAAGGCTGAGCTTCATATCAACAAAACTATCGCCTTGCCTATACTGATAATTCTCTCAAGAACAAATCCAAAGGGTACAAAAAAACAAATCAATGTCACCTAGATCTCGCTCTAGGATTGCTGCTCAACACCTCCGACCGTGATTGATACCGGGCGTTTTGAAGAAGGAGCGCGAAGCAGCCGCATTTACGATAGATACAGTTTGTTCTTCAATGTGGAAGAAAACGACTCATGGACATAAGATGGATGGTTAAGGCGTGCCTTTTTTCACCTCTAGCCATCATGAATACAGACAGGTCCTTCGGACAATGAAACTCAGAAGAGAACTTCTAACTGATCCTAGAGCGAGATCGGCTGATCTCGTAGAATAGTATCTGGTCCTGAAGAGATCCCCCAGCCAGTAATTGTGGGGTTCGAAACGCGTCGACCTTGTTGTTTTTTTCGAAAAAACAAGTGTGATTAAACACATGATTTTTCTGCCTGGTTGGATAACTATGTAAATTGTGTGCATTAATTGGTGCAGTGCAGGAATTGTCCTTGAAAAAACTCACACTGTTTTGTTTGCTCAAATTGATAAGCCCATGTTAAAAAGTGCTCTAATGAAGGGCTACCCTGCTTGAGCAAAGGGTGTTTTTCTATGTTACATTTTTTGTCCTAGTCATGTCTATGAGTCATTCATATTGATGTTGTCTATTTATGTTGTATGGACCCTAATTCATTGACTGTTTTGTTGGGTCACAAGTTGTTTCTGTGGTGTGTTGTGTACAAATTTTGAATTAAGATATATTTAATTCTTGAATGATGAAAAAATTGTTTGCTTGAAATTAAAGAGTATTTTTTGATAAATTTCGAAACAGGGTGACATTGATTTGTTTTTTTGTACCCTTTGGATTTGTTCTTGAGAGAATTATCAGTATAGGCAAGGCGATAGTTTTTTTCTTAATTTGGTAAGGCATCATTCCTGATTCTGGAGGATGCGTCATTTCTTAAAACCCTTAAGGCATGATTCGATTTTCTCTTCGCTGTTTTAAGTTACGCAGACATCTTATTTGGGAAAGACGTAACTGTTGCTACCCTGACTTTTGACTGAACAGCATTTTTCTCTACTAGACAGATTGAAAACTGCTCCCAATGAGTCAAAGGATTTTGATCTATTTTATTTAAGGCTTCCCACTGGTCTCTTGCTTGCTGTTCGATCAAGGTTATGAGTCATGTGCCATTGGCGAGACTTTTTCACTATTTGTTCATGTTCATCTAATGACATGTGAATGTGCTTCATATGTAATCATTGCTTACGTGTATCCTAGTAAGATTTTATATATAGGCGTGCCATAATTCATCATTTTACATTAATAATTAATCATAGTTGTGTTCACGTTAAGTTAGCCATAGTCACTGTAGGCCTCGGTTTGAAAGGTCTGTGTTAAATGAAATATTGTGATTCTGCTTACTGTATATAATCTTTTCTCTTGTTTCAGAAGTCAAGTTTCAACAGAGGCATTCTTCTTCCCACTCTAGTTTCTCATTAATATTGTACTGCTATAATTACATTTTGTGTGAGGGTCATTGAATGTGTCTTTTAATGAATTGGACAGTAAATCTTTGCACGTTCGTCTTAGACAAGTGATGGAGATGAATCCTCCCTTGTGTGATACCTATGAAGACCACAGCAATATTAATCTTCCACTATATGACTCTTGAGAAGAGTGTCAGCACTGAGAGTCTTTTTCTGTGGGAACCGTAGGAGTTATCTATCTTTTCGAATTTCATGTTTAATTGTGTATCACTGTTTTAGACAGTTAGGTGTCCTGTCCACTTTCGAAAGTGGATACCCCTCTGCATGCTTATTTTATTCCTCCTCATAGAGTTAATCTCTACAGAAAGAAATCTTCTCTGACTGATTGAAACCTTCATTTGTTTCAACCTTAGAGTCTATATTTGCTGACACCTGCTGCTTAAACATTTCCCTGACTCCTCTTCTGAAACCTTTGCTTAGCATTATGGAGTTTCCCTTTAGGGGAACTGAATCTTTCATAATTTGCCTACAATAATCCTGAAATAACATGGCTTTGTTTTTCTGGCCTGCTCAAATTATACTGACTTATGCTGTAACCAGATGATTATTGATTTAAGACTAATTAGACTCATTTGAGTTTGTAACTTTGCTTAACTGCTAATAAGCCTTCATGGTTTGCAAATCTACTAGTCCCTGCCATTCTTGGGGGGGACAAAACATGCTTCACTGTGATTGAGATGTTGAACTGATGATGTAAATCCTCTATTCTAGACAAAGCTCCATCCTCCCAAGTATAGTTGTGATCTTAACTTTGCACTAAGTTGTTGCACGGTGCAAACTCTGTCCTAAAATTCTCGATCACTATAAATGATCTTATGCTTGTATATTGGGGTTCGCATCATTTTTATCATTTTGATTTGCTTGTATACCTGATAAAAACCCCCAGAAGATCAGGTCAATGCCTGATTGATATACGCCCACTGTTGCGTATCAGCAAAAATTGGTGATAATATTTCAGTTGTGATAGTTCATATGCAAACTAGTATCCTTCTGGGTGTGGTATTGGTTGCCTCCTGATTTTGTTGAGGCACAAAATTGCGACATTTTAAGCCTTGGTCTAGCCTCACCCAAAAAAAAAGGGTTTTATACAATTGTTAATGGTTTTCCGTATTGTGACAGATATTTTTAAGATTATCATTGTGAATATGTAGTTTATTCTCAATGATATATTCATTTTATTTATTTGAATTCTGCCTCATAATGAATTTTGTAGTTTTGGCCATGTCTTTCTTAATTGCATCTAATAGTGGCTCTAGGCTTACTGACATCATATTTTCGAGAACCCTATTTAGTAGCATGCCCATGTATTTAAATTTTATGTGTCTTCCACTAGAATGGTGCTGCTCTTAAGGGGATTTTAATTGTGAATACAGTCATTGGTAGGGCTTCAAATTTACCCAAATTTAGCCTGTACCCCAAGAGTTTGGAGAAATTGAAGATAACTGAGATCAATGGCAGAGTATATATACTAGGGGGCTTATTTACAAGCCCCTTGCGCCGATGGTACGTCACTATTTCCCATGTTAAAAGTGACGCACCGGCGGCGCAAGGGGCTTGTTAATAAGCCCCTAGGTTTTTTCGCCATCATCATTATATTATTTGCGTACACTAGTAACTTTTTTCTTTCCTCCCACTCCAGTTCCTACTCTATGGGCCTTATTTACAAGGCCCTTGCTCCACTTTTGCGTCATTTTTAACTTGGGAAAAGTGACGCAAAAGTGGGGCAAGGGGCTTGTAAATCTGCCCCTATGTGTCTTTAGACTGTCTGATTGCTCTAGGCATGGGTTTCAGTGCTCGTAAACCAGTATTGGAGAGGGTAGGGACCCAGGTCTCATTCCTCTGGATATTCAAGAGTGCCAGGAGAGGAAACCACGCAACGTACAACTGCCATCAGCTTAGTGTACAGCCATTATACTTTTCCTTTGAAATCAGTGCCTAGGCCAATTCTCTCCATGATGTCAAACAAATAGGTTCATTCTACACTGTCAAATGCTACTTCAGTCTCTAAGGACATGGCTACTACATCATCGTTGTCATTACATACTTGCCAAATAAAATGTGATAGAGTTTGTAGATGGGTGGGGGAGGACTGATTTGGTACAAATCTGACCTGAAATGGATGAATAAGTGTGGGTAGAACCATTCCCAGCTGTGTGATTTGAATTTGTGCCAGCATTTCAATATCTGGATTAATAAGTGACAATAGTCTGTAACTACTACATCACAGAGGGTCTTTATTAGGTTTTGGTATCAGCTGTATTTTAGCTTTAATACCTTCGGGGAGTATGATACCATTATCTAAGGCTTCTTTACATATTTTATGTAATAGAGGGACTATTTTAGGTTTAATAAAACTATACATTTCAATGCATTCTCCCTCGGACCTTGCTTTTTGCCATTACATTTATATCATTTTTCAATTTATTCCTTTGGGATTCCTCCTTCAAGGAGGTGCCTTTGATCATGATTTAATTTTAATATGGTATCACTTCTCAGGAAAGCTTCCTGGCAATTGCTTGTGTCTCTGCATTCACATTTATATAGAGTACTATATAATTTTTCAAATATATTTGAAATGTCTATTGGATTAATAATCAATATGCCTCTATGGCTTTTATGACTGAGACTGTGTTCAATGTTCCAGTTGGTTTAATTGTAGTGCTTAAAGTCAACACACTTTCTCCCTTTGTTTTTCAGTTTTTTCCGTTATGCGGGTCAGAGTGTATTTAGGTTTGGATATGTACAATGTGTTTAATTCTTGCTTTTTCCTTACCAGCATTTTCCGTGTCCACGCCTTTGATAAATTATCATAAACCCATGTAAGGCTCTATCTCTTTTTCAAATCATGCCTGTTCTTCCTTGGCTTTCCTCTTGATGAGGGCTTAGTGCTTCATCATGGCACACCGGTCATATGCTTTCCAGGATGTTCACAGAGTTTGGGCTGAGGAGACTGATCCCTCGTAGTTTTGTAGATAAGTCTCTGGAAAGGAGCTTAGATGTTTTTTGTCCTCTCGTAATTTAGAACTGTGCATGTTCAATCGCCATTGACAAGTTAGCATCCTGATCAATCCAACACCTAGTTGCAATCAGGTTAAGTCACGGTCCAATGCACAGTTCGGGTGAAGCTAAGTCTCAGTCCATCTATTCAGCAGTAGTAAGAAATTGGAGTATTACTTGAGGGTGATAAGAACACACCTCTATTAATAATCCCAATCCTTGTCACAGTGAACTACTAAAGTCACTAATTAAACCTGTACTCAACCCTCTGGTAGCTTGGCACTGAGCAGTCAGGCTTAACTTATAGGCAATGTGTAAAGTACTCAAACAGTAATAAAGTGAAAACACAGCGCAAGTAAAATCCTAAACCAATTTAGAAAAATAGGGAGTATTTTAATAAATAAAATGACATAAAAATGATTAAAATACAATAAATTGAACCAGATATATGAATTTTTAAAGTCTGAGTTAAAAATAGCACCAAAAAGGACAAAACGCCTACCGCCAGTATCTGGTTGTGCTAGGAAGATCAAAGTAAAAAGTTAAGGTCGACCGCAATGGATCGCTGGTTGGATACAGGGACCAGATTTGTCCTGGTGGAAAGTTTCCTTTGGACTTAGAAAGTTTTATACAATTCTAAAATCTTCAGCAGGGTCAGGCAGAAGGTTAGATCCGAAGCAGGCATCGACGACGCCAGGAAGTTCTTTTGGAGTTAGATGTGTCTCCTGCACCAACACTATGGGCCTTATTATGAGTACCTTGAGGTGGTGGTCCGACCACTGCCACACTGCGGGCCCGGCCGTAGTATTACGAGTGTGGAGATCAGACCACCGCAGGACGGATGCATTCGCAGGGGATCCAGGATCCTGCAGCAGTCAGGAAGCTGCAATGTGCTGACCCATCCAATCAAGGAGTGGCAAACCATCAACTATAAACTGTAACAGGGAGAAATGGCCTTCTTAAGCATCCAGTCCTCAGCTTGCATTGTACTTTTTAAAATTTCTATGCTCATCCAGACTCCCATCAGTGAACATGTTAAAGCAGGTTTTCCACTTACATCTAGGAGGATAAAGGGGCTGCTCTATTTGATTAATTTAGGGCCCACGGTAAACCTTATAGCATACAATCTCGTAAACACTAACTCAAGCATTCTGGATTATTGTATGATAACATATAGCATCTTTCCAAGAAGTGCGTGATAAGAATCATTAATATTCATAAACTTGGCCGACTGTAATCAATTTCAGAAGCATCAGCAATTCAACACCCAGGTGAAGAGTTTATAATGAAGTGGCTCTCATCTGCCCCCTTACCTCTATCTTGTGTCCTAATGTCCGGCATGCTCTCTATAGCTCTTTGAAACTTCAGGAGCAGGTCAGATTGCAGATTTGTGATAGTCTGCAAAAAAATTTTGAGGGAGGCAATCGTGTTCCCTCTCGAGTTTATCTGGTACCCCTGAAAGACGTAGATCATCCCTTCTGCTTCCATCTTCCAATTCTATTCCTTTTGTCTCACAGTTCCAGTGATCTTGCTCCCAATCAAGAGAATCGGCCATTTTCGGTTCTTGGATGTTCAGGTGTGATTCAGTTTCATCTAGGCCCTTATTAGGGACAGCAATATCGGACCTTAATGACAGTATCTCAGTGATCATTTTAGTTGCTGCTTCTTCTACTTTGTTTATTATCATTTTTATCATGGTTAGTTCAGAATAGTATATGACGTATCAGCTGACGTGGACAATTTCTTTCCATGCTGGCTTTGTGAGTCTTTCAAGACACAGCTTTAGTAAAGAGCAATTTCCTCCCTGATTTTGGTTTTAACATTAAGGGCTGACCAGAAGCTCGTATGGTGTTTAACTTGTATATGGGAATGGAAGTCATACAGTATGTCGATTTAGGAATGGCTATTTATTTCGTTGTTCTAAATACAATGGGAAGCAGCTTTCAGGGGCCCTCCATAGAGTTCATACTGGCTATCATTGTGCGTGTTCGGTATAGCATCTTTCCAAGAAGTGCCATTTTCAACACAGCTGGCAGTCAAAAGCTTTCAGAGCCCATACCTTTTTTAAAAATCATGTTTGCTGCCAGTGTAACAGGGCAGGAGCTCTTAACAGTGGTTCTGGGCTGTAGTTGGGAGCCCCCACAAATGATGGTATAACGCTGCCTTCCAAGAGGTCTTTTTTGATCTCTGGCACACTTTAATTCTTTTTGTCTGAGTTGTATATGCCCTTTTTTCAAGGCTTGTTATGCTATTCAATATAGTCCAGTTCGCACTGGATCAGTTCGATGTGAAAGACTCTGCCCAGCATATTGTTTAAGCCTTTATGGCAAATATTACTCTTGTTGCCACTGTATAATTCAAGATGTTGCATTCCCCCTTATAGGGGCTCAGCTCCTCTGTCCTTGTTAATGGTGCATCATCGGGAGAGTACTGTTCATCACCGCCACCTAGGCTGGTATTCTTTGGCACTGTGACTTTTCTCACTGCTGCTCTTTGGGCCAAGCGCAGTGCTAGCTCTGAAGCGTGGCTGGAGAGTAGCCTTTAAAGCACCCCTGGCAGAAGGGCCATGCAGCCTTGTTCCTGCAATGTAGCTGGCATGCTGCTCTCTGTCGCTATACTCCTCACTTGACAGCCATCCCTGTGGACATATCTCATCTGGAGACCAATGCTTAGTACTCGCTGTGCTTGCCATTGCCATTTCATCTATACCACTTCTCATGGGGTCCGTATTACCTTGGTAGCAGCTAGGACTGGCTGGATCTCCACTAGAGAACCACCATTCTCATTGGGCTCAAGATCCACCATAATGGAAATTGCTTTTAATGTTTGTGTTGCAGGCCTTTGGTGGTATGGATGCCACTTCAGGTACTTTGACGTGTTAATGAGAATGCTATGGGCTGTTTCTTCCCATTAAAATCATGTCAATAGAACTTTGTAGCAGCCTGGGAGAAAGAGGGGTTAACAACAATTTAAATCTCAAGGTACAGTGTGATCATTAAGACCACACAATCAAAGGCTGAGTCAGTAACTTGACATTAAAAGGTTTATTAAGGGGGCATGTCCAAAATGGCGGACAGGTGAGACGCGATTCTCAGTCACACCGGCTTTCCGCCACTATTGCACAGCGTAGCTGCCCTCCAGCCCCTCACTGTGGGTGCCCTTTAAGCTCCGCTGCCGGCAAAAGGAACAGGGCATGTGCTGAGCCTGAAACTAAGGCCCGTTGCCCCCTGAATCCCTGTGGGTGCTGTGGAACGAGTGGGGAGCTAGTGGCCACCGGCTTGTGCGGCGATCAGCAGCGAAGACGCGGGCCTATGGCGAGGCCACGCCCTGCCTATGGCTGCTCCCTGAGGGCGGTGGTTCTGTGCTGAGCCGCCGCGGCCCACGAAAAGCAGGGAGCACCAGTTGTAAAGGAGCTCCCCTAGCCCCAGTGCGGAGACCCACCTCGAGGGACGCCAGCAACCAACAAGAGGCCCCAAGAGCGTCCTGACCGCTGGACCTAGCCCAACCAGGAGGTGAGAAGCTCAGGTGCTTGAAGTGGGGAGTGGGCGGCTGGGAGTTCCCCTCCCCCAACATGCCTGGCACGTTATACGAACCGAGTCACCATAAGAAATGTTCTAATAATGAAATTTACAGCGCTCACGTTATGAGCTAATTTAGAGACATTGACTTTCCATGGTGGTCAAGTATTTAAGGCGCTGAGAGACATTCATATGCTGTCCCTTTAAGACTATAAGCAGTAGCAGGCAAAAGTCGGAGATAGGGTATTTACCCTGGTGACTTCTTTACCATTTCAGGATGAAATGTTTGGCTGCCAGCCTATGAAGGCAGCTATGTGAGAAGGCTTTTATGGATAAAAGGGTTATAAGAGCCACTTTAACAATGAACTGTGCAGCACCCACATTAAGAATGATTCACAGAAATATTCCTTTCAATGTGGACTTTTATATTTTATATTGCAAGAACTGAATATTGCGCATATATATTTTTATTTTAACAATTCATTGACACATGCTTGCAAAACATAACGTTTTTATTGTAAAGGAAATACTAAAGTGAGAGTAACTCTTTTATGTTTACATAATTAGCATCACCTGTTGTGAATGTTTAAATACAAACTAAAAAATGGCGCACTTCAGGGTTGACAAAGACTGGGAGAACAGCTGAAACGGGTTCCTGTCCTGTCTGTAAGTTCTGTCTGCTAATAAACTGGGAATTGCCCTAGGATTTGAGTGCAGAATTTTCCTTGATGTGGAGCAGATTGTGTGTGTGTGTGTGTATGTATATATATATATATATATATATATATATATATATATATATATATATATATATATATATATATATATATCCAACTCCGTTGTTTACTCCTCCTGGATGAGAAAAACAACCACGGACCACCATTTATGTGCCTGCAACTTAATGTATTGTGGATTGTCCGCCATTACGCGTTTCGGCCAATATCAGCCTTGATCACATGACAACCCTGTGCTTTTAGATCAGCCCTTTTAAAGTGACGTGTGCTATACAAATCATGAATACAGATGAAAGACTCTTCATAGGAGATGCTGGTAACTATGCCTGTACACAATATGGTATTTTGCATGTAACCCCCGTCATTCCAGACAATTGAGTTTTAATATATACATCAATGTAAAACATAAAATATAATTTGTTTCAAATGTCAAAATTTGAGGTAAAATACCCTTTCCGTCTATTTCATCCGTATTGTTCTAATAATTAGTGCAAAAATTTAAGTTGTGAATAAAGTGCTATTGTGCGTGGATCATACTAAAAACGGTGCTTGTGTTCATAAAATGCATAAATGCATAACAGTATTTGTTTCCAATTTGTAGCAGCAGAGAAAAAGAGATCACTTTTTATGACCCCCAAAGGAAAAGGAGAAACTTTAAAATCAGTCATTTTAATATTTACATTCCTGGGCCAGATCCTGGAGTAAATTCATCACAAGGCATTACATTGAATAAAGTGCAGTTCTTCCAGATAAAACTAGTTCATCTAAAATACTTTAAGCTCTAGAAATATTATAAATATTATGATATGTATATATAATTCACCAAAATCCAGCAGGACAACGGATCACTCATGGGTGACTTTCATTTTATTCCTAAGGCATTAGCAGACGCGTTTCGGCATAGATTGCCTTTCTCAATGCTATTAATGCGTGTAACATCACATGTTGGATTTTAAATGGTTCACAATCCTCCCATTCGCTACTCCATCCTCGATAGGAAAGACGGACTGTTCTTTCTCTTTTCCATAGACGACAAGCCGCCATCACAGCTTGTGTCTTAAAGTGCTGGTGCATTTGATGTAACTTTGGTAGTTTTTTCTCCTTAATGGACATGCTCAGCATAACACCTCAAGTTTGTATCAGGTTAGCTTTGGAAACACACACGGGAGTCTTTTGAAATCCAATAAAAGCAACACCGCTCACTGCCGCACTGCTATCATGCCATACACACATACCCGAAGGTGCAGGCTTGGTAGCTTGAGCCTTTCCATTTAGTGCTGTCCCATCTGGGTGGGTATGCCATGTCTCTGTGGCTTGCGGCAGTTCTGGCAGTTATAATTACAATCCAAATCCCAATTGCCACAAAAACCTCCGAACTCCTTGTAGCGGGTGCCTCCATACGTGGAGTGGTCCCACGTCAGCACATTATTCACCAAAATCCAACAGGACAGCGGAGCACTCACATGTGACTTTCATTTTATTCCTCTGGCATTAGCAGACGTGTTTTGGCATAGTTTGCCTTTCTCAATGCTATTAATGTGTGTAACATCACGTGTTGGATTTTAAATGGTTCACAATCCTCCACCTCGCTACTCCATCCTCAATAGGAAAGATGGACTGTCCTTTCTCTTTTCCATAGACAACAAGCCGCCATCACAGCTTGTGTCTTAAAGTGCTGGTGCATTTGATGTAACTTTTGTAGTTTTTTCTCCTTAATGGACATGCCCAGCACAACACCTCAAGTTTGTATCAGGTTAGCTGTGGAAACACACACAGGAGTCTTTTGAAATCCAATAAAAGCAACACCCCTCGCTGCCGCGCTGTTATCATGCCATACACACATACTTGAAGGCGCAGTGTTGGTAGCTTGAGCCTTTCCATTTAGTAATGTCCCATCTAGGCAGATATGCCATCTCTCTGTGGCTTGCAGTGGTTTTGGCAATTATAATTACAACCCAAATCCCAAATGCCACAAAAACTGTCGAACTCCTACTAGCGGGTGCCTTCATACGTGGAGTGGTTCCACGTCAGTACATTATTCACAAAAATCCAACAGGACAACGGAGCACTCACAGGTGACTTTCATTTTATTCCTCAGGCATTAGCAGGCGGGTTTCGGCATAGATTGCCTTTCTCAATGCTATTAATGCTTGTAACATCACATGCTGGATTTTAAATGCTTCACAATCCTCCCATTTGCTACTCCATCCTGGATAGAAAAGATGGACTGTTCTTTTTTCTTTTCCATAGACAACAAGCCGCCGTCACAGCTTGTGTCTTAAAGTGCTGGTGCATTTTATGTAACTTTAGTAGTTTTTTCTACTTAGAGCACATCCCTAGCACAACACCTCAAGTTTGTATCAAGTTAGCTGTGAAAACACACACGGAAGTTTTTTAAAATACAATAAAAGCAACACCCCTCGCTGCTGCGCTGTTATCATGCCATACGCACATACCCGAAGGTGCAGTCTTGGTAGCTTGAGCCTTTCCATTTAGTAATGTCCCATCTAGGCTGGTATGCCATGTCTCTGTGGCATGCGGCGATACTGGCAGTTATAATTACAATCCAAATGGCAAATGCCAAAAAAACTGCAGAACTCCTAATAGCGGGTGCCTCCATACGTGGTGTGGCCCCACGTCAGTACATTATTCACCAAAATCCAACAGGACAGCCTAGCAAACCGTAAAAGGATTGAGCCAAATACTCCATTACCTACCCAAGGATATTTTGTCCTCTCTGGTTATTTGACTGAACATCCTTGTTGTAGTGCTTTAGCAGATCATCAGAGTTTACCTCTGTGGTTTGGTGAGGCTTTCTTGTGGATTTGGTGCATTCTCCTTTTTTATTAATCAGATGTAATATCTCATCAAATGAATTCTATCATTGCCTAATTTTCTTGTCCAAATGTTTCATGAAAGTCTGGAGATTGGGCTAAGCCGTTTTGGTCCATTGAGATGTTAGGTAGTTTGTAGCATATTGATAATTGTAACATGTATTCTGAACTGCATTGCACCAGAGTATTTTGGTAGGCTTTTGACACTGCATTATCAAATTTATCCAGTAGATGAAGTAAATTTTTGACTGGTTTAGGTTTGGGAGAAGGTTGGGTATTGAGTGAGTTTGGCACTGTGGAAGGTCTGTTTAAGTTCACAAAGTAAAGTAGGCTCAAAACTCTTCAAAAAGTTGTGACTTTTTATAAAGCCAAATGTGTATCAGCTGCAATTTAGGGATCTAGAGTTTGGTGAATAAATGACTTTATTGCTATCGAGAGAGTCGAAAATAGATATCTGAAAAGGTTGCTGAGGGTCCCTCATGACACAGGTACTTTATATAAGCCACGTTGAACGTGGTCTTGATTATGTTATTGATCTTATCAGAAGTTGACTGCTCTTACTGTGGCTAGCAATTTGGACAAAGCCTGAGACCAATTATTCTTGAAATGTGATTAGGGATTGCATGAAATTAGACAAAGCTACCAGCATCCTTTGGCTAATGTATAATATGAGTAGCACTGTAGCTGTCCCTGATTTTTATAGCAGCCCTGAGGCTCTCTTCTTGGCTTTTAGACAGACCCTCGAAGATCATTTTTGGAGCTGAATTAGGAATAATAGATATCACACTGAGAAGGTTAAAAGTTTGGTGTGTTTGTATGGTGGTTTAAATTCTGGACCCGTTATGGAACCATGGGCGTATGACCATTTCATTTTGCGAGACTCTAGTTGCGATTTTTTTGCAACTCATAATTAGGGACTAGCAAAATGCAGTGTGCTAATGTGTCTCAGACACATTTAGCGATTCCCAATGGGGTCACAAATGACCTACCTCATCAATATTCATGAGGTAGGTCACTATTTGCGACCCATTGTAAATGGGCTGTAATCAAAGGGATGGTGGCCTGCTGGGGTCAGCAGGCCACCATGTCTGTGATTGCTTTTTAAATAATGCAAACACAACAATTGATGGACAGAATGCAGAACAATGTCATACATTCACCCCAGTACAGAGATCTGGGCCTAAATCCATCGTTTTTTGCTCACCATGCCATTCCAGATTGAACCCAGCCATATGCAAATCAGTCTTGACCCTGTGCCCAATGGGGAACAGTCCAGCCCGAACTGCCAGGCCAGGTCCTCCCTGGACTGGAAACAAGCATCCTGGGACCGGTTTTGGGGTTTCACCCCTCATCAGCCAGGATAGCTTGACTCCAGTGGCATGGAGAGCACGGGACCCACGTCTGGGCATACCCGTCCCACTCGGGGTGACAAATGCAAACACAACAATTGATGGACAGAATGCAGAACAATGTCATACATTCACCCCAGTACAGAGATCTGGGTCTAAATCCATCGTTTTTTGCTCACCATGCCATTCCAGTTTGAACCCAGCCATATGCAAATCAGTCTTGACCCTGTGCCCAATGGAAACAGTCCAGCCCGAACTGCCAGGCCAGGTCCTCCCTGGACTGGAAACAAGCATCCTAGGACCGGTTTCAGGGTTTCACCCTCATCAGCCAGGATAGCTTGACTCCAGTGGCATGGAGAGCACTGGACCCACGTCTGGGCATACCCGTCCCACTCGGGGTGACAAATGCAAACACAACAATTGATGGACAGAATGCAGAACAATGTCATACATTCACCCCAGTACAGAGATCTGGGCCTAAATCCATCGTTTTTTTGCTCACCATGCCATTCCAGTTTGAACCCAGCCATATGCAAATCAGTCTTGACCCTGTGCCGAATGGGAACAGTCCAGCCCGAACTGCCAGGCCAGGTCCTCCCTGGACTGGAAACAAGCATCCTAGGACCGGTTTCGGGTTTCACCCCTCATCAGCCAGGATAGCTTGACTCCAGTGGCATGGAGAGCACGGGACCCACGTCTGGGCATACCCGTCCCACTCGGGGTGACAAATGCAAACACAACAATTGATGGACAGAATGCAGAACAATGTCATACATTCACCCCAGTACAGAGATCTGGGCCTAAATCCATCGTTTTTTTGCTCACCATGCCATTCCAGATTGAACCCAGCCGTATGCAAATCAGTCTTGACCCTGTGCCCAATGGGAACAGTCCAGCCCGAACTGCCAGGCCAGGTCCTCCCTGGACTGGAAACAAGCATCCTGGGACCGGTTTCGGGGTTTCACCCCTCATCAGCCAGGATAGCTCGACTCCAGTGGCATGGAGAGCACGGGACCCACGTCTGGGCATACCCGTCCCACTCGGGGTGACAAATGCAAACACAACAATTGATGGACAGAATGCAGAACAATGTCATACATTCACCCCAGTACAGAGATCTGGGCCTAAATCCATCGTTTTTTGGCTCACCATCACATTCCAGTTTGAACCCAGCCATATGCAAATCAGTCTTGACCCTGTGCCCAATGGGAACAGTCCAGCCCTAACTGCCAGACCAGGTCTTCCCTGGACTGGAAACAAGCATCCTAGGACCGGTTTCGGGGTTTCACCCCTCATCAGCCAGGATAGCTTGACTCCAGTGGCATGGAGAGCACGGGACCCACGTCTGGGCATACCCGTCCCACTCGGGGTGACAAATGCAAACACAACAATTGATGGACAGAATGCAGAACAATGTCATACATTCACCCCAGTACAGAGATCTGGGCCTAAATCCATCGTTTTTTTGCTCACCATGCCATTCCAGTTTGAACCCAGCCATATGCAAATCAGTCTTGACCCTGTGCCCAATGGGAACAGTCCAGCCCGAACTGCCAGGCCAGGTCCTCCCTGGACTGGAAACAAGCATCCTAGGACCGGTTTCGGGTTTCACCCTCATCAGCCAGGATAGCTTGACTCCAGTGGCATGGAGAGCACGGGACCCACGTCTGGGCATACCCGTCCCACTCGGGGTGACAAATGCAAACACAACAATTGATGGAGAGAATGGAGAACAATGTCATACATTCACCCCAGTACAGAGATCTGTGCCTAAATCCATCGTTTTTTTGCTCACCATGCCATTCCAGTTTGAACGCAGCCATATGCAAATCAGTCTTGACCCTGTGCCCAATGGGAACATTCCAGCCCGAACTGCCAGGCCAGGTCCTCCCTGGACTGGAAACAAGCAACCTAGGACCGGTTTCGGGGTTTCACCCCTCATCAGCCAGGATAGCTTGACTCCAGTTGCATGGAGAGCACGGGACCCACGTCTGGGCATACCCGTCCCACTCGGGGTGACAAATGAAAACATAACAATTGATGGACAGAATGCAGAACAATGTCATACATTCACCCCAGTACAGAGATCTGGGCCTAAATCCATCGTTTTTTTGCTCACCATGCCATTCCAGTTTGAACCCAGCCATACGCAAATCAGTCTTGACCCTGTGCCCAATGGGAACAGTCCAGCCCGAACTGCCAGGCCAGGTCCTCCCTGGACTGGAAACAAGCATCCTAGGACCGGTTTCGGGGTTTCACCCCTCATCAGCCAGGATAGCTTGACTCCAGTGGCATGGAGAGCACGGGACCCACGTCTGGGCATACCCGTCCCACTCGGGGTGACAAATGCAAACACAACAATTGATGGACAGAATGCAGAACAATGTCATACATTCACCCCAGTACAGAGATCTGGGCCTAAATCCATCGTTTTTGCTCACCATGCCATTCCAGTTTGAACCCAGCCATATGCATATCAGTCTTGACCCTGTGCCCAATGGGAACAGTCCAGCCCGAACTGCCAGGCCAGGTCCTCCCTGGACTGGAAACAAGCATCCTAGGACCGGTCTCGGGGTTTCACCCTCATCAGCCAGGATAGCTTGACTCCAGTGGCATGGAGAGCACGGGACCCACGTCTGGGCATACCCGTCCCACTCGGGGTGACAAATGCAAACACAACAATTGATGGACAGAATGCAGAACAATGTCATACATTCACCCCAGTACAGAGATCTGGGCCTAAATCCATCGTTTTTTTGCTCACCATGCCATTCCAGTTTGAACCCAGCCATATGCAAATCAGTCTTGACCCTGTGCCCAATGGGAACAGTCCAGCCCGAACTGCCAGGCCAGGTCCTCCCTGGACTGGAAACAAGCATCCTAGGACCGGTTTCGGGGTTTCACCCCTCATCAGCCAGGATAGCTTGACTCCAGTGGCATGGAGAGCACGGGACCAACGTCTGGGCATACCCGTCCCACTCGGGGTGACAAATGCAAACACAACAATTGATGGACATAATGCAGAAGAATATCATACATTCACCCCAGTACAGAGATCTGGGCCTAAATCCATCGTTTTTTTGCTCACCATGCCATTCCAGTTTGAACCCAGCCATATGCAAATCAGTCTTGACCCTGTGCCCAATGGGAACAGTCCAGCCCAGTGTTCGCGCTAAGTTGGCAGGGTATGCCCAGACGTGGGTCCCTTGCTCACTTTGCCACTGGATTCAAGATAGCCTGGCTGATGAGGGTTTTGAACCCAAAACCGGTCCCAGGATGCTTGTTTCCGGTCCAGGGAAGACATGGCTTGGCGGTTCGGGCTGGACTGTTCCCATGAGGCACAGGGTCAGACTGATTTGCATATGGCCATGTCTGAACTGGGGTGGTGGAGTGAGCTAAAGAATGATGATGGATTAAACCCAGATCAGCTGACTCGGGGTGAGTGTTTGATTTGCTCTAGCGCTCCGTCCATCATCCCCTTTGGTATCGCTTTGTTCGCCCTAAGTTGGCAGGGTATGCCCAGACGTGGGTCCCTTGCTCACTTTGCCACTGGATTCAAGATAGCCTGGCTGATGAGGGTTTTGAACCCGAAACCGGTCCCAGGATGCTTTTTTCCGCTCCAGGGAAGACATGGCTTGGCGGTTCGGGCTGGACTGTTCCCGTGAGGCACAGGGTCAGACTGATTTGCATATGGCCATGTCTGAACTGGGGTGGTGGAGTGAGCTAAAGAATGATGATGGATTCAACCCAGATCAGTTGACTGGGGGTGAGTGTTTGATTTGCTCTAGCGCTCCGTCCATCATCCCCTTTGGTATCGCTTTGTTCGTCCTAAGTTGGCAGGGTATGCCCAGACGTGGGTCCCTTGCTCACTTTGCCACTGGATTCAAGATAGCCTGGCTGATGAGGGTTCTGAACCCGAAACTGGTCCCAGGATGCTTGTTTCCAGTCCAGGGAAGACATGGCTTGGCGGTTCGGGCTGGACTGTTCCCATGAGGCACAGGGTCAGACTGGTTTGCATATGGTCATGTCTGAACTGGGGTGGTGGAGTGAGCTAAAGAATGATGATGGATTAAACCCAGATCAGTTGACTGGGGGTGAGTGTTTGATTTGCTCTAGCGCTCCGTCCATCATCCCCTTTGGTATTGCTTTTTAAATAAAGCAATTATTTCCTGAAATGCAGCCCGTTTTCCTTAAACAAATACTGACTCTCAAACTCTATTTTGTGAGTCGGTAATACTTTACTGACTCGCAAAATAGCGTTAGTAGATGGGAGGCTATTTAGCGGATGCAAACAGCCCTATTTTCCATTTCCGACTGCTAAAAGCCATCGTCCATCTGTCCCCATATGTTATATGGATATGTAATAACTACAAGCAGGTCCTGCTAACAGGCTGAGATTAAGCACTTTGCACTTCATGATGGCCTTCCCTGACCCTGTTAAGTACCCTACAACCCTTGATCTGTGCACGTGCAATAATCCCTCTGCACAGTCCACTTTGCATTTAATGCTATTTTGTACGTTTTATTGCAATTTCAAGAAAACTATCCTACTCCCACTTTCAAAGGATATTAATGTCAGACATCATTAGACAGCTATGTTTTATTTACAATCCCATCCATTTTTGAGGATTTGTTTGACTGTAGTGAGCTACATACAACAGATAATTAAGCATAGGATATTCGGCTTGCAAACAAACGAGCATGTTTTACGGTGATATGAAGCAGTATTTTTATATTTTCCAATGTTTTAAATTTGTTCTCATCTTGAATTTGTTTTGTATAGAAATATATTTATTGTGTAATGTGTGTTCCAACTTGACTCCCTCTGAATATGATTTGTTGACGATCCATTTGCACCATGCACTTGTCACTTTCTGATCCCTCTTATAGTTGGTGCCACTTTGCAATAAAGTTTTTCTTAATTGATTTATGGCTCTATTGCATTACAGAATATGTATTTGTGTTTTTATGATGTTATTTACAATTGTTTTAATTCATATTGTGCATTATCTGTCTTTCCTGACCTTTGGCCGAATTACGTCTGCCTGCCACCCTAACGGAGATGGGGACCACCCAACATAGTGTAGGGGGTCCCACAGGACAAATTACAATGTGACCGCCACCGTAGCAGTCACATTGTCTGGGGTTTCCATTAAGGCAGGTGCTGCTGGTTGCAGCACCCGCCGCAATGGAAAAAAGGGATGTGTAGCACATCCCTGTACTATGTGACAGGCACCATGCGGTGGCTTTCCCTTAGTACAGGGAACTGTTGGGGGGGTCGAGGGCCCGGGATGAAGGGGGGCCCGCTACTGGCCCCCAATGTACATCCCCGCCAGCCTTCCATGGCGGGTGAACTGCCATGGAAAGGCTGGCGGGGAGGGACCCTTCTAATCCGTATGGCGGTGTCTGGTAGGCAGCGCCAACATTTTAGGGATAGGAAGGCCGCCGACGCACCGGCAGGCTCAAGGAGCCCATAAGATTCGTAGTGGTCGGAGTTTCCGACCACCACAGAACCGCCTGCCATTGTAATTTGGCGGGCAGAAAATGGCCTTACGATGGTGGTGAGACCGCCACCGACAGCCTGTAGGTGGCGGACTCACCGTGATCGTTATGGGGCTCTAAGTTCTTTTGGTGATGATGATATGCAGAGTATGCATACGCTGAGTAACACTCTGTCGATGCTGTGTATACCTGCTGCAATATTACGTACATTAACATAACGTTCATAATTGTAAATGTATCTCTATCCTCGCTCTGATTTGCATAAATGTGAGGGATGTACTAACCTGTAGCCACTAACAAAGAAAACTGCTTTTTTTCTGAATACCGTGCATTTAGATATTTACACCTCCTAGCAATCACGAGATGTGCTACTGTTCCATTAGCAAGTGCTAATATCCAAAAGGTTGTTGTAACAGGAATGACACTTACAGACGGCCATAAAACTGTAATTACAAAAAAGGATTAAAACGTTTTGATTTGCATGTTTATCCTCTGTTAGTTTTCAAGGTGATTAACCTTCTAGGATTCTCAGATAGCTTATGCTAATGAAACAAAGCAGGTGCATTTACATATGAGAAATACCCATTTGCCTCCTCTCCCAAACTCTCCCTTACACATCTGAAGTAAACAGGGAAGTGTAAAACAGTTGGTGACCAATATTGTGTGTGTTTTTTCCTTACGTGCACTCCACCAGCAGCAGAGTAAAGAATTCCAGAGCAGTTTCCAGGAGGTGAAAACAACAGACAGCACCTTGAAGGGGAACAGTTACTTTCTAAATATGACATGAAATATGCCATCTGACACGCTGAAGACTTTTGCTTTTCAGCACGCAAATGAGGTCGCTCAGTGAGTTAAGTTCGTGCTTCTGATGTGTGTGATGGCTTTGTCATGAGTTAGAATACTAGCATAGCCAAAGCTACCTTTCATACTTATATTGTCGATACATCCTTATAGTAGGTAACACAAGTATCTGCTATGACTAGAACTGCAAAACTGATGTGTCAAACGCCATTAAAAACAATCTCAACTTATGCTTGCACTTATTATTCCCTTAACAAACGTATCTAATGAAACGCCATGCGTCATTTGATAGGGGCTTTTGAGAAAACATCAAGTAGAGCCAATGCATGGTATTTAACATGTACAGGTGGTTGCAAGTGTTAGGGACCAGGACTATTTTGCCGTGATCACAGACTTTACCAAAGCAAGAGGGAGAAAGGCAGACAAGCGAGAAGGGCGGGAGGCGTGAAAAATAGGAAGAACAGTGACAAATGGAGAAACAAGTTGAAAGGATTCGGTAAGAGTGAGGTAGAGCGACACGAAGAAAAGGTTGTAGGAAGAACGAGGCATCAGGTAAAATAAAAATTAAGCAGCCTTGGTATTCAGCAATCCCAGCAATCATGAAGGCCAGCGATGGGCTCCTAAGAAAAACACTTGGCTTCTGCACTTATTTATTTCACAAATTAAACACAACTTTCCTTCATTGTGTCAGTTAGTCGAAGCTTCTAAACTGATGCCGCTCTGCTCCGTCCTAAACTTTGCATCTTTTTTGCAAAAATACATCTGATAACTTATAGGCTATCATTAATGAGAGATGGGATATATTTATGCAACATCAAGGCTCGTGTGATGTCAACACAATTGCATTGACAGAGCTCAGGTTAATTAAATAGATGAACAGCCTTTCTCTCATTTCAGGCTTTTGGCAGTGTTTTAAATTATAAAGTCACACACTCACAACTTTGCTAACTTTATGTTTTGCTTAATCTGAGCAGTTTTGGGAACATCTATGAACAGTGCTGACTCTAACCACCCACTAAACATGAACACCAAAATCTGATATCTTATGGCACTGATGCATTTTAGAAGGAATGTGATCTTGAAATCCTTCCCGTTCTAATTTTATACAAATAATTACATCACACTGATGCCCATATTCATCATTTTTCCAGGGGCGGCTCCTCCGCAATGGCGAAGGAGCATCGCCCCACTGGCTCAGACCCAGTAGGTGAAGAATAAAACAATATACTATAATCATTTTATTTTCCATTTGCCGGCTCTGAGCCAGCGTGTGCAGGGAGGGGCGTGCCGGGGCCATTAGAGGGGAGCGGAGGACTGGTTTGTGCACTTATAAGTGCGCATATGTGTTTGGCCGGCCGTCTCAGGCCAAACACACATACGCTGTCCTGAGCAGGGCGTCAAACCAACCCGCTCAGGCCAATCCCGACACTGCTCTCATGGCATGAGAGCAGCACAGGAAGCCTCTGCTGCTGTCCCAGCGTCCTCTGGGTCCAGGAAGCAGCAGATCACTGAGGCACAAGGAGCGATGTGGCCGTCAGCTTCAGCTAAGTGTTTTAAAAAAATTATTAACCCCAGCGCACCCCCCCTCCACCTGCCCCACCACCTCTTTATTGTGTCAGCCACCACTCCATTTTTCATGCAGAGCAATGCAGCAAGCTACCATGTTAATCTGCATGAGGGGTAAAGGGCAGGAATGCATCCTACTCAACATTATACAATGCATTACTATCCTTTCCTAGCATTGGTGCACTTTTAACTGCGTAGCACCAATGCAGGCACCCTGGTGTCATGATGCAAGGGTGCCAGCGTTATAGGCAGGATTGTTTTTTTAATTTAAATTAATTTTTTATTGTTGCATCAATAAGCATTCAAAACATAATATGCAATCTGCTAGCATGGCGTCAACATTCAGCCACAGCCAGCACCTCTGCAACTTTTAAGTACACTCCCCCCAACTCCCACCCGACAACCCCCACCGCGGGTGCCCAGCCAGCTAGTGTCTCGATCTAGATGTGGGCATTGCACACATTCCGTAAAAGGGATCCTAGCATAGTTACTCCGTTGTAAGACAAGTCAATTCCATGAATTTCTGAGAGAGCAAGGCGATGAACGGCTGCCAGGACTCTCTAAATATGTCCCCTTGCTGTCTGAGTGTCATCGAGAGCCTCGCCATTCCCAAGAGGTGCCAGATGCGGTGCAGCCAATTTCGTCGCAACTGTACCTTCTCTGTTACCCTGAGAGCTAAAATCGATTGGTGCACTGCCCCCTGTGCCAATGCTATATGTCTGCCCCATTTAGTTTTAAGTGGATATGTTAGTGGGTTAGGGAGGCCCAGCACCACATATGAGGGAAACCTGGGGAGCTGGGTGTTAAAATATGTGTCTATATATGACAGGATTTCTTTCCAAACCTGAGCTAATTTGGAACATTCCCACAGGATGTGCACCAGAGTCCCCCAGCAGTCACAGCCCCTCCAGCATCTATCCCCACGTTCCAGGTTCCCTTCTTGCAGACGAAGCAGGGTTTGGTACCAATATGTAGTGATTTTCATTGCTGTTTTTATGCTGGATGTGCTAGAGGCTGTATGACGTGCCCCATAGTGAATTTACTGCCATTCCTTCAAAGATAGTTGCTGACCCAGTTACAGTTCTCACTGGTTTTGATCAGGGGACTTCGAATCTAACACCACCTCCCCCAGTAGCCCATATAGTTATTAGGTGAGACGCCTATCTGTGTCCTTCCTGAGGAGCCCTTTCTCAAATTTAGTCAAATGACACTGCGCAGCTTCCCTCAACAGCGGCAGCATCAGCCAATGTCGTATCTGGGTGTATCAAAATCGTTCTCCTTCTGATATTTCCTGCCCGTCCCTCAATACCTCAAATGGGATGGGCCCCTCTTCATTGAAAAAATGGCCAATTGATCTGCACCCGGACTTCCACCATGCACCAAACAATGCGCTATCCAGCCCCGGGGTGAAATCCCTATTCTCTACCACTGGGGTCAGGGGAGACGGGAACAACGAAAGGTCTCTACATGTCTCTACCGTGTCGCTACCGTGTCCCACACCCTCACGGTAGGCGCAGTGACCGCGGATAGATAGAGGTTCACAGTGCGATGAGGTCGAGCCAAGAAGGGGACCTTCCATAAGGCCCTCCCCTCCATTGCCTTGTCCATAAATAGCGACCCCTTTTCGGACTCAGACCTGGACCATTCGAACAGGTACCTGACTCGCCCACATGAAATTTTGAAAGGCGATCTGCAGGGTCTGTAGCCTTCCCGGCAGAGGCCATAAGGGTAACGTCTGGAATATGTACAAAATCTTAGGGAGGACTGTCATCTTCAGAGCCACGATCTGCCCATCCATGGGAGAGAGTATTGCCAGCGTGCTAGGTTCGACCTCACCGTCCTGACCAGGTCCCGAAAGTTAAGATCTACCACCTTCTGAGTCAATGGAGCCATCTGGATATCCAGGTATGATATAGGTCCTGGAGCCCATTGAATCGAGTAAGCTTGAGCTAAATTCTCTCTTGTGTCAGGGGCCACTGTGAGGCTCAGGGCTTGTGATTTGGCAAGATTGACTGTCCCCAATAGATGCAGCTCCTTCAAAAAACCCGGTTAAGCCTCTCTCGGTTTTCTAGGGAAACTATGACATCGTCCGCATATAGTGTGGTCAGATGTTCTTCTCCCCCAAAGCGAATGCTTGTAATCCTCTGGCCATCCTGCACCCTCAGTGGAAATGGCTCCATATGTAACGAGAACAGCAGAGGGGAAAGGGGACCCCCTGCTGCGTACCCCTCCTGATGGGAAAGCTATCCAAGCTTTTTGCCATTAACCAGGATGGTAGCTCTCGGTGTCCCGTAGCCACTGAGTACCCACGAGCAGAACCTGTCTCAGCACCTTAGCAAGGTAAGGCCAATGAACTCGGTTGAACGCTTTTTCAACGTCGATGGAAAAGAGCATAGTCTCACGCTGGGAGCGAGCGCCCTTATCTATTAAGTGTAGGATCCTCCTGGTGTTATCTGAGCATTGTCTGTTGAGGATAAATCCTGCCGGATCAGGGTCAACCAAACCCGGCATCAAGGACGCCATGCAGGATTGTTTTTGTGCAGCAATGGACACCTTCCTGCACCAAAACAATCCTCAGAGGCATTTACATCTTTCTATGTGTGTTGCAGAAGGCAGAACAGGTAGAAAGAAGAAAAAACGTGGAGAAATAAAGATATTTCTCCTTGCTACACCTCACCTGGGAAGGCATAGCATTTTCACGCATTTCCATGTCTGCCACTAATGGTACAGCTGTGAATGTGCCAAAATCCTTGGGTGGATGCGTGGGAACGCCCACGCTCCACCCATGAAATACTTCCCTGGAGCAGTGTAACACCAGGCAGTGATTTGCTCTGCCTTGCAATTATCCAGAATTATCAAGCCTTGCAGGCCTAGGCAAGGTGGCCTTGCATGACTTGATAAATCTCACTTAGGTTTTGCTTCGCCTTTGCGCCCCCTTGAGGGATGCAGGTGCTACGCAAAACCTTGATAAATCTGCCTCTGATTGTATATATACGTAATGGATTTTATGTGGTCGATGGAAAACATCCACTGCCAAGCTCGTAATTAGGCCCTAAGTCTAAGGCAATGTTATGTTACCCCCTTCCTGTAATGGATGAGCATTGAGGGTACTCAAGTAGATAAAAGAGCCTAGGAATGTGATTTGTGGATGTGATATTATCATTAATTTCTTCTTGTTTGGAGTGAGGCCCTGCTGCAGGAGTAGATCCATGGTGAAATTCCCTTCCAGAAGCCAAGCCTTAAACTCCACTTTTATAACATATAAGCCACTCCTAATGTAGGCCCAAGGCATCCCATATGGCAGGGTGCTGTGTAATAAGAAGGGTGGACATGTAGTTTTAAGTTTTACATGCGCACTGTGTGACTTTAGACTGCGCACGGACTCTTCAATCTCGGGTCAAATCAGCGATTTTTCTATTAGGCCCCCAAGGGCTCCCCCTATTTTGGTGGCCCTGATCAATGCACGATCTCTCAGGAAACATCATCTTGATGTTTTTGAGCTCATTACAGATAAACCAGTGGACCTTTTGTTCACTACAGAGACTTGGCTTGATGGTACATCCGATCCTATTGTCGCTCTGGCCACTCCTGACGGCTACAAGATTTCCAGAGCAGACCGCCTAGAGGGTAGGGGGGGGGGTGGAGTGGCTATCATGTACAAGGATAAGTGGGATCTCCATAGGGGAGATTCTAGCTCCCGGGGCGACTGTAAAGCCCTGGATTTCAGTATCCGTTTTTCTGCCCATTTTACGTTGGGAGGCTCTTTGATTTACAGGCCCCACAGCTCTGTCGGGGCCTTTCTTAAAACATGGGGTGATGCTGTGGTCTCTCGGGCGCTTCGCTTCTCCCAATACATTGTTTTAGGTGACTTGAACATCCATCTCGACCAGGCAGACTCTAGAGACTCACTTGATTTTTTCAATATCTTACAGCTGACTCAACTCCCTCAATGGGTTAGCCTCCCCACACACCAAGGGGGTCATATTTTCGACCCAATTTGTTCCAACTTCCCTATCCTGGTCGAAGATCCCCTCCCGGTTTCATGGTCTGATCACTGTCTTATCCATTTCTCCTGGGAGGTGGCCATGGCTGATTCACCAGGTCACTGTCATCGTAAACCAGTCTTCAAAAAAATTGAGCCGTCCAAGTTCTCCCTGGCCTTGGCGGCCTCTAGACCCACTCTCCCTCGGGATCTTGATGGGAGTCTTGCTGGGTTTTCGAATTGGGTATCCAACACCATGGATATGCTATCCATGCCCATTTCCTCTAGGATTTCCAGGGAGTCACCCTCTAAACCCTGGTTTACACCCGATTTGACTGCTCTTAAGCACGAGTGCAAAAAACTTGAGCGTGCTTGGCGCCTTAGTGAGTATTGTCCCTTGGCCAAGTGTAATCTTAAGCGCAAACAAAAAATTTACTATGCTGCGAAGGTACAGGCCAAGAAGCAATACTACACGGCCCGCATTGAGCAGGCTCAAAACAATTCCAAAGAAATTTTCGCCATAGTTCAGAGCTTTACATCCCCCACTGCGCAGTCGAGTTCACTTCCATCCACAGAGGCTTGGTGCGATACTCTGTCTAACTTCTTCATGGATAAAATCAGCACTATTCAGGTGGCGTTTACTCCCTGTCTTAGGGATTTAGCAGACCCCATGATCTACGCTCCTACGCCCGCTATTCCTGGGCACTCCCTGCATGTTTTTTCTCCAGTGGATTTGTCCAGCACTCTCAGAATTTTGAAGGGTTTGAAATCAGGTTCGCCCTCTGATCCCTGCGCGGCCAGATTGCTGGCAGCAGTCGCTGAGATCATTAATCCAGAAGTGAACTCCATCATTAATTCCTCCCTTCTTGAGGCACGTGTGCCGGAGGGCTGGAAGCAGGCTAAAATCCTTCCACTTCTAAAAAAGTCTTCCCTTGACCCCCATATTCCTGGGAATTATCGCCCCATTTCCCTTTTGCCCAGTTTAGCCAAAGTGTGCGAAAAGGTGGTGACCAGACAACTTACTGAGTTTGTCGAAGGGTCGGACCTCTCGCACCCAGCCCAGTCAGGGTTTTGGACCTCCCATAGCACCGAGTCAGCATTGGTTGAGGTCTCCGAAGCCATTCAGGAGTGTCTGGACACCGGCGGGAGAGCGGCTCTAGTCATGCTCGACCTGTCGGCGGCGTTTGATATGGTGCCACACTCACTGCTGCTTTCTCGTCTCACTGAGATTGGTATTTCGGGCTCTGCCTGGGGCTGGCTTAGGTCCTTCTTGGAAGGGCGGGTGCAACAGGTCTGGCTGCTGCCGGCCTCGTCAGCCCCTCAGTCGGTTGCCACAGGGGTTCCGCAAGGGTCCTCCCTTAGCCCCCTTCTTTTTAACATCTATGTCACTCCTCTGGTCTATTTGGCCGAGGACTTGGGGGCTAAGGTCATTGCCTACGCTGATGACACCCAGCTCCTTTTTACATGGGGAATGGATGTGGACTCTGTATCTTCAGCTCAGCACTGCTTGTCTTCTGTTTTTAAGTGGCTTGCCGCCGCTCATCTCAAGTGCAACGAAGACAAGTCGGAGATTCTCCTTTACGGTAATTTCCCCCCTAGTTTCAGAGACACGCTCTGGCCCCCAGGGTTCCCGCTACCGACATCTATAGGGAAATCCGCTAAGAACTTGGGAGTCTGGTTTGAGGAAAATCTATCCTTCTCTACTCAGGTTAAGAAGCTCGCAGGCAACTGCTTTGGTCTTCTTAAAACCTTAAGGCTATTTCTTCCTCTTCTCCCTAGGCCCGCTAAAGAAACGGTCATCCGTGCTCTGATCCTTTCTCGACTGGATTATGCCAATGCGCTGTAAGTGGGCATCCCGGGATATCTTCTGAATAAGCTTCAGGTTGTCCAAAATGCGGCAGCTAGGCTGCTCCTTGAAATCCCCATTAGGAGTAGTGTGCGACATCATCTGCGCTCATTAAATTGGCTTCCCGTGGCTGAACGGGTTAAGTTCAAATCCCTAGTTATCGCTCATCGCGCCCTTTATGGCCGAGGACCCGCCTATCTGCAGAAGCGGTTTTCCTTCTATGTCCCTTTGAGACAACTGCGCTCTTCAGCACTTCTTTTAGCACAAGTTCCCCGATTCATTCGTTACAGGCTGGGCGGTAGCTCGCTTGCCATGAAAGCTGCTCAGGCATGGAATGCCCTTCCTTTTGTGCTGCGCAATACCCGAGACCCCTTGGCCTTTAAGAAACAACTAAAAACCTATCTTTTTGTCTAGTGTTAGTCTGCTGACCCCTCTTGGTTCGCGCCGGGACACTCTTTGGAGTAGCTGCGCGCGTTATAAAATTAAATAACAAATAACATAACAAGTCCTGGTAATGAAAAACTCCTACATTTGTTTTTCACTACTGTGAGGCCTACCCCTCCCGTATGATAATATTGGGGATCCCTTAGTACATTTAATAAGCTGTAATTTCCAATTGGGAGCTGGAGCTAATGAGTAGCCAGCTTGATAATTATATAAGAAGAGCTAGACCTTAAGGAGCCATGAGCCCAGATCAGATTCTCGTTTTAGCATTGAAAGATGATCCTGAAGAATGGAGATTTTTTTTAGCCTCACTATATAAAAATTTCTTTGAACAGGTTGTATTTTGCATCAAAAGTACTTTTATACTGCTTTCATATATTTCTCTACAGCTTTTGATTTAATAGACCTATTCTTTGGGAAAATTTAATTAATTTAGATATCCGTCCAAATTTGCTGAGTGTAATAATTGCACTCCACAGTTCAACCTGGTGTATAGTTGTGTTGGGTGGAACAAAATGGTTAAGAATTGAGATAAAAACAGAGACTGTATTGAAGTAGGGCTGCATATTGGCCCCTATTGTTGTTTTGATTGTTTTCGCATGATATATGGCTGCCTTTCACAAAGGTTAGGAATTTTCCTCCCAGAAGTGGCACACAACCCTTGCAGCTTTTGATGTATGCAGATGATCTGATTTGACACCAACTGGATTACAGAGTAATATAATTGCACTTTTTGAGCATACAGAATAGCATCATCTTAAAATCAATATCACTAAAGCAAAGGTATTAGCTTTTAAGAGTAGGAAACACTACAATCCATTTTGTTTGGGCAATAGGGTGTTTGGATAAAATGTCGAACCAAAAATATTCTAATACATAAATGTTGTGTCAAGAATATTGGGATGAGAAAAATATAATCAACAGGAATATCAAAGTAAGAAAATTGTTTTAAGAGTTATTTTTAAGATTGATATAAAAAGAATTGTGTATCAAAATATCACTGTACATAATATTGTTTTAGTGGGCTTTTATACTTTTTTTTGTAATGTGTTTTATTATAGTTGTATGCTAATTTTTGTATTAGCATGCTCGTGTATAGTTTTTTAGTTTGTACAAATGTTCACAATTTTCATTTTTAGTATTTAATTGATTAGTATAATTAATGTACATGTGGTTATGTTATGGGAGGGGGATGTTAAGTGTTTAGGGGATAAAATCAAATAATTTAAATTTAAAGTAAAATGTTTTGATTTATGCAATTTTTTTTTAGCATTTTAGAAACAAATATATCTTTGTGCATATGTAATTTAAAAAAATTAAAATTTGTAATATCATTTTTTCATTTTCCAAAAGCTTACAAATATGATGATGTACAAATATTTCTTTTTAAGAAAAATATTTCTGTCAATAATTCTTTATTTAGATTAAAATTTCAAATTTCTATTTTTTATTTATGAAAATAATTAATCACAGTGTATCTAATTTTACAATTTAGAAATCTAGATTAGTTTATTTTGTATAATTAGTATGTGTATGAAATGTTTAATAATTATATTTCAAAATTGAATATGATAATGTATTTGAAAATATGTGTTCTCTATGTCTAACTTTTATGTTGGAATTGGAATTAATTTGTATTAAAATACACGTATATTTAAAAATTGATAACAATATTGATTTTTATTATGCATTCTACCTTTTTAATGTAATACATTAATTTTACTATCAATTAAATTAAACATGTTTTAAGTGTTAAAAATAGGTAATTTTTAATATAATTGATATATTTATTAACATGATTATAAATGATTATATGGTATATATAATAACATTGTTACATGCTATATTCATTATATAATTTAAAATTATGTTTCTATTTGTTAGTCAGATTTTTAATAGTTGGATTTCGATTTTATGTACTAAGTTTTTTTAATTAATTAGTTATAATATTTAATGGAATATTTGTGTTTTTGCATGTTATAAAACATAAATTATTATTTAATATGATCATTTTTGTTAGGTAATAGTTTTTTATAAGTAATGTTTTATTTTAAAATATTTTTTCAATGTTTTACCATGGAGTATGAATAGTAAACGTAACACCTTTAGAGTCCAGCACCTTTCCAAAAATGGTTTAAATTGTAATGGGAAGAGTGACTGTAACCCCTTTAATGTTCAACACCTTCCATAAAATAGTTCAGAGTGGAGATAGTAAATGTAACCCCTTTATTGTCCAACAGATTCTTTGAAATGGTTTAGGATGGAGTCAGAAGAGTAAATGTAACCCCTTTAGTGTCCAACACCTTCCATGAACTGGTTTAGATTGGAGCGGGTCCATTACCTTCCCAAAATGGATTAGATTGGAGTAGGTATAGCAAATGTAACTGGTTTAGGGGCATATTTATGAGAGAATTGCATCACGTTTTCACCACACACAGTGGTACATGGTGACGCAAGGCTCGGAGTCAGATTTATGAAGCCACACAAAGCCACATATTCTTGAGTAGGACAATGCAGCGCAAATCGCAGCATCTTCTTACACTGTGCAAGGGAGGTATTCCATGGGTGTTGCGGTGGGTGTTCCAAACAATTGCCATGGTTTTTGATGCATTCCCAGATTTACACGGACTTGTAAACCTGGGAATGCATCAAAATCTTACACACCCGAGGTGAGGCATAACGAAGAGAAATATTTCTATTTCTCCTCGTTCTTCCTCTTTCTATGTATGCTGCATTCTGCATTCACACAAAGAAAGAAGAAAACACCTCTCAGGATTGTTCCCTTTCCTGCACAAGAACAATCCCGCCAACAATACAGGCACCCTTGCACCATGGTGCAAGGGTACCTGCATTGGAGCTAGGCTACAGAAATGGCTCCAGCGCAGGAAGAAAGGGCAGGAATGCATCATATTGGATAAATGCGATGCATTCCTACCCTTTCACCTTGGTGTAGGGCAGTGCAGCAAGGTGACTTGCTGTGCTGCCCTACGTCAAACCCCCATAAATGAGGACCTTAGTGTTCAGCACCTTCCCTGAAATAGTTTAGATAGGAGTTGGTTTTGCAATTTTAACATGCATAATTAATATTTATATATTTTATAATAATAAAGGCACATAGCACAGTTTCTAATAGTTACTTATATTTTATCATAGTTATTAATATATATGTATGCATATTTTATTACATATATATTTTTATGCATAAAAAAACATTACATAGTTATATTTAAACAATATATTAATGCAATTTTAATATTAAAGAAAATACATGAATAATATTTAAATGTGTTATACACTTCAACATTCTTTATTATTTTTTCCATTGGGTACATTTATTCTTTGCATATTAATACAGTTGTTTCACATACATTTTGTTAAACAATTTTAACATAATTTGTAAATTTGATTGAATAATACTATATTTGCATAATACTATTTACTTTATACTTTACATCATTGTTTCATATTTTTATATCACTTTTGAGACATGTTTTACATTATTTACACATTTTTACATTTTTTAAACTGTTTTTAAACATTTTTCAAATTCAATCCCCATTGTTTCCTATAGTTTCATTTATTTTTATTACTGTTACCTTAACTTTTGTAGTCTATTTGTTTCATTTTTGGTTAATTTTACTGGAAGTAAGTCACAGGAAGGTGCTGCTGTATGTGGGAGCATGTCAAACCTTTTTTTAACTTTTTTATAGGGTTTTGAGTGTAGGGTTGAGGTAGCAAGTGATAGTAAATGGTAAATATAGTGTTGTTTTGTGGTTTTTTGAAGGTTTATTTATAGTTTTTGTTTGTTTACTAGCGTTTTATGTTAGGCATAGATAGCGTTTGTTAGTAATGTATCTTTATTTTATGTTATTTTATGTTGTTTGTGTAGATTAGTTGTGAAGTGTATGTTACGTTTGAAGGTGCTGTTTTCTTTATGGAGTTTACGCATCTGAAGGTTTCCTGTTGATGTTGATGATTAGAGTGTTTTTTATAGGAATACATTTTGGTTTCTAGTAAAGTAATATTTTTAATTTTGATTTCCTTTGATTTTTTGAGTTTCTTTGACTGAATAATTTTTTAAACAATTTTCTGCTTTTTTATGGTTTATTAAGGCTTTCAATTGCTTCGATGGATCTCGATTTAACCTGTGTTATTTTTGCATTTTCATGTGGGTTATTTTCAAATCATTTTTCCCTTTTGGTGGATTGTATTTATGACTCCATGGATACAGAGGAAGTTCTGCAGCTACAGGACAGTAAGTTACATTCAAGTTATTTTTAGTGGGTGGCAAATGTTATATTATATTATGTATGTATATTATATGTGATTGGTATTAGTTATGTTACATTTTATGTATTGTAGTTAATTGTTTCTATTTGATTCTCTTTGTTGAGGTTGGCGGTTCTTTGGACCTGGCCTATTTGAAGGAGAAACCATCAATCGGCCAGCACAGGGCCATATGTATAAGGACTGGCAAAAACTGTTGCTAACGTTAGTTAGCGTCAGTTTTCTTACCACCGTGTACCGCTGAAAATTATCGCCATGTTAGCGATGTATTTACAAGCCGTTGCTACATGGCAATAGCTTCAGGGATCGGCAGCGAAAACTGCAGCTAACATTAATGTGATGGTGATAGGAATTCCGGCGTTAGCGGGCGAAAACCAACGAAAGGCACATTAGCGGCAAAAAAAACGCACGTTCGTCAGCCCAACGTGAGGTTTTTTTTGCCTCTATTGGAAAAAATAGCCTATCAGTCGACCTCCAATAGAAAATAGGCAAAAAAAACAATGAAATGCAGAATGGAGCAGCCAGGGCCAAGTGCAGCACACATCAACAACCCCCTCAAGCCACCCAACATCCAGGATGACCAGGATGAGAGCCTGGATTACAGCCTGCATGGAGAACATGCCCACCCCTCCAGCCCCTGGCTGAACGCCTTGTCCCGGCACCAATGACCAATCCCAACGCCGCATTGCAGTGTTGTCATTGGCTTAGGGGAGGGAGCCTGGCTGCCTACTTCCTGTTCCTGGAAGCAGACTCAGGAGATCAGGAGCAACGAAGACACGGGACCCGACCTCGAGGTAAGATTTCTCTCATTTAAATATTTACAACACCCGCTCACACACACATACCCGCGTCCACGCCCCATCCAGTGTCCTTTCTGGCGTTTCCCAGCTGTCTAGTCCCCCCCGCAACATTTCCCAATGGCGGCCGCTGTGCGGCCATGCGCAGCGGGCGTACCACTGGTGTGCCAAAGGTATATATGAAGTTACGACGCATACCATTACATCGCATTCCATTACAATGCAGACTAATACTAGGCATATTGCAACAGTAGGGAAGGTGTTGGATAGCGGAGATGTAAATATTACTATTCCCACTTCAGTGAGTGCAACCCTAAAACTAACCCTTGCACCCCAAAGAAAACCCTGAACCCTAAAATTCATCTTTGAGCCCCCAAAACACACCCTAAAAATCATATTTGACCCAAATGCACAGCCCAATTTTCATAATTGACCCCAAAACACACCCCAAATTTCAAATTTTACCCCATTATACACCCCAAATTTCAACTCGGACACCCGAACCCATACCCACCCTAAAACTTAAAAATATCCCATTACTGACCTCACAATGCGTTGTAATGGAATGCAATGTAAAGGCACCTGCATTGTTGGGGTTACGTTGTAAAGGCATTACGATGTAATGCCTGCATTGTAATGGACGTCTCCCATGCCAAAGGCAAGCCATAGGCAAGCCCGTCTGCATCCGTCTGCCCCTGGAACGCGCTCAGCACCAAGCACCCTTCTGCTCGGACACTCCACCGCTACGACGCCAGCACCCTCCTCCCCATCAACCCTGGACGCCACAACGCCTGCCAGGACCAACCTCTGTTCCGGACCGGACATCGCCATCGCCATCACTGGCGGCTACTAAATCACCCGCAAGGACCACCCCGACCGTCCAGGAGGAGGCATTGCCATCACCTACAGAAGCTCACTCCGACTGACCATACACTCTAATGACCCAATGGTGACCATGGAACACCTCAACTTCCAGATCCGGACCAACCCCAAGCCCATCCTCTGTGGCACCCTCATCTGCAGGCCACCCGGGCTATGGACCCCCATTCTCCGATACCATTGTAGACCTCATTGCACCCCAGGCTCTCCCAGCCACCGACTACATCCTACTCGGTGAACTCAAGTTCCACCTGGACAACCCCAGTGACCAGAAGACCAGCCCCTCCTGGGGAAGCTCCCCAACATCAGACTCAAGCAGCTAGTCACCGCAGCAAGCCACATAGCAGGACACACGGTCGAGCACATCTTCTCCGCCAGCGTGAACTTCAACTACAGCCACACCACCGGACTCTCCTGGACCGACCATCATTGTATACATCACGTCTTCTCCATGCCCACCGTACACCACCACCATGATCGCCCCCCCACGCAGCTGGATCAAGGCCACCGAAGAATGTCTCGTCAACTCCCTCAGCACCACCACTCCGCCAACGCTTACAGACGATGACACCGCAGCGCGCAACTGCCACCGATGGATCTCCAACTGCGCCGACACCCTGGCACCCCTCATGGACGGCACTGCGTCAGTACCTTACACCTGCCTCATGGCAGGCATAAGGGTGACGCAGTGCCACAGGGATAGACTGGCCCCATGCATTGCTGGAGCTCCATCATGGTTGTGACACGACTGCAGCAATGCGTGACTTTAGCGCAGACAGATACGTCAGGATTCCAGCCGTATCTGTCATTACTTGCATCATGAAGCACTGTCCAGTGAATACAACGCATCCATGGTGTCACAAGAAGGGGGTAGTGAAAAGTGTTGCAATGCTGTCTTGTCACAGCTCTGCAACACTTTTCATGACTAAGGCCCAGAAATGCGCACTATCTTATTGATGGTGCGCATTCCTACCCTGTAGTTTTGTTGCAGGGCAGCGCAGCAACATTGCTTGCAGCGCTGACCAGCACCAAAACCTGCTGAAAAGAGGCCCCAAGTGTTATCTCCATTTTTAAGACCAGCTATTTTCTGGTCTTAAAAAACTGCCTCTAACTGCAGTTAGCAACTTTTTTTGGTCCTCCAAAGTTCAGGAATACCCTTGTAAATATCGCAAAATGGGGTTAGCGGCCGTTTTTGAACAGTACGCCTCCCTTGCATGTCATTATCGCAACAGAAGTGGCGATCTTTAGAATGGAGTTTTCGCCAGAAAACTGCCGCTAACAGAGGTTAGCGGCAGCTTATACATGAGGCAATAAAAATATCGCCGCAAAACCGTCGGAAAAGTGCTGCTAAGGCGGCGTTAACTCCTTGTACATATGCCCCACAGTCTTTCCCTATTTAGCCCAGTTACCTGACTCCAGGATAAGGAATGGAATTTTAAAAGTGAGAGTAGATTGTAACCCAAACATTTCGACCCCTAAATGGTTTAATGCTGTCCTCGATAGCAATGGAATTTGTACATGCTCTCTGATGCAACTGTTCCTTATCTCATGTACTTATGGACTGCCTTTTTTATATTTCTGTCCGTATCAAGTTTTTAAGACCTCTATTTTTAAAAAATCAAACACTTTCAAGGTTGGAGGCGATGGGCCTTCTGTCCTTGAGTTTGCGGTAAGGGTTTTCACGTTTTATACTTACTGTTAAGTAGAGGTTTAAGGATGGGTCTGAATATCTGTTCTCCGTGGGTTTGTTTTTAAAGTTGATACAGTATTACAATTGTTTTATTGTTTAGAATTTTTTATGAACAAGTGTCCCATTAAACTTCTTTTACCTACGTATCAGGACCTTGCAGATTAACCAGGTTGGAAATTGTGTACTCTAAAGAAATAGCACAGGGGCACCTAACCCTCTAAATTTAGTCTGCACCCGTTACCCATGAGGTACTGTGACAATTTGGGCATCCGCATTCTCTAATCAGAAAAAAAACAGCAATTGTCCTATATGGTCCTATTTCAAAATATGAGGTTTTCACAATCAAATAGGTTACATTGATCCAAAAATAAGCTGTGCACTGCTTTTCTCCTTTACTAGTTTGAGCTCCTAGCAATATTTACAAAATCATCTCAAACAAGCATCCATCGAGAGAAAAAAGTTTGAGATTTCGCTTTCAACTGTTACCCATAGGGCAGGCTGGAAAACTAAAAACACCTTTAAATGTAAGTGCTGCACACTTTGCAGAAATAAGATAGAATCAGTGTCACATTTAATATGCTCTTTTCTCCCAATTGCTTACTCAGTGAAAAATACAAGTATAACCTTGCTTTAACAGCATGAGAGTCAGAACCATTAATGAAGCAGTCAAGAAATGCATACATGGGCAGGGCATGCAATTGGTTCTTTGCTTAGTCAGATTCTTAGATCTGGCACTGTACCAGGTGGAAGTAATAAATCCAGCTCAATACGACAAAGGCTGTGTAGATAACTTAACCTTTTTACTTAAGCATTTTTTTAAAGAGAAAATGTTTCATATGAATAATGGCAACGGGTTATTAGGTTCTTAATTATGGTATTTATTCAACCAATTTAATTATTTGGTCTCAGGGTCTTCTCTGACAATAAGCATGAATTTCGAAACAGTATTATTTATTGTGTTTTTGCTATCTGGCCTTTTGTTGTCAAGAAATGTGTTCTCTTTTTAGTATAAATTGAGATGGCTTTAATTTACTTTTAATAAAGATTTGATTTGAAAAGGGTTTAGCCTACAGGCTTTTTCATGCCATTCACGATGTGAAATATATGTATGTATGTATTTCTGTATAAGTTATTTCCATAGCGCAAACCTAATCAAAAGGCAGCAAAGCACAGTACATGGCAAAAGGCGAACCTAAAGTCGGCCAGTAATAGGAGCGGAAGCTGAGCTGTGGATGGTTAATGTATTGTGAAGCAGTGTTCTTTAAAGAGCTGAATTTTTCACTCTTCACTCTAAATTGGAACAGCGCAGGGTGCATAGATGAAAAAGGGATGTTGTCTTTTTTTTCTTTTTTCAGTTCATAGTTTGCAGACTGATGCTGTCCTGACTGTGCCAGGAACCACCAGAGAGGGTTAGCTTTTCTGCAAGATAAATGGGAGTGCATGATGAGATGGCTTTCTATATAATGCTTAGTTTTTAAGATGATGTGGGCTGACAAGGATTGCCAATGGAATTCCATCCGGCTGGCTGGGGGTTATGTGATCATATTTCATTATGCCCTGGATGAGATGTGCTGCAGCATGTGGGATGCCCCTAAGGGGGGCCAGTGTGGAATCTGGAGGCAACGGTGCAGGGCGTTACCATATTCCAGATGTAAAGTACATGGGCTTGAACAGCAGTTCTGAAGTTGCTTTCTTGACTTCTGGAGTCAAACTTGGTTTGACTTTCTTTAGAAAAGGTAGCTGGTACCAGACCGTCTTTGCTTTTTTGGGAAATGAATTCCTTGAGCGAGAGGCTGGTGCCAAGGGTGAATCCAAATGATTTGGCATTAGGTGAGAGTTGCGGTTCAAAATCATCATGGTTCAGGTTTGTACTGTATCTTGTTCAGTGGCCGCTCCTCCGCTATGGCGGAGGAGCATAGTCCCACTGCTTTTAAGCAGTGCAAAGAGGAAGCATAAAATTATAATAACTCTAAGTGACTATCATTTTATGCTTTTTGCTGCTTTGCGGGCGGGCGGGTGAGCGGGGATGCTCTGCTCTCAGAGCAGGGCAGGGGAGGAGTGGTTTGCCCACTCCTAAGTGCACAATGACTGTTTGGTCGGCGCCCTCGGGCCGCCCAAACCAGTCATGGGCACTTTCCCCGTTCTACATGCAGGCTGCATTACAGCCTGCATGGAGAAAAAGCCCAGGCTCCCATTCCCTGATTGAGCGTCCAACCAGGATGCTCAAAACCAATCACAGCTCTGCGTTGCAGCATTGTGATTGGTCAGTGAGGCCTGGCTGTGCTTCCGTCTGTGACGGAGAAGGGCAGGAGCGGAGATGCGGGACTCTGCGCAACGGTAAGTTTGTTATTTTTAAATATGCATGGCCCACTGCAACCTCCCCCCCGCGCAACCCGCTAGCCGCCCGCCCTGCCACCAACGAGCCATGCCGGCCGCCGCTAATCTTGTTTAGTTTTCTGTAGCAAATATTCAGAATTCTGTCCTGGCTGGGTTGAAGCATCTGGGTGGCACTGGACATTCAGGTCTGGATAATGTGCAAGCAAAAGCAGAGGAGACTTTCAAGTAGGGTTTTGAATCATTAGCCTATTGGTGAATCTTGATGCTGTTATTGGTGAGTAGAGCACCAAGCTGCTCCATGTAAAGGTTGATTATGACAGGAGACGGTATGAAACTGCAGTAGCATAATGTTTGGCTCCATCCTTTATATTTGGCAATTCACATACGTATTTGCTTTTGACCTTATGCACTCATGGCACAATAATACAGATGAGATGTGGTGTACCAGAGGTATAGAGAGTTAATCTCTTGTGCAATTTGATAAATATATGTGTGCTTATTAACATTTTTCTTTTTCAGAGACATTTGGATTGCTGCTTCTATAGGTTTAGATTGTAAGATAATGTGCTAAAATACATTTAATGCAGTGCATTCACCAGGGATTAGTGAGAATGAATTCTTAATAATTGTGGCTATGCTGTCGTGTTTGCTTAAAATGACATGTATTAGATGTTGGGCCACATATAAGAGTACAGCCTGATATAGCTTGACTCATTACTAAAGACTTATTTTATCGAATTATATGTAAGTTGTAGAACTGGTGTGCTTTAATGAAAATGTTAAGCTAGCGTGATTGTGGGCCTTAAGCTTGCAGTCGAGACAGTTAATATTAATGCGGAAGCTGTTTTTCTACATAATCTTCTTCTTGCAGGTTCAGACCAAAGGCATTTGTTAGTGAAAGGAACATTTTATTTCAGAGATAGTGAGGTGAGGAAGAGCTGGCAAAGTCAAATGCTTTTAATTGAAAGGACACAGGGAGTGATACCAGTTGATACTATCAGCCAAAAGGAGGAACCCAAGGACGCTTTGGAAGCAAAGATTGGAATATGGGAGTAGTGGTCAAGGCACCAAGTTCTTTTCTGAGAACTGGAAAACATACTATGATGTGAATGAGGTCATGTTTTCTCGAATGTTCTTTGTGCATATTTATTAGTGAACCCACCTTGGATTTAGCTAGATTTCCCTTAGACTTGGAGAGGTAGAGATCTCTCTTGACATCTCTTATTGTGTGGCTTCATGCTATACATGACTCTATCCTTATGGAACTTCTACAGAAGTTCAGATGCTGTCACCTTTCTAGCTGCTTGGCTTCAATAGGGTTTTCCCTATCCAAAGATTAGTGTAGGTTTAAAGAGATGCTGCAAATCTTTTCCATGTATGGGGAGAACGATCAGAATTATTTGTCGAACCATCAAGTTCTTTTTCTCATATTATGTACCGCTCCTACCGAGATACTTATATGTTCTTTGTTGCTGAGGACCAATATTGTTAGACGTTTTGGTCTACCTTTCATAATTCTCTACTTTTACAGTAAGTTCTTGTGATTGATGTATATTGGTCTGGCTTAGAGTTTGTAATAAACCTTTTAACTTCAAGTTACTGTTTCTTGCCCAGATGTACAACCATTCCATTTTGCGAGTCGCAAATTGCGAAGTTTTGCAACTCGCAATTTGCGGCTCGCTAAATGGAATGTACAACAGTGTCTCAGACGCTCTTTGAGATATCTAATGGGGTCGCAAATGACTTGCCTCATAAATATTCATGAGACAGGTCGCAATTTGCGATTCATCGGAATGTCCAGCACTCGCAGGGATGGTGGCCTGCTGGGGTCAGCAGTCTGTGACTGCTTTTTCAATAAAGCGGGTTTTTAAAAAAAAATGCAGCCCATTTTCCTTAAAGGAAAATGGGATGTATTTATAAAAGAAAAATTAAACGTTTCTGTTGGTTTGTTTTTTAAGAGTAGGCAGTGGTCCGTGGGACCACTGCCTGCTCTTAAAAATATTTTCGCATCCATTCACAAAGGGGAAGGGGTTCCCAGGGGACCTCTTCCCATTTGCGAGTGGCTTACCACCTACTTGAAGTAGGTGGTAAACTGCAAGTGTTTTGCAGCCGCAAATGCGGTCCATACCATTCTGACTCCCTATTAGGAAGGGATGCATTTGGCATGCCCTTTCCTAATAGTGATTCACAAACACTATTTTGGGAGTCACCGACTCGCAAAATAGTGTTTGTAAATATCACCACCCTTTTTTGCGGTCGCTAACCGGGCGATTTCCTGTTTGTCACTGCAAAAAACGGTCATATATCTGGCCCTCTGACTTTTATTGTGTGGTCCTAATGACCACACTGTACCTCAAGATTTAAACTGACATTAATCCATCTTCCTCTCAGGCTACTACAAAGGTCTGTTGACCAGAGTTCAAATTGAAGGAACGGCCCAGAGCATTCTCAGAACCATGTGGGACTCCACATGTGATAGGGATCTTTTGTGACCTGGAGGTAAAATGGGAGGCCCACTGCCTTTGTCATTGAAGTAAGTCTATAGAATTTAACATGAACGTAAACATGACCATGCCATATCTGCCTAAGAGACCCATTAAACAACTGTGATGGATCCAAAGTATGCATTGACATCTACGTTATTTCTCCTTTCGCTAAGCATTTACTGTGGCTGAAGATATTTACTAAACTCCATTCATTTGTATTTGTTAGCATCGACAATGTACAACCCATTCATATTGTATTTGTCAAACAGACAGAAATACAAAGCCTTTTTCTATGATCTTTCTCTGGGAGTTCATAACTTAAAAAATCCCTCCTGTTCAGCTGCGGCCCATGCAAGTAAGAGTGGTGGGGCAATGGGGCCGGGTTGGGGGGGATTCAACAGACGACCGTGAGGGAAAATTAAATAAATAATTAATTTTCCCTTGTCGTCGTCTGTCGAAGTCCCCCGATACCCGGCCCCACCTCTCTTACCTGCACGGGACGCAGCTGCTCCTATTGCATTTATCACAATGTAAAGCCCCATCCAATTGCATGTGTCAGAGTGTTCAAAATGTAAAGGTCTCCTTCCTATTGCATTTTTCAGAGGATGCAATGTAAAACCACTTTGTGTGGTTTTTGTCAAGCACTTCAGTATAAAATGCCGCCGTATAGTATTTGTCCCGGCGAACAATATGAAACACTTTCCTACTGCATTAGGTACGAATATACTATGCAAAGACCCTGTCATAGATATACAATGCAAAGCCCCTGCTTAATGTAATTGATCTGGGATCTGTATTAACAAAATTCCTATCATTTATAATTCTTTTTGTGGTTATCACATAAGCCTTTGTTGTTAAGCATAAAAATTCTATTCCAAAAAAGCAGAGTCTGTCTGAGTGGGTAACCAAAATCCTTGTCTACTACACTAATCTGGGGCAGTCCATGTTAGCAAATAGTTTTAACATAATGTAATAACAATACACCCAACATGTATGTATGTATGTATTGTATGTATGTATGTATTAGTATTTATATAGCACAAACCTAGCTGTGACGCATAGGAGTGAAATATTATGTGATGGGTCAGGAGAATGGCCTATTGGCTTTAATAAATGCTTTCATAATAAATAATCAGCCATGCTGCATTTGTTTTAACATTTCATAATAAACATGTCAAACATGTTCCATCTGATAAACCAATAAAATCGACAGCCTTGATCATTGGCTTGTCACCATAACCACCTCAGACCACCATCCAGAGCATACTCTGTGTATTTCAAGCAATCTTTTGCAGTGGCAGCACACAGCTTCTGCCCAATCAAGTGGGGATGAAGATCAACAGATGGGGAAAGTCAAAGCCCCTCTCTTTGCAGTGCTTCTTAAAGCTAATTTTCTGTTGATCACATAAAGTCACAATATACTTGCGTTGTCAAGCCAGACCTAAAAAGGACAGGACTTATGATTATTTTGACCCACTCTTATTATTTCATTTGCATATTCTCCTAACATAGAGTCTCATCTCACTGTCATTATATATGTTGTCAAAAAAGGATTTGGGGATGTATTAGATTAAATAATTTGACTATTTAATTTTTTTTTCTGATCTAAAAATGGTCACTATCATGCATTAATCTTTCTTTATTGTTTTATCACAAAACGTAACAATTCTTTTAACCTCATCCAGCATGTGTTTTGTGACTGCTGTTGTTGCTTTTTTCTTTCCAATACAATTTATTTGTTTTATTTTACCATAGATGCAAGACCATACCGCATTACATGTATCAACATATCATAAATACATTGCGAGATCATTAATGTGCAGTTCAGCAGATGCAAATCCTGTGCCGCGCTGCGTGAGAAGGAGAGAGCAGGAGAGCGCCGAATTTACAGAAATATGGCACTCTCTCCCCCTCTCCCTAGCGCTGGTGCATAAATGTGCTGTCGCGCGCCACGGACACACCTTTTCACCAAAGTGCAAGGGTGTCTCCGTGAGTCTATCATAGGTTTTGTACAGCAAGGAAAACCTTCCAGTACAAAATACTGTGCTTAGAATAACTTTAAACCTTTTCCCACTTTGCATGGGTGCCGTACAGTACAGCACACATACAAAGTTGGAATAGAGAGGAGAAATGAAAGCATTTCTTTTTAATAGCGCCTATTTGAAATGGGAGCAGTTTTTTGCCACAAAGCCCTGTCTACTTTTTTAAGTAAATAGGGTTTTGCATCAAAGACCTTGGGTGGTTGGATGGGAACGGCCCATGGAATGCCCCCTTGGTGCTAAGTAATGCAAAGCAGTGCTATGCGCTGCTTTGCGTTACTTTTAAGTGATCCAGCGCTAAAAAGATTTAGGGGCATATACCATCAAGGGCTTTATTGCCGCTTTAGCTGCACTTTTTGCCGCTAAAGCGGCGATAATTTTATCGCCCTATTAGCAAGCTGTCGCTAACAGGCGTTAGCGACAGCTTTCAGGCGTTAGAGGCCGCTGTTTCCATCGCCTTGCATGTCAGCGATAATTATCGCTAATGACATGCAAGGAAAGCGTTCTCTACTAAAAGCGACTGAAAACAGTCGCTAACACCACTACCCCTATTAGCAAGGCAGGCGAAGCAATAAAATAATTTGCGCTAAGCGCGTTTATCGCTAGATTTTAACACCTGCTAGTGAGGATGACTTACCTGTTTGAAGTATAGGAGGTGGATTCTAATGCTGAATCCACCTTAGCGTTAATGCGAGAATATCGCTGGTTTTCCAGCGATATTCTCGCATTTTGCCGCTATCGCTGGAATAATCATCGCCATAGCGCTAATTGTTGCTAATACAGCGTTAGCGTGGCGATATATTCCAGCGATAGCTGGCGATAAAATATTTTGCGCTAAGCGCGCTCTGCGATATTTATCGCATTTTGTTGCTAATATGGCCCTTAGTGCTGGAATGTAAATAAGTAAAAAAGATTATGCGTCACGGTGTAAATTCTGAGTAAATATACCCCTTTATCTAAAACACTGTTACGAAGAGAAATGCAAAACATACTTTGTATTACATCAAGTCTAAGCAAGATTAATAGGGCCAAATGTACAAAGGCCTTTGTTATTTCTGATTCACAACTTCGGCCCATTAAGAAATGTAAAACAGTCTTTTCCTATGTACAAAGGCCTTTAGGGAATCAAAAATAGGGATTTCCTAGTTGTGATTTCTTAGCACAAGTACAAAGCATTTCCTAAATTCAAAATGAGCACCTAGGAAATGCAACTTCCATTGACTCAAAGTCGATAGTAACCATGTGCAATTTAAAAAAAGCACCCAAGATGCTTTTTTTAAAGTGTAATAGAGCCCACACATGCCCCTAGGGCATATGTAGGCTCTACATGTGCACCACTATTTTTGGGGTGCAATACGGGGGGCCTTATGCCCATAGCCATCCTTGGTTTAGCATTTCCAAAATGGCGATTTCCTAATATGAAATCGCTGTTTAGGAAATGTAAAATTGCATTTTTACACATCTTGCCCAAAATGACAGTAATATAATGGAAAAAGGCGAAGAAATGTCTTTGCGATACGGCATGGCTATCATAGTCAATTCCAATACATAGGGAGGATTTGATAAATAGTGTGCAGTCAGGTTCAACAAGTGACAGCAATGATCGGTATCTGAAGATAGAAGAATGTAAGGCGCATGGATCAGATAATATTTAAGGTCTTACAAATGGTCCCACTATGAATTCATATATCTGGAGCTCGTTGTTTAGCTTATAAATAGTGCACTCATAGGAGGTCTTAAGCCATGTGTCATTGAGCCAGTCTTTGTAGATCGGAGGAATAACCAATTTCCAGTTATACATTTTCGGCCTAGCCAATGCCATTTCTAGCATTTCTTCCTACGGTTAGTAATTCCAGGGATTTTCAAGATTTCATGCTGTAGTTTCAATGATGTGGATGTGACCAGCATTTCCATGGTTTCTTCTTGTACAGTGTTCCAGATTATTTCCCCATATATTGCCAGATTGTGGCAGGACCACATAATGTGCACTATAATTCCTCCTGGAACTTTACATTTCAACCATTTAGAGTGTGGACTTAGGTTCACTCTTTTCAGATTTTATGGATTCCAATGCATTTACAGGGACAACGTATGTGTGCAATGCAGGGTAGAATTTGAGGCGTGTGATCCTCAGACCTCTTCCTGAGTACTTAGTAGAGCTCCTCATTCATTTGCTGTATAGTCCACATTTAACCTTGTAAGCCTGTTCCACATGAGTTTTTGCTGTAATTTGTTGGAAAACAAATATTCAATCAGGAGGCTGTAGAGTCCTAAAATTACTTCTCTAAGGTCTCTCCACCTATTCAAATAGAAATGCGTCTGGTATTATGGAACTTCTAGGTGTCCACCCACTGCAAAGTTACGGACATAATGTCACAGTTGTAGATATCACCAATGCTGGTTTCAATGTATAGCAAACTCCCCTGTCAGTGTCTAGAAGGGACATGAGGAACAGGGTAAAGACTGATTTGCATATGGCTGGGTCTGAACTGGAGGTCGCGAAGTGAGCTAAAGAACGATGATGGATTCAACCCAGATCTGTGACTGGGGATGAGTGTCTAAAAAAGTTTCAGTGCTCCATCCATCATCTCCTTGTGTTTGATTTGTGTCTAGAAGGGTGCCAGGGAACCTTCATCAAGTAAGTGCTTCATGTTCAGAACCCCAGTAGATGCCCAAGCAGTCCAGCGAATGGTATCATTGCCAGCCCGTATTGCTGCATTGTTCCAGAATGGTGTTTCAACATGCAAGAAGTCCTTTATTTTCAGGCATTTGTGGGTCTGACTCTGATCAGTTCTCCTAGGAAGGCCAATTCCCAGTTGGAAGAGAAAAGGGTTTTCAGCTCAGCATCAATTGGACCTGCATGGACCTGTCTGAGCCCTGTTCCTTGTGTCTGCTGGAGTGAGTCTTGATCACCAAGAGGTGCCCCCCTGGTCCTGAACCCTTGGCTGGCATCAGTGAGAACTCCTCCTTAAGAAAAGGCCACAAAGTGACCTCTTATGCCAAGAATCGACCGCCTGATGACCTCCAAAGTGAAGCTCCAGCAAGACCTGTTATTTGTACCAACAGCACCATAGATTTTATCTGATTTTTTCGTGACAACTATAGATACGGACCACCCAAGGAGGTGTGATCACTAAGATACTTGAGAAAGTGAGTGATAAATTGGGAGCAATTTTATTATCCTGAAGAAGGTGTTGGCCTAAACATAGTGCCCACCGAAACGCGTCGATGCACAGATAAGGGAAGCCCATTTTTCGATGTGGACAACTGTTACTGAGTACAAAACAAAGGAGAGATTTCTCTCATGAGTTGACATTTGATCTGTGTATGATTATGTGGCTATACCTGTGACTTGGAAACAATTTTCCTGCTCGTTCTCCCATATATGCTTTTTTTTTTTTTTTTATTGTATGTATTGATCTGGCCTCAAGACATGTGTGTCTAATCCTTTTTAACTTGATAAAGCTTCTTTGATTATTGTTTTATGATGAACGTTAGAAAAATACTGTGAAGTTTTAAGATGAATTTTTAATTATTGTATACTGAATTTAATAAATTTGTACTATTCATTGAGAACTAACTTGATTTGTTTATTTCTTGGATCCTTTGTTTATTGTTAACGTGTTGGTGATATAAGGTTTCTCGTGTGAATGTGGTGTTGTATAGGTGTTTTTTACTCAAGGGGGGATTCTTTGTGACTTTTTGTCGTATTTGGTACCCCTCCCCTTTGGTGGTTGTGTCCCTCTCTCTCTTTTTGAATACAGAAGGTAACTCTTCAGCAGGACTAATCTGCACAACATTGCGGTGGGACTGAACTTCTGAATATCACCCGGTATAGCGCAACCAGATAACTGCAAGTGTTGCTTTGCAATATTTTCACCTAAAAACTACAAAAACTGAAATCTCCAGTTCTACCGATTGAGTTTTTGTTGTGTAGGTGTCACTGACTTTTTAGTGGACTGCTCCCTTCCTTGCGCAGCTCCACCTGGTAGCTGCTACCCTTGTCACTGCCACTGACCCTCTGGTCAGGAGTTCAAGTCCCTGGTGGTCTAGTGGTGAGCGTCACTGCTGTGCTGCTGAGCTGCCCTTTCTACTTTTCTGCTTCGATTTTCTGCTTTTGCCATTTTAGGTCGAGCATGAGCCAGCGTGCAAGCACTGCTCTGGTGATCTGTTGTAGGTAGAGTACGGAGGAGAAGTCCCATCCATATTTTTCATTGGCTTGTGTCTTTGTCCTTTGTAAATGCTGGCATTTGATTTCTTAATAGGCTTGTCAGTCCCTCCTTGGTACTGCCATGTCATCATTTGTATCCTCCCATGGCTACTGGCCCCTTTACTTGGTTTTTTTCTTTATTGAGCTTCTCCTGCATTAGGCACGACGACGTGCTTCGCTTACATTCAGCATGTCATGCCCTCTTTCTCTTTCGAAGCAGGGACAATGGCGGCAGTTTGTTTGCAATCCCATAGGTCTCGCATTTAAATGCGAGACCTATGACATTGCAAATATTTATTTGTTTAAACGTCTTAAGCACAGAAAGGAAAGAAACATGAAGGCAGGAGGCTCCGAGCGAGGTGTTCCTTCTCTCGCAACACAGCGACATGGTGTCATTTGTGGGGCGGTACTTCATTCAAGGGTAGGAAGGGTTGCGGAGAGGACAGAGCATCGTCTTCGGGCACAGCTTCTCAAATGGCAGAGCAAAGCTTGACACAGAGATTTAGGCAGGAATCTGAGGTGTAGAAACAAAAACCTGTCCGAAATCAGAGCTGTTCTTGGAGCCGGTGGGTGCCCCCTTAACACGGCACAGCCCGTCTTTGAGCAAAGGAGGCCCTGCTTCCGTTGCATGTAGACTTCTGCCCCCGTTTGCGTTTCAGGACTTTATTTTTAATGCCCTTGGTATGTCAAAATTAAAATTCACCTGTGACACCCCTGCCTCCAACCCACACCACACACTTTCACCGCACCCACACAATCAGAACGAAGACATTTTCTTTTTCTGCCAGAAGTGATTTATATCACCTTGGGGGTCCTCAGAAGTTGAAAACATTTTTGTTGTTGATCAGCTTTTTGTGGTGCTGAAATCCGTTTTACAGAAGGATCGTCAATGTCATTTCTATTGCGAATATAGAGAAAAACATCAACAGAGATGTAATCGTTTTTATTTAACCCCTTCCATGCTCATGACGAGCTGGACTCGTCATGGCACACAGTGGTCGTGGTGCTCATGACGAGTCCAGCCTCGTCATGGGCACCAGAGGGATTCCTTTTCCTTAGCCTCGGGAGCTGGGGAAGAGCTCCCCAGCTCCCGAGGCCCCCTGGTTTCCCTGAAATGACGATCGTCGCGCACGTCGCGCTGATGTCATTTCAGTGAAACTGAAACTGAAATGAGCCAAGAGGCTCATTTCAGTTTCAGTTTCTACGTTCTCAGGGGCTATCTCAGCCCCCTGAGCACGTAGAAACTCAGGAGAGGTATCGCTGGAAGGGGAGAATCTCCCTTTCCAATGGTACTCCTCCCTAGTGGATCCCTGCTTGGGATCACCCCAGGAGGGCGATCCCCAAGCAGGATCCACCCACTAGGCACCAGGAGGGGAGCGGCCCCTGGGCAAGGGCCTTTGCTCCCCCATAAAAAGTTTGGCATAATTAGTCTTTCTAGCCTCCCGGGGGTAGAAAGCCCACTAGACACCAGGGATTTTTATAAGATATTTATTAGGGGTGGGGCTGCCCAAAACGGGCATGCCCCCACCCCCGGCAACAAAATTAGTCTTTCTGCCCCCTGGGGGCAGATAGGCAGTAGCTCCCCAATATGCCCCCGGGGGCAGAAAGCCCACTAGATACCAGGGATTTTTAAAAAATTATAGTTAGGGGTGGGGGCTGCCCAATATGGGTATGCCAATGCCCCCACCCCCCCGCCGCGCAAAGGTACAGTCTTTCAGCCCCTCCTGGGGGCAGAAAGCCCACTAGACACCAGGTTTTTTTTCCCCTCGATAAATTTAGGGGTGGGGTTGCCCAAGATGGGCATGCCAATGCCCCCACCCCTCCCCCACGAAATTCCAGTCTTTCTGCCCTCCCGGGGGGGCAAATGGTGGCAGTGGCCACCAATATGCCCCCCGGGGGTTCAGAAACACCCTAGATGCCAGGGATTATTTTTTTTATAGGCCCGGGGTGGGGGCTGCCCAGAAAGTAAAAAAAATACTTTCTGCCCCCCCAGGAGGCAGATGGGGGCAATAGCCCCTGATCTGCCCCCCCGGGGAGGGGGCAGAAAGCCCACTAAGCGCCAGGATTTTTTTTTTTTATATAGGTAGGGGTGGAGGCTGCCCAGAATGGGCATGTCAATGCCCCCACCCCAAAAAAAATGCTATAGTCTTTCTGCCCACCCCTGGGAGGCAGATGGGGCAATAGCACCTTATCTGCACCCCCCGGGGGGGCAGAAACCCACTAGCCACCAGGGATTTTTTTTTTTACAAAGTTCGGGTGGGGGCTGCCAAGAATGGACATGCCAATGCCCCCACCCACCCCAAAAAAGATGCCACTGTCTTTCTGCCCCTCCCAGGAGGCAGATGGGGGCAGTAGCTCCCTGATCTGCACCCCGGGGGCAGAAAGCTCACTATGTGCCAGCGATTATGCTGGCTTTTTTATACGCAGGGGTGGGGGCTGACCAGAATGGGCATCCCAATGCCCCCAACCCCCAAAGAGAATAGCCACAGTCTTTCTGCCCCCTCGGGGGCATATCGGGGCAATAGCCCCTGATTTCCCCTCCCCAGGGCGGCAGAAAGCCCACTAGGCACTGACTTTTTTTCGGAATGTGCCTACCTGTTGAATTTGGTTCCTAGCTCTGCCGGCACCTAGGGAAACCTAGCAAACCTATAGATTTTTAAAACTAGACACCCAGGGGAATCCAGGATGGGCTGACTTGACTGGCTCTCACCAGGTTCTGTTACCCAGAATCCCTTGCAAACCTAAAAATTTGTCCAAAAAACACATTTTCCTCACATTTCTGTGGTGGAAAGTTCTGGAATCTGCGTGATCCTCAAAATTCCACCCACCCCGTGTTCCCCAAAGTCTTCCGAGAAAAATGGTACCTCACTTGTGTGGGTAGGGCTAGTGGCCGCGACAGGAAACGGCCCAAAACGCAGCATGGACACACCACATTTTCACAGTGAAAACGGACCCTTTTTTTGCAAAGTGCCTAGCTGTAGATTTTGAACCCTAACTCTGCCGGCACCTAGGAAACCTAGCAAACCTATACATTTTTGAAAACTAGATACCCAGGGGAATCCAGGATGGGGTGACTTGACTGGCTCTCACCAGGTTCTGTTACCCAGAATCCCTTGCAAACCGAAACATTTGTAAAAAAAAACACATTTTCCTCACATTTCTGTGGTGGAAAGTTCTGGAATCTGCGTGGATCCACAAATTTCCACACATCCCGCGTTCCCCAAAGTCTTCCGAGAAAAATGGCACCTCACATGTGTGGGTAGGCCTAGTGCCCGCGACAGAAAACGGCCCAAACGCAACGTGGACACACCACATTTTCACAGTGAAAACGGACCCTTTTTTTGCAAAGTGCCTAGCTGTAGATTTTGAACCCTAACACTGCCAGCACCTAGGGAAACCTAGCAAACCTATACATTTTTGAAAGCTAGACACCCAGGGGAATCCAGGATGGGGTGACTTGACTGGCTCTCACCAGGATCTGTTACCCAGAAACCCTTGCAAACCTAAAAATATGTCCAAAAAAACAAATTTTCCTCACATTTCTGTGGTGGAAAGTTCTGGAATCTGCGTGGATGTACAAAATTCCACCCACCCCGCGTCCCCCAAAGTCTTCCGTGAAAAATGGTACCTCACTTATGTGGCTAGGTCAAGTACCCGCGACAGGCAAGGGCCCAAAACCTATTGAGGCGACATCAAAATTACCTATCACAAACCAACCTGGTTTTGCAAGGGGGGTCCCATGAGTTTTTGGCCCTGGGCTCGGCGGCCATCTAGGGAAACCTACCCAACCCACACATTTCTGAAAACTCAGACACCCGGAGGAGTCCAGTGAGGTATGGCTTGCGTGGGTCCTCCAAAATTTTCTTACCCAGAATCCCCTGCAAACCTCAAATTTAGCTGAAAAATCACGTTTTTCTCAAATTTCTGTGTGGGAAAGTTCTGGAATCTACGTGGATCCACAAATTTCCTACCACCCAGCTTTCCCCAGGTCTCCCAATAAAATGATACCTCACTCGCGTGGGTGGGTCAAGTACCCGCCACAGGCAAGGGCCCAAAACGTATTGAGGAGACATCAAAATTACCTATCACAAAACAACCTGGTTTTGCAAGGGGTCACCTGGGTTTTGGCCCCGGGCTCAGCGGCCATCTTGGGAACCTACCAAACCCACACATTTCTGAAAACTAGACACCCGGGAGTCCAGCGAGGTATGGCTTGCATGGGTCCCCAAACGTTTTCCTACCCAGAATGCCCTGCAAACCTCATATTTAGCTGAAAAATCACTTTTTACTCAAATTTTTGTGTGGGAAAGTTCTGGAATCTGCGTGGATCCACAAATTTCCTACCACCCTGCGTTCCCCAGGGCTCCCGATAAAAATGGTACCTCACTTGTGTGGGTAGGCATAGTGGCTGAAACAGGAAATGGCCCAAATCGTATTGTGGAGACTTCAAAATTACCTATAACAAAACTACCTGGTTTTGGGGGCACCTGTTTTTTTGGCCCCGGGCTCGCCACCATCTAGGGAAACCTACCAATCCCACACGTTTCTGAAAACTAGACACCCTGGAGAGTCCAATGAGGTATGGCTTGCGTGGATCCCCCAACGTTTCCCTACCCAGAATCCCCTGCAACCCTCAAATTTAGCTGAAAAAAACATATTTTCCACATATTTTTGCGTGGAATCACCGTGCTGGCACAAATGTCCTACCACCCAGCGTTGCCCTTGTTCCCCGAGTAAAATGATACCTCACTTGTGTGGGTGTCCAAGGCAGAACTGGCTAAAAACGTATTTTTAAAAAAATGTAGCGCTTAGAATTCTCGGTGCTATACCCTAAATCCCTATGTTTTGGGCTCTTCCCAGTCACAGGCCTTTGGCCCACCCACACAAGTGAGGTATCATTTTACTTGGGAGAACAAGGGGAATGCTGGGTGGTAGGACATTTGTGCCGGCACGGTGATCCCACGCAAAAATCTATGGAAAAAGTGATTTTTTTCAGCTAAATTTGAGGTTTGCAGTGGATTCTGGGTAGGAAAACGTTGTGGGACCCACGCAAGCCATACCTCGCTGGACTCCCCCGGGTGTCTAGCTTTCAGAAATGTTTGGGTTTGGTAGTTTCCCAAGATGGCCGCCGAGCCCGGGGACAAAAACCCAGGTGAACCCTCTTGCAAAACAAGGTTGTTTTGTGATAGGTAATTTTGATGTCACCTCAATAGGTTTTGGGCCCTTTTCTGTCGCGGGTACTTGACCCACCCACGCGAGTGAGGTATCATTTTTATCAGGAGACCCTGGGGAACGCTGGGTGGGAGGAAATTTGTGGATCCACGTAGATTCCAGAACTTTCCCACACAGAAATTTGAGAAAAAAGTGATTATTTTCAGCTAAATTTGAGGTTTGCAGGGAATTCTGGGTAGGAAAACATTAGGGGACTTACACAAGCCATACCTCGCTGGACTCCCCCGGGTGTCTAGTTTTCAGAAATGTATGGGTTTGGTAGGTTTCCCTAGATGGCCGCCGAGCCCTGGGCCAAAAACTCATGGGACCCCCCTTGCAAAACCAGGTTGTTTTGTGATAGGTAATTTTGATGTCGCCTCAATAGGTTTTGGGCCCTTGCCTGCTGCGGGTACTTGACCCACCCACGCGAGTGAGGTATCATTTTTATCGGGAGACATGGGGGAACACTGTGTGGTAGGAAATTTGTGGATCCACGTAGATTCCAGAACTTTCCCACAAAGAAATTTGAGAAAAAGTGATTTTTTTCCAGCTAAATTTGAGGTTTGCAGGGCATTCTGGGTAGGAAAACGTTGGGGGATCCACGCAAGCCATACCTCGCTGGACTCCCCCGGGTGTCTGGTTTTCAGAAATGTGTGGGTTTGGTAGGTTTCCCAAGATGGCCGCTGAGCCCGGGTCAAAAACCCAGGTGACTCCCCTTGCAAAACCAGCTTGTTTTGTGATAGATCATTTTGATGTCTCCTCAATACGTCTTGCGCCCTTGCCTGTTGCGGGTACTTGAACCACCCACACCAGTGAGGTTTTTGGCCCTGGGCTCGGCGGCCATCTTAGGAAACCTACCAAACCCACACATTTCTGAAAACTAGACACTCGGGAGTCCAGCGAGGTATGACTTGCGTGGGTCCCCCAACGTTTTCCTACCCAGAATCCCCTGCAAACCTGAAATTTTGCTGAAAAATTCACTTTTTTCACACATTTTTGTGTGGGAAAGTTGTGGCATCACCGGGCTGACACAAATTTCCTACCACCCAGCGTTCCCCCAGGTCTCCTGATAAAAATGGTGTATCATTCGGGTGGGAGGTCCAAGTACGCGCGACAGGCAAGGGCCCAAAACGTATTGAGGCGACATCAAAATTGCCTATCACAAAACGACCTGGTTTTGCAATGGGGGTCCCATGACTTTTTGGCCCGTGGCTCGGCGGCCACATAGGGAAACCTACCAAACCCACACATTTCTGAAAAGTAGACACCCGGGGATTCCAGGAGGTATGGCTTGCATGGATCCCCCAACGTTTTCTTACCCAGAATCCCCCAGAAACCTGAAATTTTGCTGAAAAAATCACTTTTTTCACACAATTTTGTGTGGGAAAGCTGTGGCATCACCGGGCTGACACAAATTTCCTACCACCCAGCGTTCCCCCAGGTCTCCCAATAAAAATGGTGCCTCACTCAGGTGGGAGGCCCAAGTACCCGTGACAGGCAAGGGCCCAAAACGTATTGAGGCGACCTCAAAATGGCCTATCACAAATCGACCTGGTTTTGCAAGGGGGGTCCCATGACGTTTTGGCCGGGCTCAGCGGCCACCCATGGAAACCTACCAAACCCACACATTTCTGAAAAGTAGACACCTGGGGATTCCAGGAGGCATGGCTTGCGTGGATCCCCCAACGCTTTCTAACCCAGAATCCCCTGCAAACTTGAAATTTGGCTGAACAAATCACTTTTTCACACATTTTTGTGTGGTAAGCTGTGGCATCATGGGCTGACACAAATTTCCTACCATGCTGCGTTCCCCCAGGTCTCCCGATAAAAGTGGTGCTCACTGGTGGGAGGCCCAAGTACCGCGACAGGCAAGGGCCCAAACGTATTGAGGCGACCTCAAAATGGCCTATCACAAAACGACCTGGTTTTGCAAGGGGTCCCATGACGTTTTGGCTCAGGGCTCGCGGCCACCTAGGAAACCTACAAACCCACACATTTCTGAAAAGTAGACACCCAGGGGATTCCAGGAGGTATGGCTTGCATGGATCCCCCAACGTCTTACCCAGAATCCCTGCAAACCTGATATTTTGCTGAAAAATCACTTTTTCACACATTTTGTGTGGTAAGTTGTGGCATCACGGGGCTGACACAAATTTCCTACCCAGCGTTCCCCAGGTCTCCCGTTAAAAATGGTGCCTCACTCGGGTGGGAGGCCCAAGTACCAGCGACAGGCAAGGGCCCAAAACATTTTGTGATAGGCAATTTTGATGTCGCCTCAATACGTTGTGGGCCCTTGCCTGTCGCGGGTACTTGGGCCTCCCACCCGAGTGAGGCACCATTTTTATCGGGAGACCTGGGGGAACGCTGGGTGATAGGAAACTTGTGTCAGCCCCGCGATGCCACAACTTTACCATACAAAAATGTGTGAAAAAGGGATTTTTCAGCAAAATGTCAGGTTTGCAGGGGATTCTGGGTAAGAAAACGTTGGGGGATCCACGCAAGCCATACCTCCCTGAATCCCCGGGTGTCTACTGTTCAGAAATGTGTGGGTTTGGTAGGTTTCCTAGGTGGCTGCCGAGCCCCGGGCCAAAACGTCATGGGACCCCTTGCAAAACCAGTTCGTTTTCTGATAGGCCATTTTGAGGTCGCCTCAATACATTGTGGGCCCTTGTCTGTCGCTGAGTACTTGGGCCTCCCACCCGAGTGAGGCACCATTTTTATCCAGAGACCTGGGGAAACGCTGGGTGGTAGGAAATTTGTGTAAGCCCCGTGATGCCACAACTTTACCACACAAAAATATGTGAAAAAAGGGATTTTTTCAGCAAAATGTCAGGTTTGCAGGGGATACTGGGTAAGAAAACGTTGGGGGATCCAAGCAAGCCATACCTCCCTGGAATCCCCCGGATGTCTACTTTTCAGAAATGTGTGGGTTTGGTATGTTTCCCTAGGTGGCCGCCGAGCCCCGGGCCAAAACGTCATGGGACCCTCCTTGCAAAACCAGGTCATTTTGTGATAGGCCATTTTGAGGTCGCCTCAATATGTTGTGGGCCCTTGCCTGTCGCGGGTACTTGGGCCTCCCACCCGAGTGAGGCACCATTATTTTAGGAAGACCTTGGGGAACGCAGGGTGGGTGGAATTTTGTGGATCCACGCAGATTCCAGAACTTTCCACCACAGAAAAGTGAGGAAAATGTGTTTGTTTTGCCAATTTTTTAGGTTTGCAAGGGATTCTGGGTAACAGAACCTGGTGAGAGCCAGTCAAGTCACCCCATCCTGAATTCCCCTGGGTGTCTACTTTTCAAAAATGTATAGGTTTGCTAGCTTTCCCTAAGTGCCGGCAGAGCTAGGGTTCAAAAACTACAGCTAGGCACTTTGCAAAAAAAGGGTAATTTTTCACTGTGAAAATGTGGTGCGTCCATGTTGCGTTTTGCGCTGCTTCCTGTCGCGGGCACTAGGCCTACCCACACAAGTGAAGTACCATTGTTTTCGGAGGACCTTGGGGAACACGGGGTGGGTGGAATTTTGTGGATCCACGCAGATTCTAGAACTTTCCACCACAGAAAAAGGGGGAAAATGTGTTTTTTTTGCCAATTTGTTAGGTTTGCAAGGGATTCTGGGTAACAGAACCTGGTGAGAGCCAGTCAAGTCACCCCATCCTGGATTCCCCTGGGTGTCTACTATTCAAAAATGTATAGGATTGCTAGGTTTCCCTAAGTGCCGGCAGAGCTAGGGTTCAAAAACTACAGCTAGGCACTTTGCAAAAAAGGGTCATTTTTCACTGTGAAAATGTGGTGCGTCCACGTTGCGTTTTGTGCTGCTTACTGTCGCGGGCACTAGGCCTACCCACACAAGTGAGATACCATTTTTATCGGAAGACCTTGGGGAACGCGGGTGGGTGGAATTTTGTGGATCCACACAGATTCCAGAACTTTCTACCACAGAAAAGTGAGGAAAATGTGTTTTTTTGCCAATTTTTAGGTTTGCAAGGGATTCTGGGTAACAGAACCTGGTGAGAGCCAGTCAAGTCACCCCATCCTGGATTCCCTGGGGTCTACTTTTCAAAAATGTATAGGTTTGCTAGGTTTCCATAAGTGCCGGCAGAGCTAGGGTTCAAAAACTACAGCTAGGCACTTTGCAAAAAAAGGGTCATTTTTCACTGTGAAAATGTGGTGCGTCCACGTTGCGTTTTGCGCTGCTTCCTGTCGCGGGCACTAGGCCTACCCACACAAGTGAGGTACCATTTTTTTGGGAAGACCTTGGGAAACGCGGGGTGAGTGGAATTTTGTGGATCAACGCAGATTCCAGAACTTTCCACCACAGAAAAGTGAGGAAAATGTGTTTTTTTTGCCAATTGTTTAGGTTTGCAAGGGATTCTGGGTAACAGAACCTGGTGTGAGCCAGTCAAGTCACCCCATCCTGGATTCCCCTGGGTGTCTACTTTTAAAAATGTATAGGTTTGCTAGGTTTCCTAAGTGCCGGCAGAGCTAGGGTTCAAAAACTACAGCTAGGCACTTTGCAAAAAAGGGTCATTTTTCACTGTGAAAATGTGGTGCGTCCACGTTGCATTTTGCGCTGCTTCCTGTCACGGGCACTAGGCCTACCCACACAAGTGAGGTGCCATTTTTTGGGAAGACTTTGGGAACGCGGGTGGGTGGAATTTTGTGGATCCACGCAGATTCCAGAACTTTCCACCACAGAAAAGTGAGGAAAATGTGGTTTTTTTGCCAATTTTTAGGTTTGCAAGGGATTCTGGGTAACAGAACCTGGTGAGAGCCAGTCAAGTCACCCCATCCTGGATTCCCTGGGTGTCTACTTTTCAAAATGTATAGGTTTGCTAGGTGTCCCTAGGTGCCGGCAGAGCTAGGGTTAAAAAACTACAGCTAGGCACTTTGCAAAAAAAGGGTCATTTTTCACTGTGAAAATGTGGTGCGTCCACGTTCCGTTTTGTGCTGCTTCCTGTCACGGGCACTAGGCCTACCCACACAAGTGAGGTACCATTTTTATTGGAAGACCTTGGGGAATGCGGGGTGGGTAGAATTTTGTGGATCCACGCAGATTCCAGAACTTTCCACCACAGAAAAGTGAGGAAAATGTGTTTTTTTTGCCAATTTGTTAGGTTTGCAAGGGATTCTGGGTAACAGAACCTGGTGAGAGCCAGTAAAGTCACCCCATCCTGGATTCCCCTGGGTGTCTACTTTTCAAAAATGTATAGGTTTGCTAGGTTTCCCTACGTGCCAGCAGAGCTAGGGTTCAAAAACCATAGCTAGGCACTTTGCAAAAAAAGGGTATTTTTTCACGGTGAAAATGTGGTGCGTCCACGTTGCATTTTGCGCTGCTTCCTGTCGCGGGCACTAGGCCTACCCACACAAGTGAGGTACCATTTTTTTCGGAAGACCTTGGGAAACGCGGGGTGGGTAGAATTTTGTCGATCCACGCAGATTCCAGAACTTTCCACCACAGAAAAGTGAGGAAAATGTGTTTGTTTTGCCAATTTTTAGGTTTGCAAGGGATTCTGGGTAACAGAACCTGGTGAGAGCCAGTCAAGTCACCCCATCCTGGATTCCCTGGGTGTCTAATTTTCAAAAATGTATAGGTTTGCTAGGTTTCCCTAAGTGCCGGCAGAGCTAGGGTTCAAAAACTACAGCTAGGCACTTTGCAAAAAGGGTCATTTTTCACTGTGAAAATGTGGTGCGTCCACGTTGCGTTTTGCGCTGCTTCCTGTCGCGGGCACTAGGCCTACCCACACAAGTGAGGTACCATTTTCTTGGGAAGACCTTGGGGAACGCGGGGTGGGTGGAATTTTGTGGATCCACGCAGATTCCAGAACTTTCCACCACAGAAAAGTGAGGAAAATGTGTTTTTTTGCCAATTTTTTAGGTTTGCAAGGGATTCTGGGTAACAGAACCTGGTGAGAGCCAGTCAAGTCACCCCATCTTGAATTCCCTTGGTGTCTAGTTTTCAAAAATGTATAGGTTTGCTAGGTTTCCCTAAGTGCCGGCAGAGCTAGGGTTAAAAACTACAGCTAGGCACTTTGCAAAAAAGGGTAATTTTTCATTGTGAAAATGTGGTACGTCCACGTTGCATTTTGAGCCATTTCCTGTTGTGGGCACAAGGCCTACCCACACAAGTGAGGTACCATTTTTATCGGGAGTTTTAGGGTAACACAGAATTGTAGAGCAACTGTTATTATCTACTGACTTTCGATGCATTTCTGCCTTCCAAATGAAAGACAATGTGTAAAAAATAAGTCATTTTGGAAAATGACCTATAATTCTCATGCTAGTATGGGTACTCCCAATTTCGGAAATGTGCAAATATCTACTGTTTCTAAAATCTACATTTTGTTCCCATTTCAGAAATACATAGGTGTCTTTCATAACAATTTTTCCATGTATACATTTTCCCAAAATAATTGCTATATACCCGGTACATAATAAAAAACCATTGCAAGATGCTGCTCAGTTATTAGCTCTGGGTTCGTTGGGTTCTTGGTGAACCTACAAGTCCTATATATCCCCACAACCAGAAAGGTCCAGCGGATATAACGGTATATTGCTTTCAAATAGCTGTCATAATTAGAAGAAGTTACAGGTGAAAACGTTGACACAAATGGCTATTTTTTTCAACTAATTTTCAATTTTTTCTTTATTTAACTGTTAGTTACTATAAGGAAAACTTTAAGGATCTACACAAATGACCCCTTTCTGAATTCAGAATGTTGTCTACTTTTCAGAAATGTATGGCTTTCCAGGATCCATTATTGGTTTCATACCAATTTCTACCATTAACTGGAAGGAGGTTGACAGCACAAAAAATAGCAAAAATAGGCTATGTCCCAGAAAAATGCCAAAACTGTGTAAAAAAAGTTGGTTTTCCGACAAAAGTCTGCTTGTCCCTGAAAGCTGGGAAGATGGTGATTTCAGCACCACAACTCCTTTTTTGATGCCATTTGCAGGGAAAAACAAGATGCTTTCATCTGTAGCCCTTTTTTCGCATGTTTCCCAAAAAAACCAAAATGTAACTGTATTTTGGCTAATTTCTGGGTCCCCTCCAGGGGAATCCACAAACCCTGGGTACCTTTACAATCCCCATGATGTTAGAAAAAAGGACGCAAATTTGGCGTGGATACCTTATGTGGTCAAAAAGTTACAGGGGCCTAAGCGCGCACTACCCCAAATAGCCAAAAAAGGCTTAGCACAGGGGGAAAAGGCCTAGCAGCGAAGGGGTTAATAAATAAATGGGACTAATAGTTTTTATTTAACCATACATAAATAAATAAACTCCGCTCTATGAGATACAATAGGAGTGTGTTGGGTTGTCGTAGTATGCTTAACTAGTGATGCTTTTTCTCGCAGGGCACTTTGTTCGGATTGCTACCACCTGTCTCGACATTGGATGGACAGTTCCTACTTTTTGTGGAGAAAGTTATCATTCTTGGCAATTACGTTTGATTAAAAAAAAGAGTGCGCTGCATGTACCTTAACCTCCAGCAGAAATTTCCATTACATCAGCAAAATATTTTTGTGTGATCTATCTTTGGCAGCTCACTTATAATTCTCGTTTGCCCCAAATGCCCCCGTATTTAGTCTGCAAGCACTACTTACTTTCTTGAGTTTCTCTTACTGCAGGCCGGACATGCGCTGCTTCAGTTGAAACCGCTTCTGTTTTTTTAAGCAGCACGGCCGCCCTCGTAACACGGGTCCTGCTTTCAATCACTTTAACCCGGCATTATCTTGTGTCTGTTTCAACGCCCCCCCCCAAGTAAAATGGATTTAGAAATGATTAGCAAATTAAGTCATGTGAATTCCAGGTAGCACATAATCCTGTGCTAAAGGGCTGAAGCTAAAAACAGTACATCTGTGTTGCATGTCATCTGTACTAAAGCCACCTGATGGGTTGTTTTCAAAGCCTGTTTTATTAACAACAACACCACCACCACCAATACCACAACCACCACCAACAATACCACCACCACCAATAACACCACCACCACCAATACCACCAACACCACCAATACCACCACCACCAATGCCACCACCACCAATACCACCACCACCTTCACCACCACCAATACCACCACCACCACCAGTACCACAATCTCTACCAATACCACCACCAATACCACCACCACCATAAATACCACCACCGCCACCACCCCCAATACCACCACCAATACCATCAATACCAGCACCACCACAAATAAAACCACCACCACCACCAACACCACAATACCACCAATGCCACCACCACCAATACCACCACCACCACCAATACCACCACCACCAATACCATCAACACTAATACCACCACCACCAATACCAATTCCACCACCAATACCACCACCACCAATACCACCACCACCAACACAACCAATACCACCACCAATACCACCACCACCAATACCACCACCTCCACCACCAATACCACCACCACCAATACCACCACCAATACCACCACCAATACAACCACCACCAATACCACCTCCAATACCACCACCACCAATAACACCACCACCACCAATACCACCACCACCAATACCACCACCACCAATACAACCACCACCAATACCACCGCAAATACCAATACCACCACCACCAATACCTCCACCACCAATACCAATGCCACCACCACCAATACCAATGCCACCACCACCAATACCACCACCACCAATACCACCACCACCACCAATACCACCACCACCAATGCCACCACCACCAATACCACCACCACCTTCACCACCACCAATACCACCACCACCACCACCAATACCACCACCACCATCAATAACACCACCTACACCAACCCCAATACCACCAACAATACCATCAATACCAGCATGACCACAAATAAAACCACCACCACCAACACCAACACCACCAATACCACCAATACCACCACCACCAATACCACCACCACCACCAATACCACCACCACCAATACCACCACCACCAATACCACTACCACCAATACCACCACCACCACCAATACCATCATCATTAATATCACCACCACTACCACCACCAATACCAATTCCACCACCAATATCACCACCACCAATACCACCAACACCACCAATACCACCAATACCAATACCACCATCACCAATACCACCACCACCACCACTACCACCTCCAATACCACCACCACCAATACCATCAATACCAATACTACCTCCAATACCACCACCACCAATACTACCACCACCACCAATACCACCACCACCAATACCAATGCCACCACCACCAATACCAATAACACTGCAAATACCAATACCACCACCGCCACCAATACCACCTCCACCAATAATACCACCACCACCAATACCACCTCTAATACCACCACCACCAATACCACCACCAATACCACCACCACCACCGATATCACCAATACCACCACCAATACCACCACTACCACCACCACCGATACCACCACCACCAATACCACCAATAGCACCACTACCACCACCACCACCAATACCACCACTACCACCACCACCAATACCACCACCAATACCACCACCAATACCACCACCACCAATACCAATACCACCACCATCAATACAATACCCCACCAATACCACCACCACCAATACCACCACCAATACCACCACCAATACCACCACCACCAATACCATCACCAATACCACCACGAGCAATACCACCACCACCAATACCACCACCAACACCACCAATACCAACACCACCAATACCACCACCACCAATACCACTACCACAACCAATACCACCACCACCAATACCACCAATATCAATACCACCACCAATACCAACACCACCACCACCAAACCCAATACCAATAAAACCACCACCACCAATACAACCACTACCAATACCACCACCACCACAAATACCACCACCAATACCACCACCACCAATACCACCACCACCAATACCACCAATGCCACCACCACCAATACCAATACCATCACCAATACCAACACCACCAATACCAGTACCACCAATACCACCACCACCACCAATACCACCAACACCAATACCAGCACCACCAATACCACCCATACCACCACCACCAATACCACCACCACCAATACCACCAAGACCAATACTAATACCACCACCAATACCACCACTACCTTCAATACCACCAATACCAATACCACCACCAATACCAATACCACCACCACCAATACCACCACCTCAGCACCTCTCGCTCACTAGTAATAGCAGGGGCACTGTTCAAGGCCGGAGCTGCAGCTGAGACCATCCCTCCCTCCCTCCATGCCTGCCATAAAGCACAGCCCATCCTGCACCAGGAGGTGAAGCCAGGGCCCTACTACAGCTGGAGTGTTTTTTATTAGGCCAAAGATAGCAATGACATTACGTGATGCCACACTGCACACTCAAATCACGGAGAGGGCAGGAAATAGCCCCCGCCCTCCCACTCTTCCTCCTGAGCCGCGACAGTGTAATCACAGAGCAAAAGGTGTTGTTAGTGTTTATAGCTCGGATCATATGTAACTCTCACTTCACACTTTGTGTCTGTGTAATTTACAACACTTACACATCTTCTTCACTGCACTATTTATCACTACATTGAAGACGTCGCAGGCCGGTTTCTTCCTCTGATATTTACAAGCGGTCGAGAAGGCCCTTTATTGCAATGCAATAGGCCTCGCATTTGCGAGAGTTTAAGCTATTAGTATTGTAAATGACAATGCCTTTTATTTATGTTTTAAAACCCGAAACATAAATAAAACGTATTGTCATTTACAATGCCAATAGCTCAAATTCGCGTGAATGTGAGACCTATTGCATTGCAAATGCTTGTTTCTTCTGCTTCTGCCTTTTTCTTCTGCTTTTGCCTTTATATTCTGCTTTGCCAATTTTTCTGTCTCTTTCTGCACTTTTTCCTTCTTTCCTCGCTTATTTGCTGACCACCCTTGCTGCTGCGGTCCCCGTGGCCCCTCCCCCTCCAGTGACCCTTCCCGCTCCACACGTTTCTCATCTCCTACCTGTCCAGCCCCCTCCTTGCGGCAATACTTAATGGTGGCTGCTGCGCTGTGACTGGGTAGTTCACTGACCTTTTAGTGGACTACTCCCTTCCATGCGCAGCTCTACCTGGTAGCTGCTGCCCGCGTTACTGCCGCTGACCCTCTGGTCAGGAGTTCAAATCCCTGGTGGTCTAGTGGTAGAGGGTTACTGCTCTGCTGCTGGGCTGCCCTTCTGTCTCTCCTTTTTTCTTCTTTTTCTGCATCGTTTTTCTGCTTTTGCCTTTTTTCTTCTGTTTTTGCCTTTTTTCTTCTGCTTTTGCCTTTATCTTCTGCTTTTGCTGTTTTTTTTGTCCCTTTCTGCACTTTTTACTTTTTTCCCTCACTCTTCTGCTTGCCACCCTTGCTGCTGCAATCCCCCGTGGCCCTGCCCCCTCCAGTGACCCTTCCCGCTCCCTGCATTTCTCGCCTCCCACCCGTCCAGCTCCGTCCCTGCAGCACTACTTAATGGCGGCTGCTGCGCAGTGAAGGTGCAGTCCACTGACCTGTAACTGGACTGCTCCCTTCCCTGCGTAGCTCCATCTGGTAGCTGCTGTCCGTGTCACTGCCGCTGACCCTCTGGTCATGAGTTCGACTCCATGGTGGTCTAGTGGTAGAGCATCACTGCTCTGCTGCTGGGCTAACCTTCTGTCTCTCCTTTTTTCTTCTTTTGCTGCATCGGTTTTCTGCTTTTGCCATTTCGCTTCTGCTTCTGCCTTTTTTTCTGCTTTTGCCTTTATATTCTGCTTTTGCATTTTTTTCTGTCCCTTTCTTCACTTTTTCCCCTCGCTCTTTGGCTTGCCGCCCTCGTTGCTGCGATCCCCCGTGACCCCGTACTCCTGCAGTGACCCTTCCCGCTCCCTATGCTTTCCGCCTCCCAGCTGTTCAGCCTCCCAGCAGCACTTCTTATTGGCAGCCGCTGCACGGTGAAGGTGCAGTCCACTGACCTTTTAGTGGACTGCTCCCTTCCCTGCACAGTTCACCCTGGTAGCTGCTGCCCCCGTCACTGCCGCTGACCCTCTGGTCAGGATTTCAAGTACCTGGTGGTCTAGTGGTAGAGCATCACTGCTCTGCTGCTGGGCTGCCCTTCTGTCTCTCTTTTTTCTGCTTTGTTTTTCTGCTTTTACCTTTTTTTCTTCTTTTTTTGCCTTTATCTTCTGCTTTTGCCGTTTTTTCTGTCCCTTTCTGTACTTTTTTCTTTTTCCCTCACACTTTTGCCTGCCACCCTTGCCACTGCGATCCCTGTGCCCCCCCTTCTCCAGTGACTCTTCCCGCTCCCAGTGTTTCCCACCTCCCAGCTGTCCAGACCCCGCAGCACTACTTAATGGCAGCCGCTGAACGGCCACGCCACACACCAAAGGCAAGCCCGTCTACTCCTGGATCTTGCCCAGCGCCACAGACCCTGGTTCTCAGACTCTCCACTGATACAATGCTAGCACCCTCCTTGCCCTCAACACAGGACACCTGCTGGAACTGCAGCCACACCTTCACCCACACCAACACCCCAGTTCCTCTCGCCACCCAGCCACCCAACAGTGTACCCAACCGGCTCAACTGCATCCTCCCTCCACAAACATTCCACAGAAATCTGGGACCTCCTCAACGCCGCCTTTTCCCAAATTGGCTTGGAAACTTGGACTAACCCCTGTTTGGGTCCAGACATCGCCGCCGCCTTACCCGATGGCTACAAAATCACCCACAAGGACCACGCTGACTGACCAGGATGAGGCATAGCCATCGTCCACAAGAACACCCTCCGCCTGACCACTCACTTGAATGACCCAACGACAACAATGGAACACCTTCACTTCCAGACCCAGACCAATCCCCCACACCACCCTCTGCGACACCATCATGTACAAGCCACCCGGCCCCCACCTGCATTTCACTGATGCCATAGTTGACCCCATCACACCCCAGGTTCTCGCATCCACAAATTACATCCTACTCAGTGACCTCAACTTCCACGTGGACAACCACAGTGACCAGAACACCACTTCCCTACTGCAGGACCTCACCAACATTGGACTCAAGCAGCTAGTCACAGCACTGACCCAAACAGCCAGACACACTCTCAACCCTGTCTTCTCCACCAGTGGAAACATCACCTACGACCACACCACTGAACCTATCTGGACTGACCACCACTGCATGCACTTCCCCTTCGCCACCCCCACCTCACACCACCCCCTCCCTGCTCCCCGTCGTAGTTGGAATAAGGCCACCGAAAAACTTCTCATTGACTTCCTAAGCACTACCACACCGCCAACACCAACTGGCGCCAACACCTTAGGACCTTAGGATCACCGAAGGATCTCTAACTGTGCCAACACTCTGGCACCCTCAAAAAGACACCAGGCAAGCAACACTCCAAGAAAGCTAGCTGGTTCACTCCCACCCTTCACATGTCCAGACACACCTGCAGATGATTCGAGAAAGGAACAACAAAACCCAGGAAACCCATGCAACCTTCAAAACCGCTGGCAACACACTCCACCTCCTCTTCAAAACCACAAAGAAAACAGCTCTCCAAGACAGAATCAATGCCAGCGCACACAACAGCAAAGAACTCTTTGCCATTGTCAAGGAGTTCGCCAGGCTCAACAGCAAGACCACAGAGGTTCCAGCCTCTCAAGACCTCTGCAACAAACTTGGCACCTTTTTCCACCACAAGATCAGGCAGATTTACAACAGCTTTGACACCCAAGACCCTGTCACAATGCCCATCGCCACTGCATGCAAACACGTCGCACCCCAACAGAGCCTGCTCAACTGGACTCAGCTCATCTCAGACGACACACTCAAGACCATGAAGAGCATCCAGTCTGGAGTCCCATTAGACCCTTGCCCATATCACATCTTCCATAGAGCAGCCGCCTCCATTGCCCGAGCTTTGCCGCACCATCAACTGCTCCATCAAAGCCGCCACCTTCCCCAACGACTGGAAAAACGTTGAGATCAACCCCCTGCTGAAGAAGCCATCTGCCAACCCTATAGAACTCAAGGATTTCAGACCCATTTTCCTCCTCCCCTGACCCAGCCAAGGTCATCAAGAAGGCCATCAACGCCCAACTCTCTGAGTTCATTGAAGAGAACCACGTCCTGGACATCTCCCAATCCGCATTCCGGAACAACCAGAGGCCCGAGACCACACTCCTTGCTGCCACCAATGACATCCGCTCCCTCCTTGACCAAGGCGAAACTGCAGCCTTTATCCTACAGTACCTCTCAGCCGCCTTCGACACCATCTCCCACCGCACCCTAATCACGAGTCTCCATGACACCGGCATCCACGGAAAGGCCCTGGACTGGATCTCCCCTTCCTTACCAGCTAAACACAGTGAGTCAGACTACCCCCATTCCTCTCGGAACTCACAGAGATCTGCTGCAGAGTGCCCTAGGGTTCCGCCCTGAGCCCCACTCTCTGCAACATCTACATGGCCCCCCTCGCGGCCATTGTCAGAAACCATGGACTCAACATCTTCTCCTACACCAATGACACCCAGCTGATCCTCTCCCTCAACAACGAACCCACGTGCCGCCAAAATCAACTTTCACAACAGGATGAAGGCCGTTTCTACCTGGATGAAAGACAGCTGCCTCAAGTTCAAGTCAGACAAGACCAAAATATTCATCCTGGGACCCACCACCTCAGCCTGGGACAACTCTTGGTGGCCCGCTGCACTGGGAACCCCTCCCACCCCCACAGACCAGGCACGCAACCTCGGCATCACACTGGAATCCTCGCTCACAATGAACCGCCAAATCAATTCCTTATCCTCATCCTCCTTCCACACGCTCTGCCTGCTTTGAAAGACATTCAAATGGATCCCCATTGAATCCAGAAAGATGGTCACTCATGCGCTCATCACCAGCAGACTTGACTACGAATGCACTTTACGCCTGCATCACCTATAAACAGCTCAGGAAACTACAGAACATTCAAAATGTTGCAGCCAGACTGGTCCTCGACATACCCTGACACAGCCACATAACACAACACCTACAACAACTACAATGGCTCCCAATCAACAAGAGAATCACCTTCAAGCTCATCAGATATGCCTACAAAGCTCTCCATGAAGCAGGACCAGCATATCTGAACCACTGCCTCTCATTCCACGTACCTGCGAGACAACTTCACCCCGCCGAACTTGCCTTGACCACCGTCTCACTGATTCACAAGACCGGAACCAGAGGAAGATCCTTCTCCTACCTCGGCGCCAAGACCTGGAACACCCTGCCCCTCCACCTCAGGCAATCCCCATCACCTCCGACCGACACCATTTCGGATTAGGAACGACCTCAGGTCGGCGGTTGCGATCGCATTATTTGGATGCGACCACACATGGTGCGGTAGTAAACATAAATATTTCAATGAGAGCATGTGCAGCGGGCTGAAAGCACCTGTAGCACAAGCTCCCATTGAACATTTTTCATTTCTAAACATCCCTGCACTGTGTGGCAGGCACCTCACTTGCCAGGGCCAGGGGGGCCTGCTAGCAGCCCCCAAAGTAAGTTTCTGACAACCAATCCTATTTGGAGGGATTGGCTGTCGGAAACCAACATCATAATCCCAACAGCGGAACCACCATCCTTAAGGGATTATGAGGTCTTTCCGACTGGCTGACGGGCTCTTTCAGCCCGTCTGAACTACGTCGGATTCCCCTGCTGGTATAAATTCCAACCTCCGTCATCATAATACGGCCGTTGGACTTTAAACCTTCAATGTCGGTTAGAGGCTTTCTGACCGACATTGTAATTATGTCCTTCATTTTTCTAAATTGGTTTGGAATTTTTCTTGTGCTATGTTTTCACTTTCTAACTGTTTATGTGCTGTTATTTTATATTATGCGTATATGTAAAGTGCACTCTCACTCGCAAGAGTGTCCTGATACTGAGCAGCTGTGTGTGTTTTGCCCTATCTATGTAGGCTGGTTTATTGAAAAGCCAGGTCTTAAGCTTCATGTTGGAATTCAAAAAGAGAGGAGGAGGCTCTGATATGGAGTGGGAGGCCGTTCCACTCTTTCAAAGCAATGTAAGAAAACTCCAGTCCTCCTGATTTAGTTCTGTGTATGCATGGGATGTGTGCGAGTAGGAGTCCTGTGGAGCAGAAGTGTCTGGGAGGTTGTTGGAGGGAGATATGACTCTTCAGGTAGGTGGAGCATGTGTTGTAAGTGCCAAGAAAGTGTGTTTGAGGAGTTTGGATTAAGCACATTTGTGTATAGGGAGCCAGTGTAGTTCCCTGAGCTCTGGTGTGATGTGAGTGCATTTTGAGATTGAGGGTGAGTCTGGCTGCCAAGGTCTGCTTGGTTTACAGTCTTCTAGTGAGTTGCTTGTGATCCCAGCATAAAGGGTGTTCCCATAGTCGAACTTGCTAGTGACTAGGGTGAGTGACAGTTTATCTAGTGTTGCTTGGCATCTGTTTGAAGATCTTCCTCTGCATTTTTAGGGGGGTAGAAGCATGCTGCAGTGACAGCATTGACTTGTGCAATCATGTCCAGTTTGATGTTGACATTTATTCTGTGATTCCTGGGATGGGTTCTGGATGTGAGTCTGATTTTGGCCAGCAACCATCTGGAGTCCAATGGTGAGGTTCTTGTAGAAGATTGCTACTTTTGTCTTGTTGGTGTTGTGGTTGAGACAGTTGACTTTCATCAAGTTACCGATTTCCATCATGGAGGAGGGAACTTGTTCTTGGATTGGGGCTCTTGCTGAGAGGGAGAGCCTGTTTTGTTTGACATCTGTGTAGGAGAATATGTTGATATGTGCATGAATGAACTTAACCAGAGGGCGTATGCATTGAAGATGGTGAGGCTGAGCAATGAACCTTGAGGCACTCTACAGATGGGTTGCTGGGCTTCTGAAGAGTAAGATGCCAGGCTAACGGCTGTGTTCTATCCACTGAAAAGGAGCAGATCAAGAGGGGAGTGGGTCCTTGGATGCCAATCCCGTGCGGGTGCCTGATGAAGATGGGGTGTGAGATCATTTCAAATGCTGCACAGAGGTCCAGAGCTGCTGTGTCTCCTCTGTCAAGGATCATGCAGGTGTTGTCTGTGGCAGTGATGAGTGCTAGTTCTGTACTGTGGTTGAGCCTAAATCTGGACTGCATGGTGTCAAGGAGCTGGTGGTTACTGAGGTGGTTTGTGAGGCATTGATTGATTAGTTTCTGTAAGACATTTGCTGGGTATGCTAGGAGGGAGATGGGTCTGCAGTTGGAAAGCGTGGCTGGGTCAGGGGATGGTTTCTTGAGCAGGGCATGATGATGGCATGTTTACAGGTGTCCAAGAATGTGTGTGAGTCAATGGAAGCATTGAGGATGGATGTTAATGCTTCACTGATTGGTCTGAGTCCTTTTGTGAAGGTGTGATAGGAGAAAGGATCAGATGGAGCTACCAGTAATGGATAGTCTTCCTGATAGCAGCAATTTTGATGGTTGTGATGGCAGGCCACAATGTCATGGTTCGTTAATCGGTTGTGATGGGAAGGGGAGCTGTGATGTCGACTGGGTCCGGTTGAGAGATGAATTTGGTGTATACGGAGGTGATTTTGTTACAGAAGATTGAGGGGAGGTGACATTTTTGATGATGGTGAAGATTTCCTTGCTGCTGTTAGTGCTGATGTCGATGTAATCTGCAAGAGCTGTGAGACTGCTGTTCAATATAGGCTGTGAGTGAAACTCTCAGAGTTTTACTCCATGGAAATCCACATAGTTACATAAAAACTCTTTGAAATTCTGTGAAGTTCTGCGAGTAGCGAAATTTGGGCATGTTGTGCTACTTGCGCTGATTTTCAGCACCGGGAGCTTGTTTTGTGCTGTAAAATCAGCACAGATGGCACCCAGCACTGCATCAGAGGGTGCTGTTTTGTTCTGCCGCTCAAGTAGGTTTTATACTCAAGCCACCTGCTGCAATCGCCCACGTTGAGAAATTGCTCCGGGACTCGTCCTATTGCTCGATTTTTATTGCTCACGTTCGCCAGCTTAATGTCGGTGATCCACACGTGAGGAAATCTCTGCAATGCGGTGGTTCACAGAGTGTTTCCAGAATTCCATGGAAAACTCTGCCGGTGGAGCAGAGTTTACTGCCCACCCCTAGTTCCATATCTACTGGAGATTAGGGCTAATTAGAAGATGCCTGTATCAGCAGTGTCTTGCAGTGGTGTTTTCTCTGTCAGAGTTTCTTGGTGTACCAGCTGGCCTGTGGTCAGGCTCTTGCCGTTAGGTTGAGCTTGAGAGGAGCCAGGGTGTAGGTGAGTGCAGTGATCCAGCTGTTGAGGTTCTTGATGGCTTTCAGCAAATCACTGGTGTGCTTGGCTGGTGCTCATAGAGGACAGAAGCCCACTCCTCTTCTGAGATGCCTTTCCAACTGCAGCGGGTGGTTCGTGTAGTGGTAGGTCTGTGATGGTGCGGGATGAGTATATTGAAAATGACGAGAGTGTAGTATGTCCAGGTCATAGTTGCTCACTTGTCAACTGTGATTTTGCTGATTGAGGACAAAATCAGGTCCAATAGATGTGTGGCAGTGTGCGTGGGTTCGGTAACATGCTGGGTGAGGCCAAGGTTCCCAAGGTTTTCTCGAAGGACCATAAAGAGTGGGTTGGTGCAGTCTTCTAGGTGAAAGTTAAGATCTCTGAGAAGGATGAAGGTGCTGGTACTGATGATAAAGGGAGTGACAAAGTCTGTGATGTCGTGGTGAAGTTGGAGAGGGGCCTGGTGGTCTGTATACAAAGGTTCTGCCCTGAGTGATATTGGCACTGAGGCATATCTTGAGCATGAGGTGTTCCATATAGCGGATGGTAGTCTCTGTGTAGGTGGAGCAGCTGATGGTATCTTTGAATATGATAGCGACTCCACCTCTGGACTTGTGCTGATGGTCTTGCCTAATGATCTTGTATCAGGTATGGGTGGTTGTAGCAATGTTCGGTGCCAAGGTTGGGTTTATCCATTTTTCTGTGGGAAAGAGCAGGTTCACAGCACAGTTGTGAAGTAGTTCCCATATCACTGTGGTATGTTTGGTGAGTGAGCGGGTGTTGAGGGGCATGCATGCAAGTGTGGCGTGTTGTTTGGGTGGTGTTTGGTCTGTGTGAGTATGAGCAGATGGCTGGTCTGTGTGAGTGTGAGCAAGTGGGGTGCTGGGTGCTCTTGGTGCGGTAGTGGTGGGTGTAGGGTATGAGAAAGTGCATGGTAACTTGCAGGAGATGCATGTGAACACTCCTTTCATGTTGTGTGTTGCAGCAGAGTGGTGAGCAGCGGCCAAAGTGAGGAGTATGGGGTTAGCACAGGGTATCACTGGGTAGAGGTAGAACTCAGGTTCCTGGCACTGGGCAAAGTCCAAGCACAGACGGATGCAAATGTGCTTGCCTTTGGCTCATCTAACGCTTTGTATCCATGCTGCAGCCACCATTAAATTGATCCTGGGACGAGCGCAGGGTACTGTGATTGGGAAATGATATGATGTCCCTTCCTCTGCAGATGGATGATCAGAAATCAAGTGATGTCACTAATGGGAAATTAAGTCTTCTTGCTTGACTTTTTCTTTTACAGACGTTTTGGTGGAATCCCATTGATGATGGGAAATCCAGTGAGGTAACTTCCTTTGCAGATGGATGATGGGAGATCCAGTGATGTCACTTCCTGTGCAGATAGATGATCGGAAATCCAGTGATGTCACTTCCTGTGCAGATAGATGATGGAAATCCAGTGATGTCACTTCCTGTGCAGATAGGCAATTTGCTGCATAAATACTTTACACATTATCTCTAAGTTAAGCCTGAATGATTTGTGCCAGGCTACTAGAGGGTTAACCACAGGTTAATTTAGTGACTTTTTGTGGTTCACTCTTACAAGGATTGTGTTTATTGTTTGAGTGGGGCTTCCACCCCTCTCAATAGCCCAATTTCTTACAATGTCAACATACAAACGTCCTAGATATCTTTCTTCCCACAGGCTACAGCATTCATCTTGGAAGGAACGTATAAGAGGCCTCGTTGTCATCCATAAATTCTACTGGTCTAGCATACTAGGCAAGCAAGTAACACTCAACTCGATAAAGCTTCTGACATGCCATTTCCCATTCTGTGCAACCTAGACCACCACCTCCCATCTCAACTACAGGTCTCCCAGGCAGAAAAAGGATTACATTGATGAATTCCAAGATCAGCTCATCACCTTGTCCAGCTGACATGCCCACATCTCCATCTTGGGTGACTTAAACCTCCCCAAAAACAAGCTCTGAAAAACAGATATACCCTCTTCAAACTCCTTGATAAGCTCAATGTGGTATAGCATGTCACATAACCAGCACACTTCAAAGACCACATCCTTGACCTTGTCTTCTCAACATCACCAACAACCCAATGAAAACCACCCATACCCCTGGTCTGGATTGACCACATTGCCATCTCTATCTTCCTGCTCAATGTTCTGCCAACAAACTAAGGTGAACACAAAAAAGAAGACTAAACTTTAAGATCCTTCAAAGCCTTCTCCATACATAACTTGATACTTGATCTCATCTCTCGCCCTTTCAAATCCACTGCCAACACCAATACCCTTCTTTCCACAACCTTTTGGAAAGCTGTGTGAACATCCACACCCCATTTACAGCATGCAAGTGCAGGTCAAAGCATTCAGCACCTATTTACTCTAAAGACCTAACTGACAGTAAACAGTCCATCTGCAGATAGGAAAGAAAATGGAAGAAAAACAGACTACAAAGGCACTCTTTCCACACAACACTCAGAGAGCTCAGCACATTAGCCAAGGCAAAGAATTATACCAACACCATTAATAAAGTCACCAACAGAAGCAGAGCTCTGTTAAAGGCATTCAAGGACTGCATCAGCCCCATGCCAGCCCCATCTACTCCTCACTCCACTGTAAACTGCAATGCCATCAACCTTTTCTTAAGTGAAAAAATACAGAAGATCTCAAAACACTTAAACAACACCACGCCTGCTTCATATTTTACATCTACCCCTTCCCTAGAATCCCACAATGGTCACCCATGAAAACCCTGTCCCTCCCAGATCTTGCTGACATACTTTACTCCCTCAAAGCCTAGATGATGTCTTTCTATTGTTCTTCATCAAAGCTCTCTCTGGATGCTCTCTTACACCTACTTACAATTGTCAATGTCTCCCTCACTCAAGGCATATTTCCAGAAGCTCTCAAGACATGCCAGATCCTCCCAGGCCTAGACACCGATGACCTAACAACTACCAGCTAATCACCCATCTACCATTGTTCAACAAGTTCATTGAAAAGGCAGCCTCCATTCAATTCCAAGATCACATAAATGCTAACCATCTCCTGCATGACTACTGGTCTGGTTTTAGATCATGCTGCAGCAAGAGGATCACTAATTTACACATCATAGATGATGCCCTCTTGACCAGAGATGAAGATGAACCCTGCCTCATGATATTGATACACCTCTCAGCTACCTTCCACACAGTTGACCATCCCACCCTCATATGCGCTCTAGAGTATCGAATGGGATTCACCAGCAATGTCCTTCCCTAATTCTCCTCCTAAATTTCCAACCCACACCACTTTTTTGACAGGGGCAACCCCAACATACAAAATATCCCTATCACCTGTGGAGTCCCCCAGGGTTCTATTCTGCCTCCTACCATTTCCATACTCTTCTTTTTTTTAACTTTGTTTATTAGCATTTTTACATTCATCAACACAACAGTGGCAGTGCATGATAGACATTACATTGATACAACGTGCTTACAGCAGTACAGTGCTGAACTTGGGTCAGGCTATACAGGACGCAGTACATATTATTAAGCTTAGGCATGGAGGGTATTCACAGTAATCTTCCTAAGGGTCGGCCCGCTATCCTGTGGCCCATCTGTCCCAGCAGGACAGTCAGTCTGTGCCGGTGCAGAGCTGTCCACCGCGCCCCCCGCAGCCTCTTTCAGCAAGTAACTAGTAAGGGGCTCCCAAATGTCGCAGGGTCGCGAGCGGATGGGTAGCAACTCAGCATATATATTATTTTGCTCTTGACAATAAGTGAGGTCGGCTAACCAGTCCTTAAACTTGGGGGCCCTGCCCCTTTCCCATCTGCAAGCTATTTTGCGTTTGGCAACGAGGAGGCCCATCGCCAGAAAACGTTTAATAACGTGACCTTTGTACTCCGGGAGGTAGCCCAGGAGACCCATTTCTGGTGGGAGATCAAGCAGCCCTCCTACCATATCACCCAAGGCAGTCCCCACCTCAGCCCAGTAGCGCGCAATGGGCCCACATTCCCATGCAACATGTAAAAACCCCGCTCCCTCCTGCCTGCAGCGGTCACATCTGTCGCTGTCTCGTAATTGCAGTTTGTGCATTTTTACAGGGGTATAGTACATTCTGTGGAGGAATTTAAAGTGAATGATTCTGAACCTGCTGTTAGCGGTGATGCGTTTGGTTTGTTGGCAGCTATATGCCCAGGCCTCCTCTGTAATAGGATGGCCCAATTCTGCTTCCCATCCCTGTTTTGCCTTCTGAGTGTTGTGTGTCCCCGCCCCTACGGTGGCTTTATATATACGGGACACAGCATGAGGTGCCCCAGCATGTAACATTTGGTGCAGTGGGAGCAGTGTGGGGGGTTCCTCCGGGAACAGCGGACTTGCGACTTTAACGGCTTGTCTCAAGCGGCTGTATAGGAAGCGGTCCATGGTGGTGGGGGAAGTGTCGCCAAAGAACTCTGCTGCAGCTTTGAATTGCCCATTGTGGTACATGTCCCCCCAAGTGTTTATGCCAAGTTTGAGGAGCATGCGTTTGCATATGCCTTCTTGTGTGACTGGCAAGTTATGGTGATCGCGCAGGGGAAGGAGCGGGAGTATAGCATGGGAGTTTGGGACCGTTTGGCTATAGCTCTCCACGCGTTATTAGTACAGGCTACTGTGGACCGTTTTCCCCCAGCTGTGGTGCCGTCGGCGCCCAGGAACCCAACGAGTGGTAGAGGTTCCATGAGCCCCTGTTCGACCGCTAGGTGTGTCATAAAGGGTGGAGGTTCGAGCCAGTACGCTGCGAACTGTGCCTGAGCGCTGAGATAGTGTAGTTCGGGATCGGGTGCTTCGAAACCGCCCTGAGCAAACGGCAGTGTACGGGTGCACCATTTGATCCGAGGCTGTTTCCCGCCCCATGCAGGGTGGATGAGCTGGCTCTTCAACCTAGTAAAAAAAGGACGGCCAGGGGGGAAGGGGATGTTTGTGAACAAGTATAAAAATGTGGGCATGATGACAATTTTCATTAAGGCTACCCGGCCGGCTAGGGAGAGCGGGAGAGCTATCCATCTAGTGATTAAGTCTTCTACCTTAGTGAGGACCACTCCATAGTTAGCCCGCAAGAGCTCTTCTCTGTCCTTCGTTATGGTGATGCCCAGGTAGCGGACCTCGTCGTCGCACCACTGCAGTGGGTAGTCCATTGGGAATGGGGTGGTGCAACTGGTGAGTGGCATGATTTGGGACTTGCCCCAGTTTATGGTGATTCCCGAGAAGGCCCCAAATTTTATTATTTCACGTATCATGGCATTTTATCCTTCTGCAGGATCTTGCACGTAGAGCGTGCCGTCGTCCGCGTAGAGCGAGACTAGGACGGGCCACGTGGGGTAATCCAGCGCATATTGTTTGTGGTGCTGTCGTAGCATGGCTGCCAGCGGTTCCATGGCTAACGCGAATAGCAGGGGTGAGAGGGGGCACCCCTGCTGCGTGCCCCTGGTGATGCCGAAGGTGGGAGACTGTTCTCCATTCAGGAGTAATGAGGCGCAGGGTCGTTGGTACAGCAAGTGGATCCACTTGAGGAACCCCAGAGGAAATCCCATGTGCGTTAAGACTGAGAATAGGTACCCCCATTCAAGGGAGTTGAACGCTTTGGTGGCGTCTAGAAAGACCGCCACCACCTGCACCTCCTGGTCAATTCCATGCAAGATGGAAAAGAGGGTCCTCAAGTTGTGTGAAGTGGATCGCCCAGGTATGAAACCCGCCTGATCAGGCCTAATGAGGTTATCCATCAAGAGTGTGAGCCTATTGGCCACCACCTTGGCCAGTATCTTAAAGTCGCAGTTGACTAGGGATAAAGGTCTGTACGAGTCCGTGGATTCGGGGGCCTTTCCTGGTTTCAGTAATGAGACCAACATTGCCTCCCTCATGGTAGGCGGGAGCGTCCCAGTTTGGGCTGCCTCCTCATATACCGCCTTCAGGAAGGGGGCTAGTGTGTCGATATAGGTCTTATGAAACTCAATTCCGAGGCCGTCGGGTTCAGGTGCCTTCCCATTCCCTATGTGCATAGTAGCCGCACATATTTCGTCCTCCTCTAGTTCGGAGGCTAAGAATTTGCACTGTCGGTTGCTGAGCCAGGCCAGTTCTATCTGCTGTAAATATTGTGGGGTCTCAGCTTGACGTGACACGCATGTCGTGTATAGTGTTTGGTAGTGCACAGTGAACACTTTCATTATGGCCGACGTGTCTCGATGGGTCACTCCTGCCCCATCCCGGATGGCCAGCACATGGTTCGCCATTCTAGGTGGTCGGATGGTCTCGGCTAGCGCCCTACCGGGGCGCTCGCCCTCGCCATATCTACGCGCTGTGTGGTATTTGCTGCGGAAGAGGCACTCCCTTTCCGCCTCCGTTTGATACTCCATGAGGAGTTTGCGTATCGTGGCCAGAGTGGGACCTGCGCCTGCCGCGTGTATGTTTGTTTCTTACTGTTTAATCTGACGTTCTAGGTGTGCTATTGAAGTACAAATATCTTTGAGTATGCCTCTTGCTTTAGCTATGCAATTACCCCTAACAGTGACTTTCAGGGCTTCCCACACAGTAGCTGGGGAGGGTACTGAGTCAATGTTGAGTCTCAGGAACTCCTCCAGTGTTTCCCCCATTTAAGTCTTAAACACTACGTCGAGCAGCACCGCGGGTTGCAAGCGCCACTGCCTGGGTTGGGGCGACAATCCCGGGGGTGTACGGACATAAGCACTGGGGAGTGGTCCGAGTAAGTGCGCGCTAAATGACGCGAGGAGAGGGCGTGTAGCGCTATGTCTTGTGAGGTGATCCACATGTCCAGCCGGGACCAATTGTTGTGTACTGCTGAGTGAAATGTGCCCTCCCGCTGTGCTGGATGGTGGTGGCACCAGACGTCCACAAGTAGATTGTCGGCGATTATTTGCTGGAGTTGGCATTGCGCCTTGGAATAGTGGTGCGGTAGCGGGTGGGAGCGGTCCTGTGAGGGTTTCAGCGTAAGATTGAAGTCTCCCCCCATATTAGATGAGTCGAGCCTATGCTCACTACCCGTGCCCATAAGGCTATGTAATAGTCTTCGTCATCCACGTTCGGCCCATGACTACACACCAGTGTGATGGATGCAGAGGCTAGCCTCCCCCATGTCTTGCAGAACCTACCCTGTGGGTCTAGTGTAAAGCCTTCCTCAATGTAGGGCACCGCTTTTTTTATTAGTATTGCCGCGCCTCTGGAATAGGCAGAATATGAGGAAAAGTACCTTTGAGAGACCCATCTTGAGGCGAACTGGGGCTGCTGGGAGGGGAGGGTGTGTATTTCCTGCAGCATGGCTATGCTGACATGATGCCTGTCCAGGTAGGCCAGTATGTGTCGTTTTTTTCTGGGGTCGCCCAGCCACCTAATGTTCCATGTTAGGAGACCCATGGACGCTATGGTGTCGGTCTTGAGTCCCTCATCCGCCATTACCTAATTTCCCACATGTGTATAGGTATTGTGGTCCTGAAGCTGTGATAGAGTGTGTGTTATACCCGCGTAGCCTGGTATCTATCGCAAATTTAGTAATGCCTACCCTTCTACCCCAACATTCCCCCCACAACGGCGATCCCAACTTGCCGTGTACAGTACCCTCCCTCTGAACCCCTCCCAATGCATCAAAAAACATTTGGAACATTTGTGCCACCTTTTCCCTGAATTGACATTGCGCTGCCCATGTTATGGGGTTACATGTTGTTTGCAACATAAGGAGATATCGGTACAAGAACAGGCAGGCACAGTGAATCAGCGAATCAGATAGAAAACGATTCTCAGGGTTATTAGTGGTCCATAGCGACAGTGTCCCTCCAACAGAACAACAAAGGCAACAGCCTAACAATACAGTCCCCGCGATTGGGGGAAAGGGGAGCTCCCTTGTGTCCCAGGGGGCATGGCAGCTCCTCCTGCACCATAATAGCGTGCAGAAGGGGGCCCTGGAATGCTAAGTCACTATCCAGCAGGATCCTTGCCATCTACTAAAAGACTGGAAAAAGGGCGGGAGGCAATACATTGACCATATTTAATGTTACCTGCATATTGAAGCAAATGTCTATGCCGGCAGTGCCAACATGGCTATTGGCGGATAGCGACGTGCACAACCGCGTCCAGCTCTCTCAGTCCTCTATGTGTTGCGCCGGGCCATCTCTGCCACTCGTCCGGAATCGCTCCACTCTTTTGGCCGCTAGCACTGTTTTTTTAAAGAAGTCCACCGCCTGTTGTGGGGTGTTACAGATGTGGTGCTTGCCATCGTAGATGAGGCGCACACGTGCGGGGTAGAGCATTGCATACTCCACTCCTTCCTGCTGGAGTTTCTTTTTGATAGGAGCAAATTTCTTCCGCACCTCCTGGACGTTTAGGGTGAAATCAGGGTATAATGATATGGCATTGTTCTCAAAGACGACGTCTTTCAGCTCTCTCGCCTTGCGCAAAGCTGTATCAGTTGAGTAACCTCGCGACTATGGGTCGAGGCGGTGCTCCCGGTGGGGGCTTTGGTGCCAATGTGCGGTGCGCCCTTTCCACGATTAGAATTCTGGAGAATGCCTCCTGGCCGAAGCATGTAGTGAGCAGCCGCTCTACATAATCTTCAAGTCTTCCAGTGTTTGTAGTCTCAGGGACGCCAGTTATGCGTAGATTGTTCCGCCTCGAGCGGGCTTCAATGTCCTCATTTTTGGCTGCAATCACCTTAAGCAACTAGTCAATGTCCGTGAGGTGTCCCGCAGCCTGCGTAAGATCGTCTTCGAGAGTTGAGATTCGCGCTTCAGCCTCCTTGATTCTCCCGTCTTGTTTTTTGATCTTCTGGGTGATCTGGTCCATTCTGGCGCACATGGAGTCCATCTTCCCTTCGATGGAGGCAAAGCTTGCTTTCATTGTGTGGAGCAGTGTCTTCATGTCCACCTCGTCTGTGCCCTGGTTCGCTTGGCCCGTGCCATCTTGTTCTGGGTCGGGCGGCTGCCCTCTGGGCGTTCTGCGGGTATCGACATTGAGTCTAGGCTGTTTGCCATCCGGTTTCCCCATTGTCATGCCCAACTGGGCGAGTGGGAGGCGCTCCCGCCGACACTTAGCTGTTCTTCTGACTGTCCGCCACAGCAGAGGCGACACAACCTCGTCCGGACAGTGCGAGGCGGTAGGATTTGCGCAGTAATGGGATGTCGTGGATGACGTTGCTGTCCAGCTATGTAGCATAGAGGGGGGACCAGCGCTGCGGTTCTTTTGGTTACCAACCCCCGGAAAGCTGCAGGCCTGTGTTTCTAGTGTGAGTGCCAGTCCGGCGTGGGGTAATTGGGTCCTGGGCCGGGTGGGGGCCCGGAAATGTGTCCATGGACCCCGCTGCCGCGGGGTTAGCGCTCGAAGTGCTCAGCCTGGGGTGATATTGTAGTGGAGTAGAGGGTGTGTTTAGGTAAGGGTTGGGTCGCTCCTCACCTAGCAGTGCAGACGTTGGCTGCTGTCGTTTGCGCAGTGTCTTCAAGGCCACGGTCCCCCAACCGGGTGGACCTCGTGCGCTGCATTGTGCAGGGGTGGTAAAGTCGCTGCGGCCCCCTCCGGCACTCCCCCCTGAGGGTCGAGCTCAGCAGGATTGCTTCGTGTACAGCTCCGTGCGGGGTCGAACGAGGCTTCATCCCAGCAGTGGGGACAGCGCAGTGTCAGACAGAGCGGTGAAGGCCCAAGATCCCCCGGCCTTGCGTAGCAGATTGTCCCTCGCACACGGCCCCCAGGCGTCTTGCAGGGAGGATGTACACCTGTTGCTGAGGCTCTCAACTGGCAGTCGTGAGGAGCGGGTGCGGCCTCCAGGTCAACGGGCCCTCAGCTTCACAGTCGCCCCGCATGGGGGGCAGCAAGGACGCAGCGGGGACTGCGCCACGGGGCTCAGGAGGGCGCACCCAAGTATGTTGTCTCAGGCCCCGCAGGCAATAACGTCTATGCACCGTTCCTGTTCATGCGGGTCACGGTGCAGTGGCAGAGTGCACAGGGTAGGCCCCAACTCTCGGCCCCGTGCGTCAGTCCCTACGCCTGGTCAGCCCCTGTGTGGTGAGTGAGCGAGATGTCCGGTTGCGGTGGCATTTCACCTCCTGTCCTCTGTGCTGCCGCCTCTCCCACCTGGGTAAACGCTGGTTTGGTGCCGTGTGGCACGCCCGCCAGGGGTGGCCCGTCAGTATGAGTGCGACTCTCTAGGCCCCACGCATGCGGGGCAGGCCTCGATCCTCGGCCTTGCGTGACCACGACCCACACCGGGATAGCTCATTGACCGCGTATGGAGCGCGTGTTCAGGTGCGGTCGCAGGCCACTTCTTCGCCGCCGCACCCCTGTGTGCTCTACTGGGTACTTGCCGACTTGGCTCTGTAGTCACGTCGGGCAATGGCCACTGGTCCGCCCAGCAAGGCTCCCCAGGCTCTGCAGGCAGCGGCCCGTTCCCGCCAGTCGCGGCTCAGCCAGCAGCAGTGCGTCTCATAGGCCGCAGATAAGGTTAGTGCTCCGCGGGATTATCACGGCCTCTGGCTCCTCGCAAACAGCCCGTGCTGCCTCCAACAGTCCTCCGAAGCCGGGTGAAGCGATTTTTGGCGAGGTACACCCGCGGATTCAGGATAGATGCTGAATATTTTGTCCAGGGCTGACGGAGCCTCACTAAGGTGCGGCCATCTTGTCAGCCCACCCCCTAGCGTCTACCATTTCCATACTCTATATGGAGTTACTTGGTGCTTTACTCACACATAAGGTATCAATATTCACCAGCATGCTTATGATAGATAACTCTACTTAAACGTCTCCTCTGCTTCAAACATTTAATGCCTCAATCACTGCTTGCACATCATCCAGACCTGGTTGTTAAGCGTGTACCTGATGCTCAATCCAACTAAGAAAGAATGGCTGTTATTTGCCAAGAACAACAAGCAAAATAGAGTACAAACCTGACTCTATTACTTCAGCATTTACAGTCTTGAACCCCATTATCAATTATACAAAGATAGCCTGGTACCAGCTCTCTCTTCTGAAGAAAATGTAAGCTTTTCTTCCAGAAACCTATTCAAAAACTGCTGTTCAATCCCTCATACTCTTGAATCTGGATGGTAGTAATGCCGTATGCCGTGATCTCTCAGCCGCTATCATGTCACCCCTCAGGGGCATCCCACAGGCCACAGCATGTCTCATCCAGGGCCTGAAGAAATATAATCACATCACCCTTATCCTGATGGAAGTCCATTGGCTCTCATTGAGACCCACACCATTTTCAAAACTAGCTGCATCATTTAAAAAGTCATTGCAACCTTCAAACACGCTTATCTTCCAGACAAGTTCATCATCTCTGGTGGTTCTTGGCATACCTTCAATCAGCACACCATCACACTACAGGCTAAGAAGTTTAAAAAGTTGTTTGAATCAAAATAGCAGGCCTTTGCCACTTTTTATAAATTAGAATGAAAATGAACTAACATAGTATGTTAAATGGGCCATCAAAAGTGTAAAACTTAATGTTAGACTGACACACATTTAAAATGTGCTAATTCGCAGTAGACAGTCATTGTTATCCATGTAGGCAATAGAAAGGGCATGAAACAGAAGGGAACTCGAAATTGATGAAATGTGCACAATGCAATTTAGAAGTTTGACCTGAGAATGACATGCTTAGAGATGTTGTCATAACTGCAGAATCTTTAGGATTAATAAAATGTATTATCTTATTAAGCAATATTTTTATTCTTGAATTGTCACGAACTTTACATTTTCTTATGATTCATTCAAAGCTCGAATAGAATATCTTGTGCATTTAAACAATAATGATTGGTTCATTAAGTAAAAGAATGCATTACCTAACAGTGATTTTGCCTTTTAGTTAGTAGGACATTGTTCTGGCAGTGAAACAAATATATGTGAAAGGTTGATCGGTGTTTAAAGCCTATGGGAACTATGCCTGATGTTTCCATAATCTCATCATGCAAGACTATCTGTTGCTAACCATATGATAAAAAGTTCAATCTGCATGTATTTCTGTGGGAACGGAGGAGCTTACCCTCGTTACAGAAGATCTTTGTCTTATGATTGGCTCGTGGAGGACGATGCCTGCTACAACATTTTCAAGATGTTTTCTTTACTTTTATATTAGTGTGTTTTCCTAGGTAGACTAACTGGCTTAAACACTTCCCTTGCCTAACTCTGAATGGTTGTGGTTACTGCTGCTGCTCCCTTAGACTCTCTGCTATTTTGATTTGGCAGCTTGCTACTGCAACTGAGTGCTGACTTAATTGATTTATTAAGACTCAGCTGAGTCTGATGAATTACACTTTATGGAGAGTTCTGATAATCTAATTCTTTATACTGCTTTGATGTCACTCTTTTCCATTGAATTTGAACTCTTTATGGGTTCTGAGAATCTGAAGCTCTGAACCTGATGTCTAGAATAGGGAACTCAATTCCTTTATGGAACACGCTCAATACAATTATAATATTTGATGCTTTGTTCTAACCATTCTTTTTGAAGAGATTTCTGTAAACTAATTTGATTGATGGACTAACTAAATAAAGACCAAAAATAGAGAAAGAACTTTACTAATCTCTTAATGAGCAATAAAGCTTTGAAAGACAATACAATTCTCAATATTGACTTGAATATCAACTATTGATGGAATTTAAGTGTGAGATGATTAACTTGCTCCTTACTCCTAAAACACATTCCAAGGTCCATCATGGAGAAGGATTTAGTGCGGAACAGAGCGCTGAACTCTAACTGATAATGAGATTTTGGGCCCAGTCCGGGACTATCAGTTTTCTGGTAGCAGAGTAGTGGTTTAAATGTTTGGAGCAAGGAGCTATAATTAATTTTCAAGTTAGATTAAAATATCTGAATCCTGAAATTCAATGCCCAGAGCTTGAGGAGCTGACAAGGTGTGGTTTTTGAAGGCACTTGCTGTTTTGGAGGTATTAGTATTAATAGGGTGATGCATCGTCTATTGTAACTGTACTTGTGTTTTCGTTGTGATACTGGATGGAGAGTAGATGGTCTGATGAAAACAGATACTTATTGATTCATGTTTTATATGAAGAGATTGAAGAATTCAGACTTGGCGTAGTCTAAGATCCTAGGATAATAAAATATTGAGACAAGTGTAGAAAACATTTGAATAATTTCTTGTTTGCCGTGATTTTGTGGTGTAGAGTGTGATGTACCACCACCTACACAAATTAAATAGAAATACTAAATCTGTTGTGGTTGTTTAATATTGATTGATGTTGGGAGAACCTAATTGCGCAAACAGGGTAAGCTGCATTGATTAGAGGGAATTCACACTGGTCAAGATCTCACTTGCAAATGAGGATTTTCTGTTTGAATGTCAGTAGTTGGAAGGTATAATACCCTTAATATTCCGAATGTTGAAGTTCTATTGTTTCCCTTTAGAAAAGCAAACAAGAACTGATACATGTTTGTTTTGTGAAAAGAATTTTGTGGCTTCTGTTAGTACAAGAGAAATTGAAAAGGAGGGTGAACTTCTGTAGGGAGTGAGATGACGTGTGATAGTGATCTGTGCTGGGATTGGTCGGTTGGTGTGCTCTTGCACTAAGATTGGTTGGTGATGTCAAGGTGCCGTGATGTTATAGGTCAGTGATGTGTGAATGCCGCATTGGGATTTGAGATCAGGATTTGGATAAATTACAATTGAAACAGGATTAGAAGAAAAAAAAAACACATTTACGGAGTAAAATCATAACATTGAAATGTGAATGATTTTATGAACCTTGTGAAAACATGGACATTTTAAAGTGCTTATGAGTTTTGTGAGAGTAGATGTTGCATTTCCAATACAAAAAGCTGAAGAAGCACTTACTGAGGGTATGCTTGTACATTTTATGTTGACTGAGGTGGGATTAGACACCCAGTTGTTGGTTCATCAATTTATTTATTTGATGAGTTTTATATAGTGCTGGATAGACCCGGAGGTATCAGAGCGCTTTACATGAGATTCCACAAAATTGCAAAATTACATCAGTTACAAGTTACATCAGTTGCTAGAAAAAAACATTACAAGAGCATAGAAGAAGAGATAGGTGGAGTGTAGAGGGGATGGGGGTAAGGGTAAAGGGGTAGGAGGGAGATACGACAGAGAGACGAAGGAAAGTTTGCCCAAAGTCCGGCTGGGTAGGTGACGGTCGAGGGGGAAGTCCAAAACCCATCTCCTCTATAGCTATCAGGTAGCTCCACCGGGCATCGGCCAAATAGCTAGGTCTCAACGGGAAAACATTTAAAGAACATAGAGGACGAAATAAATGGAGCGTAGAGGGGTAATGGGGTAGGGTAAAGGGGTAGGAGGGAGAATACGACGGAGAGACTGCCCAACGTCCAGCTGGGTAGGTGACGGCCGAGGGGGGAAGTCAACAGCTCATCGCCTCTTTAGCTATCAGGTAGCTCCACTGGGCATCAGCCAGAAAGCTAGGTCTCCACGGTCAGGGGTGAGTTCATAGATTCAGTGTCCTGATGGGTAGACAGGTGGGGGAAAGGTTCGAGGGCTGGTCGATGTCGAGTTTTTTGTCCCATAGTAGTAGCACCACGTGGAAAGGACAACTGTGGCAGCCATCTTGGGGTCAGGTGAGGGGTTCTGACCTTGGTGTTACATTCAGCCATCCCCATCTTTATCTTTCGTTCAATTAGGGGGGGAGTTTGTTGTGCAGAGGAGCATCTTGAGGGCAGAGCCAGTGTCCGCTTACCTCCCGAGGAGGAGAGAATTTCTGAGTTATAGCTGCCAGGGGGAGAGACGGCCGTCATTTTAGGATCAGGTGGGGCGCCTCCGGTGTCTCTCTCGGTTGATCATAAAGCTGATCGTGGTCTTCCCTAGAGGCCGGAGCTTTTGCTGCTATTACCATCAATTGTGCGGCCACTACGCTGTAGGTGCTAAAGGGGGCCTCCCTTGGGGTGTTACTTTACAGACCCCTGGCGACGAACTTGTGCAGGCGCGTTAAATAAAGGCTCTCGAATAGAACTGAACCTGTTGCCCTAAAAGACTAAGGAGGACAGTGTCGGGAGCCCCCAGCCTCGCGGGCTAACCATCGGGACTCCTGGCGCTCCCGGTGATGTCAACAATGTCCCCGCTCACCGTCTTTCGTCTCACGGTGAGTGTCTGCAATGGCGGGTGGGATCCTCATGGGATCGGAGTTATCTCCTCCCCTTGTTGTGCGCGCCCCCTCCGTACCGGCAGGCTTCTCACTGCGCCTCCGCCGTGTCACTCCTGGAGGGTCGCTGCTGTCTCTGTGCGCGAAGGTGTTGCGCTTCAACTGCTCAAGGCATACTAAACTCTATGGGCTGGCCCATCTGCGCCCATCCACGTCTGGACAAGGCTGTGCTGGGCCAACCTACTTGGTTTTTGTTGCTGTGAATTTGGCAGGGGACTCGAACGTTTACTTCGGACTAAGACTACCACCACAGAGTCGATACTATGCGCCAATTGCCACAGCCAGCACGACCAGTTTGCCGGGACTCTAAGTCCCAGGGTGCCCTACTCCCAGGAGGGAGGAGACAATCGCCGCCATCGCGCTAAAAAGCGCAGAGGACCACCGCGGCGCGGGACGCGCCAATTGCCACAGCCAGCACGACCAGTTTGCGGGGACTCTAAGTCCCAGGTTGCCCTACTCCCAGGAGGGAGGAGACAATCGCCGCCGTCGCGCTAAAAAGCGCAGAGGACCACCGCGGCGCGGGACGCGCGCGGGCCACGCCCGGGCAAAACCCGGGCCAAGGGCGGGCCCGTCCTTGCCCGTCATCGCCAGGAAGAGGCAGGGCAGGGCCACCCCCTTTCAATTTGGAACTGAGCGTTTGCTATCACGGTCATATTCCACCCGGATAAGGTACTGTGTTAAACTTCCCCTTGATCATGGTGTTTTTGAACTCACTGTAAACTGCTTACAAAGTACTATTGCACTGGAACTTTACGCCTTGAATCTGTTTCATTTTTTTTTTGTCGTCGAGTACTGATGACTCTTTTTATCTTCCTGTAGCAGGGATATCATTTAGGAACTGCCTATCTTTATCCTTGTTGGACTATGGGGAAACGGAAAACTATGGAGGTCATAGAGGTGGGTAGTAATATTATTAGTGGGGCAGGTAAGGGAAAAAAGGCTAGGAAAAACCAGAAGCACGCAGCTGGTAACTGTGTCATTGATAGAATTGACACTCTTATCAGTGAGTGCGAGGATATCCTAGCCTCAGAACCCTCATTACCACGTAGTAGTGGTCATCCCTCTCCTACCCACGTTAGCCCGCCACGCCCAGTAATGCCCAGTAATGTTTCAGAAAAATTCTAGAAAGGGAGATTTTGATAATGGCAGTATCACACCAGTTGTTTTAACAAAAGGTCGACAGGACGAGGATACCAAAATTCCAGTTTCTTCCACCAGTACTGATGAGTGTGTATTCCATCCCACAGTTCCTTGTTCAAACAAGTTTGCTGTGTTGGCTACGCCTGATACTAACCCAAATATAGATATAAGTACAGCACAAGTACAACCACATGTGCTAGGCAGTGTAGACCTACGGTCTCCCGCACCGCAGGATATTTACCTGACTATTGATTCACTCAAGGGGGAAATAACAACTATGAGACAGATGATTGAAGATCTCACTGTATTGGTTAAAACCTTATTACCCTTGGTTACACTTCTTCCGCAGCAAGCAAGCAACCTGTCTCATTTTAATTGAAAAAGGGAATCATTGGATAAGACACCTCCAATTGAAAGGGTTAAATTAAGTGGACCCGCTAATTCTTGTGTTTCATTTCCCACAAACTCAGTCTCTAAAACACAGAAACCAAACAATAATAGAAATACTATTGTACCAAGATGCCATATTACCTTACATGCAGATACATCAAGAGAACGCCCTAATAAAATTGCACCAAGAATGCAATTAGATCAAGTAACCCCTAGCAGTATATCCTTGGGTAGAAACACTTTTGCTAATTCACATCAGCAGACTCACTACACACTCGCTGCCTCGCAGCTACCGGGCCAAACCATTCTTATGACCAACGTTCCCAAACTTAATTCTAATGCTGTTCGCGAAAGTCCTGACTCCCTAACAAATAAAGTGACACATTGGATTCGACACACAAGGGGCTGCCGTTCATTGATACGCGAGGATATCATTTGCACTCGCAGATGTTCATCCCCCGCGCAAACACACGATTATATTGAACTTACACTGTGTTCCATCGATCTGGCAGAGAACCTTCTTGCCTTAGAATTTAGAACCTGTCCCCCATCTGCTTCATCCATACAATTCAGGAGCATTCGTTCGCATATTGGGGGTGGGACAATTGGCACTCTGAAGCAAGGGACATCCTTAGAAGCAGTCGACTGACTAGAGACCACCCATTCTTCTAATATGGCTTCAAACACCTTTACCTGTAGCTTCATGTATAACCCACAAACCTCTTTACCAAATTTTGACACACAAGATAAAGTATTGGGTGATCATGGGAACATGGGCTTAAGTGACTATCTTGAGATTGGACAGAGAATATATGGGACAGGGTTAGGTAAACCTCTAGTTTACCTTGAAGTGTCTGTCTCGCAAGCGCAGCCAAACCTGCTTCAATTGACAAATGATAAATTGGCCGTGATTTCCTCTTCCACTAAACTTAGGATTATATCGTGAAATGTTGCAGGTCTACAAAATAAACTTTTACTCCCTCACTTTAATGAACTTATTGAGGGATTTGATATTTGTATCTTCCAAGAGACATGGAGTCCGGTGTCATTACACAAAACAGGCTATGCCTGTTATTGTATCCCAGCTACTACTGCGGGGAGAGGGCGTCCCTCAGGAGGCTTGATTGTTTGGGTAAATATTGCCCTAGGTTGTGTGTTCTCATGCACCCATTTCTTAGTCATGATATCATGAGACTGACTAACAGGGGCCAAAAAGGAGGGGATACTTTAGACCTGTTTAATGTCTATATTAGAGGAACTAAGGGGGGGCAAGCAATCACCTACCGTTACGCTTTTAGAGCAGGCTATATCCAGCTGTTCGCCTGATAATCGTATTATGATTGCAGGCGATTTTAATTGTACATTTGAGCCTTTGAGCTCAGATGATCTGCTGGAGTATGATAGGGCTGATGTCAACTGGGCAGTCCCTCGACTTAATTTACCTCCCATCAAAAAATGGACTAGTTTAGCCATTCAACTCAATGCACTGGCTACAGAGTTTGATCTCAGGGCAACCAACGGAAGAACTCCCTCAGATATACAGGGGGCAAACACCTTTAATAGAGTTGGTTGTCCCTCACGAATCGATTATATTTTACTTGATGTAAATCTGTGGGACGAGAAGACTGACATGTTTGTAGGTACTACGAATGACAGTGACCACAATCCTTTATGTATGACCATGATGAATCTGTGGGTTCTTTTATCAAATCCTATGACCAGTAGGGCAGCGACCTGCATTTCCAATACCATTCCCTCTAATTGTAAAAGGCATCTCAAGTGGGACAAGGTTTCCTTGCATGAAACAAACCTATTGGCTATTTGCAAAACCTTGTCCGAGAAAACAGCAGAACTTCGGGTTGTGGCTACAGATAAATCTAAGTGCGATATGATTTCTGTAGTCCATTCTTGCACTGTAGAGACACTAAGCTCGTACTTTCAGGCTCCATGCAAGGATAATACTTTGCACGTTCGCCAAAAAAGACAACATCCGTGGTACACCTTATATTGCAAGCTTAAAAGACAATCTCTGACCCTAGCAATTAGAACTAAAAATTGCTCTAGGGTTAAAATGGCTAGGAAAGACTACAAGGTAGCTTTGCACAAAGCGAAGATTGAGTGGGATGAACGATATTGGCTAGAGCTGAAGGACGCAAGTCTGGGAAAGAACAAGAACCTCTTCTGGTCCCTAGTGAGTCGGGGGAATAATAGAGACTTAAATACCATATCCAACCATATGACCAGCCATGAATGGCAGGATCACTTTGCGAAGTTATATTCCTCTATAGAGGATGGATGTCTGGAGGAGCCATGCAGCACCACAGACATTCCTCCTATAGGGAATGATAGTGATCCTTTTTCGCGGGATGAAATAGAGTCTGCGATTTTGAAATTAGTCCCCGCTAAAGCCCCAGGACCAGACGGTTTGCCAGGAGATTTATTCTTGTTTCATTCTAGAGGGTGGTCGTGCTATTTTTATTTATTGTTTAATGCTATAGCTGCAGGATGCCCAGTTCCAGATTCCTGGAAAGGCGCAGAAGTAGTTCCTATCTACAAAAAGGTGATAAGGAAGACCCTCAAACTATAGGCCCATAAGTCTGACTGATGTAATGCAAAAGGTGTTAGGTAGGGTCCTTTTACAGAGAATTCAATCATGGTCTGAAGAGGAGGACATCCTCTCACAATACCAGGCGGGCTTTAGGGCCAATACCGGGACGATTGATCAGGTTTTTAGGTTAATGCTTATATATTGGAAGGTTGTTTTAATTGGGAAATGTAGCCTCTATATGGCATTTATTGATCTAAAAACAGCGTTTGATCTGGTACCTAGGGCCAAATTGTGGCAGATTTTAAACGATATGGGCATTCCACCGTTAATTCTTAACCTACTAATCCGTCTTCATGAGGGTAATTATGCTCAGGTCAGATGGGGTGCCCAAGGTCAGTTGACGGAGCATATTTCTGTTGGCAAGGGAGTGCGCCAGGGTTGTGTGATGGCTTCCACCCTGTTCTCTTTGTATGTGAATGGGGTGGTGAAGTTTTTGCAAGAAGACCCAGCTGATGCCCCTATTTTAGTGGGCGACAAAGTGCCAACGCTTCTGTTCGCTGACGACACCTTGTTGGTGTCAAAGACTCCAGTTGGGCTCCAAAAATTGTTGTACAGATACCAATCTTTCTGTGATGCACGGGGCTTAGTTATTAATACCACGAAGACAAAGCTTATGGCTTTTAACCCCCCCAAATCTTTTAGGAATAACTTTACACTAAATGGTACCCCCTTGGAGAGAGTCGGGAACTTTGAATATCTTGGCATACGACTCTCGGATAAAATGCTCTGGAGGCCCCACATATCTAAAATGCTTTTGAACCATAAATGCGTGACCGGGGTACTAAGCAAAGAACATCGCTCCTCGTATAGTAGGCCAGTTGCCCCTGCGCTCGTAGTTTATGAAGCAAAGGCAGTTAGCTCGGCTCTGTACGGAGCCGAGCTATGGGGGTTTGAAAATGTGGATGAAATAAGTAGGTCTGAGCACAAATTTCTGAGGGATTTGGTGATGCTTCCCCATAGCACCCCTTTAACACCTTTAATGTATGACATGGGTAGGCGACCGTTTAGAGCAATTGCTAGGCTACACCCACTGATTTTTTGGGCTCGCCTGTGGCGTACTGAAGAGCTTACCAACTACACCTCAGCTCTAACGGAGGTAATGAATCTGGATGTGGACCATACGGTCAAGTGGCTATCATATGTGAAGAAAACTATGATGCAACTTGGCCTGAAAGAATTATGGGATACCCAGACTCCCCTTAGTAAAGTGGAACTCAAGCGTTATTATTGGGATTGGATTGACAGGCAAGAACTCAGTAAGCCAATGTTGGGTAGATTAACAGAGGAGTTCTTTTTGTTTAAGCAAACCAGAAACTTGGAGCCCTACCTAGACGTGATCCAGGTCCCACGAGATAGGACTCTGTATATTCAGTTTAGGTTCGGGACGCTCCCTGTTAATACCCGAACGGCAAAGTGGCATACAGCCGAGAACATGACAGAGAGTTGCCCGTGCTGTGGAGCTCCGGTCGAGTGTAGTGCTCATGTCCTGTTTGCTTGCCCTGCTTATAATAAAGCTAGGAGCAAATGGCTAAAACCAATTTGCAGTGATATGGGCACCCGCGATTACCGGTTTGCTTTGCGCATCTTAAAATCTGATCCCAGTGTTCTGTTTTCATGTGGAGTGGCCAAGTTTTTAGGCCAAGCTTGGTTAATTAGAATAAGAGCCCTACGAGGTATGATCCCAATGTAGATATTAATGACTCATTATATGTGATTAAACCATAGATTATATTGGCCTGCTCTATAACTTCTGAATACCGCTTATGATGGAGATAGCACTAGCACTTTATATATTGATTACCGTGATGGATTATGCCCTTTTACTTTTTTTATGCATTACTATTACAATTATTGTGTACCTGGGGTGGAAGTGACTTGTAGATAGCGATTTGCACATATTGTTTTAGACTTAAGTCTTTTATGAAACTTGTTTTATGTTTTTATTCAAATATGCTGCCACTAATGTTATGTCAAGATACTTTTAAACGACCTTCCGTATTGTAAGACCTTTTTATCACTGAACAGATACCGTTTTATTGTATAGATGTCAAATAATGCTTTTATGATACATGTTGTCGAATAAAGCTATTTGAACTGAACTGAACTGAACTAAACTCTATTTTCCTACCTAATTCCCCGGGCCAGTTAGGTTTATAAGATGTTATAAACCATCTCCCCATTCTGTCCTATGGAGAACAGGTAGCCTTGCAATAGTGAAAAAAGAAATGGGCAGTAATTCACTATCAAGACATGCCACACACACCAGGGCATGTCCTACCTTTCACATACATTGCACCCTGCCTGCAGGGGTACCTTGGGCCTACCTGAGGGGTGACTGACATGTAAGAAAAGGGAAGGTTACGGCCTGGCAAGTGGGTGCACTTGCCAAGTCGACATGGCAGTACCAGACTGCACACAGGCTCTGCAATGGCAGGCCAGAGTTACCTTTTATGGGTTGTTTGTGTGGGTGGCATAATCCAGTGCTGCAGCCGACCAACAGCATTTGATTTACAGGCCCTGGCACACGCAGTGCACTTTACGAGGGACTGACACATAACTCAAACAGGCCAATCATGGAAACACCAATCCATAACACAATTTACCACAGGAGCACTTGCACTTTACCACTGACCAGCAGTGAGAAAAGTGCGCAGAAACACTAGGCCAGCAAAAACAGAGTCAAAACCAGGAGGTCAGAAAGCAAAAACTCAGGGGAAATACGCCAAAAGATGCCAAGTCTAACACATGTTCCCTCCAGCTGAAAGTAGGGAGAACTACCCACCCTCCTGGGAGTTCTCTTCACTAAGGCGGAAGAACCTGGACAGACCATCTGCATTGGCGTGTTCTGAGCCAGGATGGTGTTCCACCGTAAAGTCCATGGTGTAATGGTGTAAGATTATTGAGAAAGAGGGACCATTGAGGTTTCCAAAATATAGGAGTTTTGAAATAAGAATTATTGATAGAATAAGAGAAAAATTACATGAAATGAAACCACCACCCAGACCTGTTGTCAGGAAAATAAGTGCCTACATTCTAAACTGCTCAGAGGAGGTTTCATTTTTCTCTTTACCCTCAATGGTTATGCAGCGTTTCCAATTTAGATTGCTCTTATGGAGACTGTTGCTCAAACTGGCCTACACCAGCCTTTCAAGCACTCAAGATGGCGGCCACCATACAAATTGACTCCAGCGCTCTAGTGCCCCATCACTATCCTCGCACTGTAGTGTTCTTCCAGTGCACGCGCTCTAGAAGCCATGCACTACAACTGTAAAACTGAAGAGAGAGCAACGTTTCATAGTTGCACCTGCTCTGAGGAGATTTCTTCCTGTTATTCCTGAATTTTTGACTCCACCCTGTGCGAAGCGGTGTGCACACCAAGGGCATTCCCCTTTTAGGGAGACTAGTGTCTTGCATAATGTTTTGCGCAGCATCGGCTCTTTTCAAGAAGATTCCTGAAGAATAAAATGCAGTTGTTGGTCACATACCTCTTCAGGACAGTAAGAATTCAAATTTCTAGTGATAATTGTGAAAAGCTTCAACTCTGGGGTTATTATAAGATGTACTGAACTGCCAATATGTAAAGAGTCTTTCAGCTATATATTCGAAAGACCTACAAACTGTCCATTGATTGTTCCTGGACTGCTGTGCATATTTTTCCATGAACCTTCCTTGTTACAATTAACAGTTGATATGGTTAGATAAAAAACTGCAAGAAGATAAAAGTCAAGAAAAAGTATCTACACTACACTATAGAGAGGGGCAAGCCTTCTAATGGTTCAGGTGTGACGTGAGACTGAGCAGAGAGAATGTGTAAGAGAGAATAGTCCAATGCCCAGTAGGGGTTGTTCTAATCGTAGTGCATTGATGTCATAATACAGGTCCTGCTATACCTCTAACAGAAAAGGGCACGCTCACCCTTGCACTCATACCATCTGAGAAGATACAGGCAGGTTTCTGGATCTGGAGGTGGTCTCTCTTTCTCTCCCCATTCCCCTTTCCCCCATGTGGGTGTGTAGTACAGATTATTAACTGTCTGTTTGCCCAACTGCAAAAGGGATTTGGGACTCAGCATCTGCTCCTGTGGAAGGTTGACACTAGCCGGTGAGTCTTCTGACACCTGTACAATTTGAAGCTTTAAGGATGTGGGAAAAAGCATCAAGAGACAAAGAGAGAGAAAGATATCAGACAGGGACAAAGAGAGCAATGCGTAATTATGCAGATGCTCGATGGGATGAGGAGCATTGTAGAGGGAGGAAAGCTATAATTAAAGGTGCTGGATTATATCCAGCAATTTCTACTGAAATGCAGTAAAAGGAAAGACGAGAAATACGAAAGAAAAATATAAAAAGGGAAAAGGAGACAGACCATGATTCAGGAGATAATTTATTAGAAGAAATGTCAGCTGCTCAATCCTCGCCTTCTGCACCCACAACTGATAGTTCTGTAAGTAGTGCCACAAAAGGCACTACGTTAGAGACTGCTCCCATTGAAACGAGAGAGGTACAATTTGAAAGAACACTTCAAGTGTTGCAGATTGGACCCCCACAAGCTGCTCAGAGACAGGTATAATAAATCCACTTATTATACCTGTGCCTATGCAAGCACCACAAGTAGCGACTGTTCGGACAGTGCCTATACTAGTTGCAAATGCTCCAGTAAATAATAATTTGACTCCAGAAACACAAGGAGCTGTAGTGGGGTTACCTGTGACAGGACTAGTTCCGACTTCTCAAAATTCACAGATTGTTGTGTGGAGATCACCTCAGACAGTTGAAGCACTAAAAGATGGGGGAAGAATTGTCTTTATGACACCAATAACCCAAGAGGAGACTAACCTGAATTTTTACACCATGGTCTGAGGAATCTGCGGGTATTAACAAGACAGAAGCTCAATGCAAATAACTAGCCCAGACCCTGAGAAAGAGAGGGCATTAAATATCCCAAGATTAAATATTCAACTAGAGGAAATTATATGGGGATGTTTGGAATTTGAATATTTGAGAATGTATAAAAAAAGAATTTGTTTACCTATGTGAATGAACGAATGCAAGGATTTCTAGAGCGCATGGCTACTCCAAGGAGTGTCCCTGCACTAACTGGAAATCAAGAAGGCCCCAAAAGTCATAATTGAACGGTAAAAAAGCAGGTCTCGAGTTGTTTTCAGAAAGGCTGCTCACTTCTGATTTGGTGTAATTCGGGAGGCAAGCTGTTCTAGGCTATGGGGCCCAGGAGGGAGAAAGATCTACTTGAGAAATTACAAGATGAATAGCAACTACACATGAGAGAGTGACTGAATTGGCTTAGAAATATGATGTGGAAATTTTAAAAAGCTCTCCTTACCAGAAGAGTTGTACGGTACATTTGGACGATGTTGTAATTGAAAACTTGCATCCTGCAGGAATGCGGATCCACATTATCGAATTAATAAAATGCATTTATAAATGGAGCGATTTTGAAAAGTTAGAAAACAAATGGGCAAAGAAACATGAAAAGAAAAAGAAGCAGCCAGAATTAGAAAGGACCATAAAGAGTCAGAAGAAAAGGGAGCTTCAGCTTATCCACTTAGATAAGTAGCAGGAGGAGTATGTGTTAATGTGCCTTGGAGCAAAGGTGATCTTGCAGCGTTTATGAACAATTTTCCAAAATTGAGAGACAAATCTGTGCAGTGGTACACATAAGTTGAACAATCTGTGAAAATGTCAATGGTGTTGTGGACTGATTTGGATACATTATTTAAGATTGTGGTGCCAAGCGATTTGGGGCTGAGTACAATGTCCCCAAGATGAGCCTCAGACTGATAAATGCATAAATGCACCATCTCCCATAGTTATGGAGAAATATGAAGAAGTGATTTGCCGAAAGATACAGTGCCTCTAAAAGACTAAGGGCTCTATTACGATGGCGGGCGGACAAAGTCCGCCCGCCACCGCAACGGCTAAAGGGACCGCCCGACAAAGGTGCGGCGGTCCCGCCGTACGCATTAGGATGCCCCCGCCACACTGGCGTGCGCATCCCGCATTCCTAACATTGCGGCAGGCGGTGCTGTCAGCAGCACCCGCCGCAATGTCATAAATGCATTTCAAGCATTTGCATGCACAACGTGACAGGCACCGTGCGGTGCCTGCCACCTTGTGCATGCAAATGCAGGGGGGTACCATAGGTACCCCCCAAGTGCACCCCCCACCCCCCCAACACCCTGGGGGCCCACAACAGGCCCCTAGAAGCAAAGACTGCATGCCTTTCCATGGCAGCAACACCGCCATGGAAAGGCTGATCTCCGCCACCATCCTAATATGGATGGCGGTGTCTTGTAGACACCGCCACCATAATGGAGCCCTTTTCTGCCCGGTCGCCTGTCAGACCGGCGGAAAACCGGCAGACGGTCTTTCCGTCTGCCGGGGTCCCCCCACCATCGTAATATGGCGGGGGGGAAATGGTAGGCGGGCGGTGGGAAATGGCGATCCGCCCGCTATACTATAGACCCCTTAGATTGGTTAAAAATGAATCGAACCACACAGGAAGAAAAGGAAACAGTTCATGAGTATTATGAACATTTGTTTCAGGTGTGTCAGCAGCACAGTAGATGAAAATAACCTGAAGAGAAGGACATGTAAATTTTTGTGTAACAGTTTGTGTTAGGATTGAGACAAGAGATTAGCTACCATATAATGCAAAGTCTAATCTTTTGGTAGAATAAGTCACTTGATGAGATCCTGCAGTACTCAAAATATTGCAGCAACAAATTAGAAATGAAGCAGAAAAAGATTAAAGAGACATTTTTGTTGGCACAGACGATATTGGCTCAGAAAGGTTTCCAGAATTCTTCTTTTGCAGTGAATCTAGGAGGAATGCAAGGCATTATTGTTCCACAGGCTAGTTTTCAGGAAAATTCCAAATGGTTTTGTGATATACAGGGTAGAGGTAGAGGAGTACCTATCGATCCAAGTTCAGGAATGGAGGGTTCGGCATTGAAGAAGGTGACTCCTTGTCACATCTGTCATAACGGTTGGGCATTGGAAGCGGGAATGCAGGTTTAATCCTGATAACGTAAATGGAAATGTGACAATGTGGAGCTGAGTTCAGATGCAAAATATTCCAGTACAACAAATGGAGGTGCCAATGAAGAAACAAGTTCCAATGATGCAGGTTCCACAGGCTCAGATGATCCCAAAAAATATGGGAACCCCAAAATGTAATGTAATCAGACGCCTAAGGCAAACCCAAATTCTTTTCAGAATATGAACCAAAATGCATTTCAACGATTCCCAAATGTGGGTCAAAATGCTTTCCAGCAGTTTCCTGTTTTTGAGAGTGATAGTTCAGGCTCAGACACTTCTCTATGATGGGGCCTGAGAGGGGAGGAAGATTGAGTGCTTAGCGCAGTCTTAGATGTAGGCCAGAGTGGACCGTTTGTAGATGGAGAGATAAATGGCAACCCGTATCTTTTCTTCTAGATACTGTGCTGCCAGATCCACTGTTAGAACTGTGGAAGTCCCAGACCTACCCCTCTTGGGAAAGAAGATCCAATCTGTAGGAGTTTCAAATTGACAGATTAAGAATCCAATGTCAGAAAAGGCCTGTGTCAAAATAGGTACATTCGAAGATAATCAGAAATTTGCCATTTGCGACACAAGTCCTGTAAATCTGTTAGGAAGATATTTGTTGTGTACGTTAAATTGTACAATCTATTACACACCAGATGGTGTGGAACTCCGAACAAATGATGAAGATGTAGGATTCACAATGGTTCAACAACAGACAGCTGTAGGGTTGTTCCTTCTAATAACAGTTGAAGATTTACCTGCTGATTTGAGAGAAACTGTGAATCTCAAAGTATGGGATCTCACAAGAAAAGACATTGGGGCAATTAAAGGAGTAGAACCAGTTCAGGTTACTGTAAAGCCAAATGCGGTGCTCCTAAGAACCCCGCCTTATCGCTTGTCCCCAGAAACAAATGCAGGAAATACGCCTGTAATAGAAGATATGATGTAGAAAGGAATTTTGAGGGAACTAATTGGAAGTCCATGTACCTCTCCGATCATGGGTCTACAGAAACCAAATTGGAAATATCGGATGGTGCTGGACCTGAGGAAAATTAATGCAATACTTGTCCCATGTTTTCCCGTGGTACTGAATCGAGCCACAATATTGTTTCAGATTCCTTGTACTGCAGAATGGTTTACAGTCATTGATCTCTGCCAAGCATTTTTTTGGTGCCATTGCATGAAAATAGTCAGTTCCTCGTTTCTTTTGTGTTTCGGCAGAGAGTTTTGGCATGGAGCCGGAGTCCCACAAGGTTATTAATGCAGCACACATAGAAGTTGCAAAATGTCATTTTTTTATAATGATTGTTGATGTGCAGAAAGGGGGACCTTCCTGCATATAAACAATCATAGGCAAGTTGCTGTTTCTAGGTGTGCTGCACAAGGCAGCACACATGGAAACAGCGAAAGCGAGGAGAAATAAAGCATTACTCCTCGTTCCGCCTGTTTAAGACCAGGTTCTCCCTGGTCTTAATTTTGGCGCTGCGTCAAAATCAATGGGTGTTGCCGTGGAACGCCCACGGCAACACCCATTGCCCTCCCCTTTCATGTTAAATACAGCGTAAAAGGGTGCCTTATTTACAAGGCAGCGTTAAGCCACGTTAAGTGGCTTAATGCTGCCTTGTAAATAAGGCGAGGCCCCTATCTCCATTACAGAGTCACTGAACGTGACATTGTGGTGGCAATAGGGGCTTGTAAATATGCCCCAAAGTGTCTCCAGGAAAGCTGCAATACTGTCAGAAGGAGGTTCAATATCTGGGGACACATAATTGAAAAAGAGCTACAAAGGTATCACCAGAGAGAGTGGATGCAATTATACAGACAAATCCACCTTGAACTCAGAAAGAAGTCAGAATGTTTCTAGGAGTAGTTGACTGCTGTAGATAGTAGATACCCAACTTTTTTTTAGTGGCTAAGCCTTTACTGAGGCTGACACACAGGGAAGTCTCTGATCTGCTTCCATGGGACAACAAATGTTTGAAAGCCTTCCAAGAGCTGAAAGAAAGTCTTTGTCATGCCACATCACTAGGAATGCCAGATTACAGTTATGTTTTTTTTATGTTACTGCACTCTCTCAGGGCTGACATAGATGCATGGAGTTGCTCGGTCACCTGTGGCATATTTCTCGACAGCCCTTGCCCCTGTCGCTGCTGGTCTGGCCAGCTGTCTTAAAGCCGTTGCTGCAGTGAGCACTAATCTGGAAAAGAGTAAAAACATAGTGATGAGATATCCAATAACTGTAATGGTCCCTCACTCTGGGCAGCTTCTATTGACAAGAACGAAAACACAGCACATGACCCATAACAGGTTGACAAAGTATGAGCAGAGGATTCTATCTTCTGAGAAGAATGTCATAAAGAGATGTCAGATTTTGTACCCTGCAACGTTGATGCCTGTAAATGTTGTTGTTTGTGATGAAATTGAACATGATTGCCTGGATGTCATGGATTTATGCACAAAGCCTAGACCTGATACAAAGAATGAACCTCTGATTGAGCCAGATCATATAATCTTTGTAGATGGCTCATGCTTAAGAAACAGCAAAGGTACCTTGAGAGCAGCTTATGCTGTATGTACAATAAATTATGTTGTTGAGGCTTCATGGTTTCAAGGGGTTACGTCAGCACAAGTTAGCAAAATTGATTGCCCTTACTAGAGCATGCAGTTTAACTACTCAAATGAGAGTTACTATAATTACAGATAGTCAGTATGGCTTTGACGTTGTCCATGGCTTTGGGCAATTATGGTCACAGAGAGGTTTTATGACTTCCTCGGGGACGTCCACAAGACATGGGGTGCAGTTGAGGGATTTATTGGATGGTCTCCAATTGCCAGTTGAAATTGCAGTTGTTAAATGTGCAACTCATCAAAGTGGAAATGGCTGCATAGTAATAGAGAATAGGTATTCTGGTTCAGTATCATGGTATTATGCTTTGATGGCCTGCACATTTAATGGAATTTTCACATGTGAGTCTGAGAAAGACATTCGTTTCTTGTTGTTGATTAAAGAGACAGATACCTGGGACAAGTTGAAAAGATTAAAAGAAAATGTTTCAGAAGCAGAACTGCCGAGTTGGATTAGAGCAGGTTCTGCAAAAAATGCAAATGACATTTGGATGTCTGCTGATGAAAGACCAGTGTTACCTCACAGTTTGTTGTTTCCAATGACTTGATATTTGTATGGATACACACATTTAGGAGGGTTGCAATGACTTGACTGTTACGTCAGTTGATTTGATCCCAGATATATGATGTTAGCAGAGGAAGTGTGTCACAGATGTGTGACATGTCAACAAATGAATGCAGGGAGAAGAACATGCATTACACTGACTCACATAAGGGAGATCAGGAGGTCCTTTCAACAGGATACAGATCAATCAATCAATCAATCAATCAAGCATTTGTATAGCGCGCTACTCACCCGGAGGGTCTCAAGGCGCTTGGGGGGGGGGTCCGCTACTGTTTGAACAGCCAGGTCTTGAGTTGCTTCCTGAAGGAGAGGTGGTCTTGGGTAAGGAGGAGGTGGATGGGTAGGGAGTTCCACGTCTTGGCAGCCAGGTAGGAGAAGGATCTTCCTCCCGTTGTGGCTCTTCGGATGCGGGGGACGGCGGCGAGGCGTGGTTGGTCGATCGTAGCTGGCGGGTGGGAGTGTAGAAGGTCAGACGGTCGTTGAGGTATCTGGGGCCTTGGTTGTGGAGAGCTTTGTGTGCGTGGGTGAGGAGTCGGAACGTGATTCTCTTGCTGACGGGGAGCCAGTGCAGGTCTCTCAGGTGTCCGGCGATGTGGCTGTGTCGGGGATGTCCAGGATGAGTCGAGCTGAGGCGTTCTGGATGCGTTGGAGTCTTTTTGAAGTTTGGCTGTGATTCCGGCGTAGAGGGAGTTGCCGTAGTCCAGTCGGCTGGTGACGAGGGCCTGGGTGACCGTCTTCCTGGTTTCGGTGGGGATCCACCGGAAGATCTTGCGCAGCATGCATAGGATGTTGAAGCAAGACGAGGAGACAGCGTTGACTTGTCGGGTCATTGAGAGGGAGGAGTCCAGGATGAAGCCCAGGTTGCGTGCGTGGTCCGTTGGTTTGGGTGCGTTGCCCAGGGCAGGGGGCCACCAGGAGTCGTCCCAGGCGGAGGGTGATGATCCTAGGATGAGGACTTCCGTCTTATCTGAGTTCAGTTTCAGGCGGCTGTTCCTCATCCACTCGGCTACGTCCTTCATCCCTTCATGTAGGTTGGTTCTGGCGGTTGTGGGGTCGTTGGTGAGGGAGAGGATCAGCTGGGTGTCGTCGGCGTAGGAGATGATGTTGAGGTTGTGTTGGCGTGCGATGGCTGCGAGGGGGCTCATGTAGACGTTGAAGAGGGTGGGGCTGAGTGATGATCCTTGTGGTACGCCCCAGATGACTTCGGTGGCCTCGGAACTGAACGGGGGAGGCGGACTCTCTGGGTTCTTCCGGCGAGGAAGGAGATGATCCACTCCAGTGCCTTCTCTTGGATTCCGACGTTGTTCAGGCGTTGCACTAGGGTGCGGTGGCAGACTGTGTCGAACGCTGCGGAGAGGTCCAGGAGGATGAGGGCCGCTGTTTCCCCGTTGTCGAGCAGGGCTCGGATGTCGTCGGTGGCTGCGATGAGGGCGGTCTCGGTGCTGTGGTTGGCCCGGAAGCCGGACTGCGAGTGGTCGAGGATCCATTCGTCTCGAGGAAGGTGGCCAGTTGTCTGTTGACGGTCTTCTCGATGACTTTGGCAGGAAAAGGAAGGAGCGAGATGGGGCGGTAGTTTTTGAGGTCGGTGGGATCCGCTGACGGTTTCTTCAGTAGGGCGCTGAGTTCGGCGTGCTTCCAGCTCTCTGGGAAGGTGGCGGTGTCGAGGAGGTGTTGATGATGTCCCGGAGGTGGGGTGCGATGACGGCGTCGGCCTTGTTGAAGACGTGGTGAGGGCAGGGGTCGGTTGGTGATCCGGAGTGGATGGAGTTCATCGTGCGGATAGTGTCTTCGGTGTTGATCGGGGTCCAGGCTCGGAGGGTGGAGGTGGGGGACGTTGGAACGGTCGTAGGGTACGTCGGCTGTGTGCTGAAACTGTTGTGTATGTCTGCGATCTTGCTGTGGAAGAACGAGGCGAGCGAGTTGCAGAGGTCTTGCGAGGGAGTGATGTCGTTGTTTCCGGCGCTGGGGTTCGAGAGTTCTTTGACGATGATGAAGAGTTCCTTGCTGTTGTGGGCGTTGTTGTCCAGTCGTTCCTTGAATGCGGTTTTCTTGGTGGTGTGGATCAGCTGGTGGTGTTTTCGGGTGGCGTGCTTGAGGGTGGTCATGTTGTCTGCAGTCGGGTCTCTGCGCCATGCTTTCTCGAGGGCCCGGCAGTTCTTCTTGGATTTCTTGAGTTTGTCGGTGAACCAGGATGCTTTCTTGTTGCCGGGTCTGACTGGGGGTCTTCAATGGGGCGAGGTCGTCTGCGCAGTTGGTGATCCATCTTGTGAGGTTGCTGGCGGCTTGGTTGGGGTTCGTTGAGCTGGCGGGAGGGTTCTGGCTCAGGGATGTGGTGAGTTGGTCGGTGGTGATCTTGTTCCAGCTTCTGCGCGGAAACTGTTGCGGGTGGTGGTGCGTGGTGATCCTGCTGAAGCTGAAGTGGACGCAGCTGTGGTCTGTCCAGTGGAGTCCGGTGGTGTGGCTGAAGGAGATGTCCTTGCTGGAGGAGAAGACGGGGTCAAGCGTGTGGCCGGCGTGGTGTGTGGGGGTGGTCACCAGTTGCTTGAGTCCGAGGTTGGCGAGGTTGTCCAGCAGGGTGGTGGTGTTGCGATCGTTGTTGTTCTCTAGGTGGAAGTTGAGGTCCCCAAGGAGGATGTAGTCAGCCGAGGGAGGGCGTGCGGGCTGATGAGGTCGGCGATGTCTTCGCTGAATTGTGTGCGTGGTCCTGGGGGTCTGTAGATGAGGGTGCCTCTGAGGGTGGTCTTGGGGTCGGTGTGTATCTGGAAGTGCAGGTGTTCGCCGGCTGTGAAGGTGTCGTCGGAGTTGGTCGTGATGCGGATGGTGTTCTTGTGGACGATGGCGATGCCTCCTCCGGTCTGGTTGGCGCGGTCCCTTCGGGTGATCTTGTATCCGTCCGGGATGGCGATGGCGATGTCGGGCGCTGAGGAGGCGTTCATCCATGTTTCCGTGAGGAAAGCGACGTCTGGTGATGTGGAGTCGAGCAGGTTCCAAAGTTCCACGGCGTGTCTGTGGACGGAGCGGGTGTTGAGCAGGATGCACTTCAGGTGGTTGCTGCTGGTGCTCGGCTTGGCGGGTGCGGTGCAGGTCCGGAGGCAGGAGAACTTGCAGGATTGGCAGCCGAAGGGTCCGTGGGTGCGACCTGGGGTGGTACGGTGGCAGCCGGGGATACGGCCAGTGTTGAGTGCGTTGAGGGTGGCGGTGTCGTAAGTCCGGTGGGTGGGTTGGCTGCTGCGGGGGCCAGGGGGTTTGGCGCTGGGCGCGGTCCAGGCACGGACGGGCGCAGACGGGCTTGCCTTAGGCGCGCCTTCAGCGTGCCAGCGGCCGCCCGCTGCGCACGTCCGCTGCGCGGCCACGCAGCGGCCGCCATTTATGGGGAGGTGGGAGGGAGGAGCAGCTGGGAGGCGGGAGGCAGGGTCAGCGAATGGGCAGACAGGGGGGCGGGGCCGCAGGGGACGCAGCGGCGGGAATGGCGAGAGGCAGCGGGGGCACAAAAGGAAAAATGGGGAGAGAAAACGGACACAAATACGGGCAAAATGCAAATGGGGCAGCGAGGGGCACAGAAGGGAAAATGGGGAGAGAAAAGCAGACACAAATACGGGCACAATGCAAATGGGGCAGCGAGGGGCACAGAAGGGAAAATGGGGAGAGAAAAGCAGACACAAATACGGGCACAATGCAAATGGGGCAGCGAGGGGTACAGAAGGGAAAATGGGGAGAGAATGGGGAGAGAAAAGCAGACACAAATACGGGCACAATGCAAATGGGGCAGCGAGGGGCACAGAAGGGAAAATGGGGAGAGAAAAGCAGACACAAATACGGGCACAATGCAAATGGGGCAGCGAGGGGCACAGAAGGGAAAATGGGGAGAGAAAAGCAGACACAAATACGGGCACAATGCAAATGGGGCCGCGAAGGGTACAGAAGGGAAAATGGGGAGAGAAAAGCAGACACAAATACGGGCACAATGCAAATGGGGCAGCGAGGGGCACAGAAGGGAAAATGGGGAGAGAAAAGCAGACACAAATCCGGGCACAATGCAAATGGGGCAGCGAGGGGCACAGAAGGGAAAATGGGGAGAGAAAAGCAGACACAAATACGGGCACAATGCAAATGGGGCAGCGAGGGGTACAGAAGGAAAAGGGGAGACAAGCAAGAAATGCGGGCACCGAGGCCACAAGCGGAACGGCGATCTTACCAGCAGCAGCAGCGGGCGGCCAACACAGGCGGAGCTGTGTGGTGGGGGAGCGACCTACCTGGCAAGGTCAAGGATGGACTTTATCGAAATGCCTGTTTGTAATGGGCTGAGATATGTCCTAGTCATCAATCCACCAATCAATCAATCAAGGATTGGTAAAGAGCAACTACTCACCCGTTAGGTTCTCAAGTCGCTGGGGGGGGGGATGGGGAGCAGATCCGTCTAAGTGCTGAGGTCATTCGAAGACCCAAGTCTTGAGGTAATTCCTGAACTGGGGTAGCGTGGGAGATAGTCTGAGGTGGAGGGGTAGGGTGTTCCAGGTCATGGCAGCGAGGAAGGAGAATGACTTTCCTCCAGTTCTGGTCTTGCGGATCCGAGGGATGGTGGCCAGGGTGAGCTGGGTGGAGCGAAGGTTCTTTCGGGTGCGTGGAAGGAGACGCAGCTGTTTAGGTATGCTGGCCCGGCGTTGTGGAGGGCCTTGTAAGCCTGGGTGAGGAGTCATATTATGTGTCTTCTTGAGATGGGTGGCAGCCTACCCAACCAGAAGAAATGACAGTCTCACAGCAGCAAAACAATTATTGCGAGAATCTATGCTGGTCTCTTTCGAATCAGATAGGGGGACCCACTTTAACAATAAAGTCCTGAAGATGAGTTGCACAGCATTACAAATTGAGCAAAGACTACATTGCCGTTATCGCCCTGAATCCTCTGGTATAGTTGAACAGATGACTGGGACTTTCAAGTCTCATTCAGCAAAAGTTTGTGCGTCAACTTCACTCAAATGGCAGGATGCTTTACAACTGGTGCTGATGAGCATTCAAAGTATTCCTGATAGAAATACTGGTCTTTCGACTCATGAAGTGTTGATGGGACATGCAATGAGATTACCCGCGGTAGCTGCAAATGCACTGTTAAACATCACAGATGATAGGATACTCGACTACTGCAAAGGATTGGCTGATGTGGTGCATTCAATTTTTTCCCAGGTTGCAACTGCCACTAAAGATGCACACCAAGAACAGTGCAACACCCTCAATCCTGGTGATCAAGAAGTGCGAGCACTGCGAACTACACCACCACATGCTATAAAACCGTGTGGAGCATTGGTACCAGGATCCCAACAGCAGCTAAGATAATAGAGAGGTAAAGAACTGCAACAAATCTCACCAATGCAAGTACCTGTTGTTGCATAGAGTGGCAGAAGCAGAGACTGATCCTCAGTTTAGAAGCATGACTGAAACAACAGTACGGCAGGAAGATCCGGGTGAAGGCATAAGCACTGGACAGAGAAGAGCCACTCATGAAGTTGACTGGCCACAGTCTCATAATCAAGGAAGACTGAAACAGAATTTGTCAAGCTGATCGAATTCCAGTCACAATACCAGAGGAAACAGAGAGAAGTGATGAAGGTGATTCAGGAGAAAATCAACAAAAGATGAGAAGATCAAAATGAGTAAGAGTACTGTGTCAAAGATATTCAGCACCTGAGTGGACTTACTATCTAAATTAAGTATTAAATGTTTCAATTGTGTGATGTGAGATCTGAACTTTTTTAGCCTTCCTGATATCACCAAAATAATAAATGCTGGAAAAGATAGTTGACAAAAACGAGCATTTGCATTTACAAAGAGGCTGTGGAAGTTTAGAAGGAAAAGTACATGAGGGGGGAAAACTGACCCTGATTCATTTCCTATATCTTATTTTATGTTTTTATTTTACAAGTGTGCAGTAGAAGAGTAGGGATAACATTATTAGAAGAACAAGGAGCAGGGTTAAGGATTGTCTAATACTACTTTGCTGAAAACAAATCATTTAAAGAAGCTATTGAAAAAAAGAAAAAGGAAAACACCTACATCTTGAATTAACTGCATACCTTTAATCTGCTTCCAAAGAGCACATGTGATGCCTTAGAAATAAGTACAGATATATTATGCGTTAAATCTTCATAAGAACAGTATTATGATTACTATAGTGTTAATAAGATTTTATTTAAAACCTGAACAAGACCTTAGGAACAGAAACACAACAAAAACATCCATATGTCTGAATGAGGAAGAGCAATTGAAAGCCTCTTTTGTCGAACACTAGGGAGGATAATTTAACAAATGTTTATTCTAGGTTAGTACAGGAATACACACTTTCCATGTCTGTGCTCAGTTACCATTATCAGGATCATAAGAAGTGACCTATTACCACATGCCGCTATCTTATGGAATCTCATGTAGTATATTACTGAAACTTGCATATAGATGAGAGCACTTTGAATATTTCTATTCAAACTATGACTTAATCCTTTCTAGAGTGACGTTGATAGAAAGCATGAATTTGCACTCACAAAGGAAAGAAATGGACAGCCTGGTATTATTTTATGCCACATAAACCTATAGTTAGTGTTAAAGCTTACCAGAATAATTTAACCTGTTTAATGTGCTAGGTAGAGAATGTTTTTTATTACGGCATTGGAAGAAATAAACACTACCATGACAAGTAGTAAAGACAAACATAATGATGTTTTGAAAAATGTTTGGAAAAAGGAAGAGGAATTTAGAAAGAAAATGTTTTATCCAAAATTAAGATTGGATAGCTATCACAAGGAAAACGTTTGCTTTTACAAAAGAAGGACACCAAAATGAACCAGACATGTGGGGATTAGTAGTTGTGAACACACATTTGAATTCATATGAGGGACATATTGTTTGTGGACAGAATACTTATTTTCTATTACCTGATGTTTGGGAGGAAATTTGTTATTTAGAGGTGCTATTTTCTAAAATGTACCATATGACTAGATTGAATGCATTAACAATTACACCAGCACAGAGACACACCCATAGTGCAGAGAAGGGAGTAGGAGATATTTTGGAGCAATCAGGCGCAACGCGATTTAGAAGCTTGACCCTAGATTGACATGCTTAGAGATGTTGTCATAACTGCAGAATCTTTCAGTTTAACAAAATGTATTATTTTATTAGGCAACACTTTTATTCTTGAATGTCAGGAACTTTCTTCTTTCTTATGTTTCATACAAAGCTGGAATAGAATAATTTGTGCATTAACCCCTTCGCTGCTAGGCCTTTTCCCCCCCTGTGCTAAGCCTTTTTTTGGCTATTTGGGGTAGTGCGCGCTTAGGCCCCTGTAACATTTTGACCACATAAGGTATCCATTCCAAATTTGCGTCCTTTTTTCTAACATCATGGGGATTGTAAAGGTACCCAGGGTTTGTGGATTCCCTGGAGGGGACCCAGAAATTAGCCAAAATACAGCTACATTTTGGTTTTTTGGGGAAAAATGCGAAAAAGGGCTAAAGATGAAAGCGTCTTGTTTTTCCCTACAAACGGCATCAAAAAGGGGTTGTGGTGCTGAAATCACCATCTTCCCAGCTTTCAGGGACAAGCAGACTTTTGTCAGAAAACCAACTTTTTTACACAGTTTTGGCATTTTTCTGGGACATAGCCTATTTTTGCTATTTTTTGTGCTTTCAACCTCCTTCCAGTTAATGGTAGAAATGGGTATGAAACCAATAATGGATCCTGGAAAGCCATACATTTCTGAAAAGTAGACAAAATTCTGAATTCAGCAAGGGGTCATTTGTGTAGATCCTTAAAGTTTTCCTTATAGAAACTAACAGTTAAATAAAGGAAAAATTGAAAATTAGTTGAAAAAACAGCCATTTGTGTCAACGTTTTCACCTGTAACTTCTTCTAATTATGACAGCTATTTGAAGGCAATATACCGTTATATCCGCTGGACCTTTCTGGTTGTGGGGATATATAGGACTTGTAGGTTCACCAAGAACCCGACGAACCCAGAGCCAATAACTGAGCAGCATCTTGCAATGGTTTTTATTATGTACCGGGTATATAGCAATTATTTTGGGAAAATGTATACATGGAAAAATTGTTATGAAAGACACCTATGTATTTCTGAAATGGGAACAAAATGTAGATTTTAGAAACAGTAGATATTTGCACATTTCCGAAATTGGGAGTACCCATACTAGCATGAGAATTATAGGTCATTTTTCAAAATGACTTATTTTTACACATTGTCTTTCATTTGGAAGGCAGAAATGCATCGAAAGTCAATAGGTAATAACAGTTGCTCTACAATTCTGTGTTACCCTAAGTCTCCCGATAAAAATGGTACCTCACTTGTGTGGGTAGGCCTTGTGCCCACAACAGGAAATGGCTCAAAATGCAACGTGGACGTACCACATTTTCACAATGAAAAATTACCCTTTTTTGCAAAGTGCCTAGCTGTAGTTTTTGAACCCTAGCTCTGCGGGCACTTAGGGAAACCTAGCAAACCTAAACATTTTTGAAAACTAGACACCCAGGGGAATTCAGGATGGGGTGACTTGACTGGCTCTCACCAGGTTCTGTTACCCAGAATGCCTTGCAAACCTAAAAATTGGCAAAAAAACACATTTTCCTCACTTTTCTGTGGTGGAAAGTTCTGGAATCTGCGTGGATCCACAAAATTTCACCCACCCCGCGTTCCCCAAGGTCTTCCGAAAACAATGGTACCTCACTTGTGTGGGTAGGCCTAGTGCCCGCGACAGGAAGCAGCGCAAAACGCAACGTGGATGCACCACATTTTCACAGTGAAAAATGACCCTTTTTTTGCAAAGTGCCTAGCTGTAGTTTTTGAACCCTAGCTCTGCCGGCACTTAGGAAACCTAGCAAACCTATACATTTTTGAAAAGTAGATACCCAGGGGAATCCAGGATGGGGTGACTTGACTGGCTCTCACCAGGTTCTGTTACCCAGAATCCCTTGCAAACCTAAAAAATTGGCAAAAAAACCACATTTTCCTCACTTTTCTGTGGTGGAAAGTTCTGGATTCTGCGTGGATCCACAAAATTCTACCCACCCCGTGTTCCCCAAGGTCTTCCGAAAAAAATGGTACCTCACTTGTGTGGGTCAGCCTAGTGGCCGCGACAGGAAGCAGCGCAAAGCGCAACGTGGACGCACCACATTTTCACAGTGAAAAATGACCCTTTTTTTGCAAAGTGCCTAGCTGTACTTTTTTAACCCTAGCTCTGCCGGCACTGAGGGAAACCTAGCAAACCTATACATTTTTGAAAAGTAGACACCCAGGGGAATCCAGGATGGGGTGACTTGACTGGCTCTCACAAGGTTCTGTTACCCAGAATCCCTTGCAAACCTAAAAAATTGGCAAAAAAAACACATTTTCCTCACATTTCTGTGGTGGAAAGGTCTGGAATCTGCGTGGATCCACAAAATTCCACCCACCCCGCGTTCCCAAGGTCTTCCAAAAAAATGGTACCTCACTTGTGTGGGTAGGCCTAGTGCCCGCGACAGGAAGCAGCGCAAAACGCAACATGGATGCACCACATTTTCACAGTGAAAAATGACCCTTTTTTTGCAAAGTGCCTAGCTGTAGTTTTTGAACCCTAGCTCTGCCGGCACTTAGGGAAACCTAGCAAACCTATACATTTTTGAAAAGTAGACACCCAGGGGAATCCAGGATGGGGTGACTTGACTGGCTCTCACCAGGTTCTGTTACCCAGAATCCCTTGCAAACCTAAAAAATTGGCAAAAAAACACATTTTCCTCACTTTTCTGTGGTGGAAAGTTCTGGAATCTGCGTGGATCCACAAAATGCCACCCACCCCGTGTTCCCCAAGGTCTTCCGAAAAAATGGTACCTCACTTGTGTGGGTCAGCCTAGTGCCCGCGACAGGAAGCAGCGCAAAGCGCAACGTGGACGCACCACATTTTCACAGTGAAAAATGACCCTTTTTTGCAAAGTGCCTAGCTGTAGTTTTTGAACCCTAGCTCTGCCGGCACTTAGGGAAACCTAGCAAACCTATACATTTTTGAAAAGTAGACACCCAGGGGAATCAAGGATGGGGTGACTTGACTGGCTCTCACCAGGTTCTGTTACCCAGAATCCCTTGCAAACCTAAACAATTGGCAAAAAACACATTTTCCTCACTTTTCTGTGGTGGAAAGTTCTGGAATCTGCGTGGATCCACAAAATTCCACCCACCCCGCGTTCCCCAAGGTCTTCCGAAAAAATGGTACCTCACTTGTGTGGGTCAGGCCTAGTGCCCGCGACAGGAAGCAGCGCAAAGCGCAACGTGGACGCACCACATTTTCACAGTGAAAAATGACGCTTTTTTGCAAAGTGCCTAGCTGTAGTTTTTGAACCCTAGCTCTGCCGGCACTTAGGGAAACCTAGCAAACCTATACATTTTTGAAAAGTAGACACCCAGGGGAATCAAGGGTGGGGTGACTTGACTGGCTCTCACCAGGTTCTGTTACCCAGAATCCCTTGCAAACCTAAACAATTGGCAAAAAAAACATTTTCCTCACTTTTCTGTGGTGGAAAGTTCTGGAATCTGCGTGGATCCACAAAATTCCACCCACCCCGTGTTCCCCAAGGTCTTCCGAAAAAATGGTACCTCACTTGTGTGGGTCAGGCCTAGTGCCCGCGACAGGAAGCAGCGCAAAGCGCAACGTGGACGCACCACATTTTCACAGTGAAAATGACCCTTTTTTGCAAAGTGCCTAGCTGTAGTTTTTGAACCCTAGCTCTGCCGGCACTTAGGGAAACCTAGCAAACCTATACATTTTTGAAAAGTAGACACCCAGGGAATCCAGGATGGGGTGACTTGACTGGCTCTCGCCAGGTTCTGTTACCCAGAATCCCTTGCAAACCTAAACAATTGTCAAAAAAACACATTTTCCTCACTTTTCTGTGGTGGAAAGTTCTGGAATCTGCGTGGATCCACAAAATTCCACCCACCCCGTGTTCCCCAAGGTCTTCCGAAAAAATGGTACCTCACTTGTGTGGGTCAGCCTAGTGCCCGCGACAGGAAGCAGCGCAAAGCGCAACGTGGACGCACCACATTTTCACAGTGAAAAATGACCCTTTTTTTGCAAAGTGCCTAGCTGTAGTTTTTGAACCCTAGCTCTGCCGGCACTTAAGGAAACCTAGCAAACCTATACATTTTTGAAAAGTAGACACCCAGGGAATCCAGGATGGGGTGACTTGACTGGCTCTCACCAGGTTCTGTTACCCAGAATCCCTTGCAAACCTAAAAATTGGCAAAAAAACACATTTTCCTCACTTTTCTGTGGTGGAAAGTTCTGGAATCTGCGTGGATCCACAAAATTCCACCCACCCCGCGCTCCCCAAGGTCTTCCGAAAAAATGGTACCTCACTTGTGTGGGTAGGCCTAGTGCCCGCGACAGGAAGCAGCGCACAACGCAACGTGGACGCACCACATTTTCACAGTGAAAAATGACCCTTTTTTGCAAAGTGCCTAGCTGTAGTTTTTGAACCCTAGCTCTGCCGGCACTTAGGGAAACCTATCAAACCTATACATTTTTGAAAAGTAGACACCCAGGGGAATCCAGGATGGGGTGACTTGACTGGCTCTTGCCAGGTTCTGTTACCCAGAATCCCTTGCAAACCTAAAAAATTGGCAAAGAAAACACATTTTCCTCACTTTTCTGTGGTGGAAAGTTCTGGAATCTGCGTGGATCCACAAAATTCCAGCCACCCCGCGTTCCCCAAGGTCTTCTGAAAAAATGGTGCCTCACTCGTGTGGGAGGCCCAAGTGCCCGCGACAGGCAAGGGCCCACAACGTATTGAGGCGACCTCAAATTGGCACTAGTCACAAACGACCTGGTTTTGCAAGGGTGTCCCAGCTGACGTTTTGAGCCCAGGCTCTGTCGGCCACCTAGGGAAACCTAGCAAACCCATACATTTCTGAAAAGTAGACACCCAGGGGATTCCAGGAAGGTATGACTTGACATGGATCCCCCAACGTTTTCTTACCCAGAATCCCCTGCAAACCTGACATTTTGCTGAAAAAATCCATTTTTTCACACATTGTTGTGTGTTAACGTTGCTGGACTGTTCCCATGAGGCACAGGGTCAGACTGATTTGCATATGGCCATGTCTGAACTGGGGTGGTGGAGTGAGCTAAAGAATGATGATGGATTAAACCCAGATCAGTTGACTGGGGGTGAGTGTTTGATTGGCTCAAACGTTCCGTCCATCATCCCCTTTGTATCGCTTTGTTCGCCCCTAAGTCGGCGGGGTATGCCCAGACGTGGGTCCCTTGCTCACTTTGCCACTGGATTCAAGCAAGCCTGGCTGATGACGGCTGGAATGCCAGAAACCGGTCCTAGGATGCTTGTTTCCGGTCCAGGAAGACATGGCTTGGCAGTTCGGGCTGGACTGTTCCCATGAGGCACAGGGTCAGACTGATTTGCATATGGCCATGTCTGAACTGGGGTGGTGGGTGAGCTAAAGAATGATGATGGATTAAACCCAGATCAGTTGACTGGGGTGAGTGTTTGATTGGCTCAAACGTTCCGTCCATCATCCCCTTTGTATCGTGTGTTAAAGTTGTGGCATCACGGGGCTGACACAAATTTCCTACCACCCAGCGTATCCCCAGGTCTCCCGATAAAATGGTGCCTCACTCGGGTGGGAGGCCCAAGTACCCGCGACAGGCAAGGGCCCATAACGTATTGAGGCGACCTCAAAATGGCCTATCACAAAATGACCTGGTTTTGCAAGGGGGTCCCATGACGTTTTGGCCCGGGGCTCGGCGGCCACCTAGGGAAACCTACCAAACCACACATTTCTGAAAAGTAGACACCTGGGGGATTCCAGGAGGTATGGCTTGCGTGGATCCCCCAACGTTTTCTTCCAGAATCCCTGCAAACCTGACATTTTGCAGAAAAATCCCTTTTTCACACATTTTCGTGTGTTAAAGTTGTGGCATCACGGGGCTGACACAAATTTCCTACCTCTCAGCATTCCCCCAGGTCTCCCGATAAAAATGGTGCCTCACTCGGGTGGGAGGCCCAAGTACCCGCGACAGGCAAGGGCCCACAACGTATTGAGGCGACCTCAAATGGCCTATCATAAAACAACCTGGTTTTGCAAGGGGTTCCATGACGTTTGGCCCAGGGCTCGCGGCCACCTGAGGAAACCTACCAAACCCACACATTTCTGAAAAGTAGACACCGGGGATTCCAGGGAGGTATGGCTTGCGTGGATCCCCAACGTTTTCTTGCCAGAATCCCTGCAAACCTGACATTTGGTGAAAAATCCCTTTTTCACATTTTTGTGTGGTAAAGTTGTGGCATCACGGGGCTGACACAAATTTCCTACCACCCAGCGTTCCCCCAGGTCTCCCGATAAAAATGGTGCCTCACTCGGGCAAGGGCCCACAACGTATTGAGGCGACATCAAAATTGCCTATCACAAAATGTTTTGGGCCCTTGCCTGTCGCGGGTACTTGGGCCTCCCACCCGAGTGAGGCACCATTTTTATCGGGAGACCTGGGGAACGCTGGGTGGTAGGAAATTTGTGTCAGCCCTGTGACGCCACAACTTTACCACACAAAAATGTGTGAAAAAGTGACTTTTTCAGCAAAATATCAGGTTTGCAGGGGATTCTAGGTAAGAAAACGTTGGGGGATCCACGCAAGCCATACCTCCCTGGAATCCCCGGGTGTCTACTTTCAGAAATGTGTGGGCTTGGTAGGTTTCCTAGGTGGCCGCGAGCCCGGGCCAAAACGTCATGGGACTCCCTTGCAAAACCAGGTCGTTTTGTGATAGGCCATTTGAGGTCGCCTCAATACGTTATGGGCCCTTGCCTGTTGCGGGTACTTGGGACTCTCACCCGAGTGAGGCACCATTTTATCGGGAGACCTGGGGAACGCTGGGTGGTAGGAAATTTGTGTCAGCCCCGTGATGCCACAACTTTACCACACAAAAATGTGTGAAAAGTGATTTTTTCAGCAAAATGTCAGGTTTGCAGGGGATTCTGGGTAAGAACGTTGGGGATCCACGCAAGCCATACCTTCCTGGAATCCCCGGGTGTCTACTTTTCAGAACTGTGTGGGTTTGGTAGGTTTCCTAGGTGGCCGCCGAGCCCGGGCCAAACGTCATGGGACCCCTTGCAAAACCAGGTCGTTTTGTGATAGGCCATTTTGAGGTCGCCTCAATACGTTGTGGGCCCTTGCCTGTCGTGGGTACTTGGGCCTCCCACCCGAGTGAGGCACCATTTTTATCGGGAGACCTGGGGAACGCTGGGTGGTAGGAAATTTGTGTCAGCCCCGTGATGCCACAACTTTACCACACAAAAATGTGTGAAAAAAGTGATTTTTTCAGCAAAATGTCAGGTTTGCAGGGGATTCTGGGTAAGAAAACGTTGGGGGATCCACGCAAGCCATACCTCCCTGGAATCCCCGGGTGTCTACTTTGCATAAATGTGTGGGTTTGGTAGGTTTCCCTAGGTGGCCGCCGAGCCCCGGGCCAAAACGTCATGGGACCCCCTTGCAAAACCAGGTCGTTTTGTGATAGGCCATTTTGAGGTCGCCTCAATACGTTGTGGGCCCTTGCCTGTCGCGGGTACTTGGGCCTCCCACCCGAGTGAGGCACCATTTTTATCGGGAGACCTGGGGGAACGCTGGGTGGTAGTAAATTTGTGTCAGCCCCATGATTCCACAACTTTACCACACAAAAATGTGCGAAAAAAGTGATTTTTTCAGCAAAATATCAGGTTTGCAGGGGATTCTGGGTAAGAAAACATTGGGGGATCCACGCAAGCCATACCTCCTGGAATTCCCGGGTGTCTACTTTTCAGAAATGTGTGGGTTTGGTAGGTTTCCTAAGATGGCCGCCGAGCCCAGGGCCAAAACCTCACTGGTGTGGGTGGTTCAAGTACCCGCAACAGGCAAGGGCCCAAAACGTATTGAGGAGACATCAAATGATCTATCACAAAACAAGCTGGTTTTGCAAGGGAGTCACCTGGTTTTGGCCCCGGGCTCGGCGGCCATCTTGGGAAACCTACCAAACCCATACATTTCTGAAAACTAGACACTCAGGGAGTCCAGCGAGGTATGGCTTGCGTGGATCCCCCAACGCTTCTCTACCCAGAATGCCCTGCAAACCTCAAATTTAGCTGAAAAAATCACTTTTTCTCAAATTTCTGTGTGGGAAAGTTCTGGAATCTACGTGGATCCACAAATCTCCTACCACATAATGTTCCTCCATGTCTCCCGATAAAAATGATACCTCACTCGCGTAGGTGGGTCAAGTACCCGCGACAGGAAAGGGCCCAAAACCTATTGAGGCGACATCAAAATTACCTATCACAAAACAGCCTGGTTTTGCAAGGGGTCCCATGAGTTTTGGCCCTAGGCTCGGTGGCCATCTAGAGAAACCTACCAAATCCACACATTTCTGAAAACTAGACACCTGGGGAGTCCAGCGAGGTATGGCTTGCGTGGGTCCCCTAACTTTTCCTACCCAGAATCCCTGCAAACCTCAAATTTAGCTGAAAAAATCACTTTTTCTCAACTTTCTGTGTGGGAAAGTTCTGGAATCTACCTGGATCCACAAATTCCTCCCACCCAGTGTTCCCCAGGTCTCCTGATAAAAATGATACCTCACTCGAGTGGGTGGGTCAAGTACCCGCGACAGAAAGGGACCAAAACCTATTGAGGCGACATCAAAATTACCTCTCACAAAACAACCTGGTTTTGCAAGAGGGGTCACCTGGGTTTTGTCCCCGGGCTCGGCGGCCATCTTGGGAAACTACCAAACCCAAAAATTTCTGAAAGCTAGACACCCGGGGAGTCCAGCGAGGTATGGCTTGCGTGGTCCCACTAACGCTTCCTACCCAGAATCCCTGCAAACCTCAAATTTAGCTGAAAAATCACTTTTTCCATACATTTTTGCGTGGGATCACCGTGATCAGCACAAATGTCCTACCACCCAGCGTTCCCCTTGTTCTCCCGAGTAAAATGATACCTCACTTGTGTGGGTGGGCCAAAGGCCTGTGACTGGGAAGAGCCCAAAACATAGGGATTTAGGTATAGCACCGAGAATTCTAAGCGCTATATTTTTTTCAAAATACGTTTTTAGCCAGTTCTGCTTTAGACACCCACACAAGTGAGGTATCATTTTACTCGGGGAACAAGGGCAACGCTGGGTGGTAGGACATTTGTGCCAGCACGGTGATTCCACGCAAAAATATGTGGAAAATATGGTTTTTCAGCTAAATTTGAGGGTTGCAGGGGATTCTGGGTAGGGAAACGTTGGGGGATCCACGCAAGCCATACCTCATTGGACTCCCCAAGGTGTCTAGTTTTCAGAAACGTGTGGGATTGGTAGGTTTCCTAGATGGCGGCGAGCCCGGGCCAAAAACCAGGTGCCCCCCCAAAACCAGGTACTTTTGTTATAGGTAGTTTTGAAGTCTCCACAATACGATTCGGGCCATTTCCTGTTTCAGCCACTATGCCTACCCACACAAGTGAGGTACCATTTTTATCGGGAGCCCTTGGGGAACGCAGGGTGGTAGGAAATTTGTGGATCCACGCAGATTCCAGAACTTTCCCACACAGAAATTTGAGTAAAAAGTGATTTTTTTCTGCTAAATTTGAGGTTTGCAGGGCATTCTGGGTAGGATAACGTTTGGGGACCCATGCAAGCCATACCTCGCTGGACTCCCCCAGGTGTCTAGTTTTCAGAAATGCGTGGGTTTGCTAGGTTCCCAAGATGGCCGCTGAGCCCGGGGCCAAAACCCAGGTGACCCCCTTGCAAAACCAGGTTGTTTTGTGATAGGTACTTTTGATGTCTCCTCAATACGTTCTGGGCCCTTGCCTGTCGCGGGTACTTGACCCACCCACGCGAGTGAGGTATCATTTTTATCGGGAGACCTGGGGAAAGCTGGGTGGTAGGAAATTTGTGGATCCACGTAGATTCCAGAACTTTCCCACACAGAAATTGGAGAAAAACGTGATTTTTTCAGCTAAATTTGAGGTTTGCAGGGTATTCTGGGTAAGAAAATTTTGGAGGACCCACGCAAGCCATACCTCGCTGGACTCCTCCGGGTGTCTAGTTTTCAGAAATGTGTGGGTTGGGTAGGTTTCCCTAGATGGCCGTTGAGCCCGGGCCAAAACTCATGGGACACCCCTTGCAAAACCAGGTTGGTTTGTGATAGGTAATTTTGATGTCGCCTCAATAGGTTTTGGGCCCTTGCCTGTCGCGGGTACTTGACCCATCCACACAAGTGAGGTACCATTTTTCACGGAAGACTTTGGGGGACGCGGGGTGGGTGGAATTTTGTACATCCACGCAGATTTCATAACTTTCCACCACAGAAATGTGAGGAAAATGTGTTTTTTTGGACATATTTTTAGGTTTGCAAGGGATTCTGGGTAACAGATCCTGGTGAGAGCCAGTCAAGTCACCCAATCCTGGATTCCCTGGGTATCTAGTTTTCAAAAATGTATAGGTTTGCTAGGTTTCCCTAGGTGCCGGCAGAGTTAGGGTTGAAAATCTACAGCTAGGCACTTTGCAAAAAAAGGGTCCGTTTTCACTGTTAAAATGTGGTGTGTCCATGTTGCGCTTTGGGCCGTTTCCTGTCGCGGCCACTAGTCCTACCCACACAAGTGAGGTACCATTTTTCTCAAAAGACTTTGGGGAACGCGGGTGGGTGGAATTTGTGGATCCATGCAGATTCCAGAACTTTCCACCACAGAAATGTGAGGAAAATGTGTTTTTTGGACAAATTTTTAGGTTTGCAAGGGATTCTGGGTAACAGAACCTGGTGAGAGCCAGTCAAGTCAGCCCATCCTGGATTCCCCTGGGTGTCTAGTTTTAAAAAATGTATAGGTTTGCTAGGTTTCCTGGGTGCCTGCAGAGCTAGGAACCAAATTAGACAGGTAGGCACATTCCGAAAAAAGTCAGTGCCTAGTGGGCTTTCTGCCGCCCTGGGGAGGGGGAAATCAGGGCTATTGCCCAGATATGCCCCCGAGGGGGCAGAAAGACTGTGGCTATTCTTTTGGGGGTCGGGGGCATTGGGATGCCTATTCTGGTCAGCCCCCACCCCTGCGTATAAAAAGCCAGCATGATCGCTGGCACATAGTGGGCTTTCTGCCCCCGGGGGCAGATCAGGGCTACTGCCCCCATCTGCCTCCTGGGAGGGGCAGAAAGACAGTGACATCTTTTGGGGTGGGTGGGGGCATTGGCATGTCCATTCTTGGCAGCCCCCACCCCGAACTTTGTAAAAAAAAATCCCTGGTGGCTAGTGGGCTTTCTGCCCCCTGGGGGGCAGATAAGGTGCTATTGCCCCGTCTGCCTCCCAGGGGGCAGAAAGACTGTAGCATTTTTTTTGGGGTGGGGGCATTGACATGCCCATTCTGGGCAGCCCCCACCCCTACCTATATAAAAAAATCCCTGGCGCTTAGTGGGCTTTCTGCCCCTCCCCAGGGGAGCAGATCAGGGGCTATTGCCCCCATCTGCCTCCTGGGGGCAGAAAGTCTTTTTTTCTTTGGGGGTAGGGTGGGGGCATTTGCATGCCCATTCTGGGCAGCCCCCACCCGGGCCTATAAAAAAATAATCCCTGGCATCTAGGGTGTTTGAACCCCGGGTGGGGCAGATTGGTGGCCACTGCCACCATCTGCCCCCGGGGGCAGAAAGACTGGAATTTCGTGGGGGAGGGGTGGGGGCATTGGCATGCCCATCTTGGGCAACCCCCACCCCTAAATGTATCGAGGGAAAAAACCCTGGTGTCTAGTGGGCTTTCTGCCCCCAGGAGGGGCAGAAAGACTGTACCTTTGCGGCTGGGGTGGGGGCATTGGCATGCCCATATTGGGCAGCCCCTGCCCCAAATTATAATTTAAAAATCCCTGGTATCCTAGTGGGCTTTCTGCCTCCCAGGAGGGGCAGAAAGACTGTACCTTGCGTGCGGGTGGGGTGGGGGCATTGGCATGCCCATATTGGGCAGCCCCCACCCCTAACTATAATTAAAAAAAATCCCTGGTATCTAGTGGGCTTTCTGCCCCCGGGAGGCAGATTGGGGGCTACTGCCCCATCTTCCCCCAGGGGGCAGAAAGACTAATTTTGTGGCCGGGGGGTGGGGGCATCGGCATGCCCGCTTTGGGCAGCCCCCACCCCTAATAAACCTCCCATTTAATTCCCTGGTGTCTAGTGGGCTTTCTACTCCTCGGGGCAGAAAGACTAATCATGCCAAATATTTTATGGGGGAGCAAAGGCCCTTGCCCAAGGGCCGCTCCCCTCCCTGGTGCCTAGTGGGTGGATCTCTGCTTGGGGATCGCCCTCCTGGGGCGATCCCCAAGCAGGGATCCACTAGGGAGGGGTACCATTGGAAAGGGAGATTCTCCCTTTCCAACGATACCTCTCTTGAGTTTCTACATGCTCAGGGGGCTGAGATAGCCCCTGAGCACGTAGAAACTGAAACTGAAATGAGCCTCTTGGCTCATTTCAGCTTCAGTTTCACTGAAATGACATCAGCGCGACGTGCGCGCCGATCGTCATTTCAGGGAAACCAGGGGGTCCTCGGGAGCTGGGGAAGCTCTTCCCAGCTTCCGAGGCTTTAGGGGAGAAAGGGAATCCTCTGGTGCCCGCACCAGAGGGATTTCAGGTGCTGGGTCCCATGACGAGCTGGACTCGTCATGAGCACACGAGCACTGTGTGCCATGACGAGTCCAGCTCGTCATGAGCATCGAAGGGGTTAAAACTATAATGATTGATTCATACAGTAAAAGAATGCATTACCTAACAATGATTTTGCTTTTTAATTCGTAACTGTTTGTTCTTGCAGTAAAACAAATATATGTGAGAGGTCAATCTGTGTTCAAAGCCTATGGAAACTATGCCTGATGTTTCCAGAATCTCATCACGCATGACTGTCTGTAGCTATCCATACAATAAAAAGTTTAATCTGCATGTATTTCCATGGGAGCGAAGAAGACGAACCTGCTTACTGAAGAATTCTGTCTCATGATTTGCTCCTGGAGAAGGAAGCCTGCTACAATGTAAGATCTTTTCTTAAGATGTTTTATAGTAGTGCGTGTTCCTAGGCAGACTCACTGGCCTATACCCTTCCTCTGGCCGAACTCTCAATGGTTGTGGTTACTGCTGCTGCTGTTCCATTAGACTCTCTTTGCTATTTTGATTTGGTAGCTTGCTACTGCAACTGCATGCTGTCTTAATTGGATTTATTGAGATTCAGCTGAGTCCTACGAACTACTCTTAATGGGAAGTTCTGATACTAAAATTCAACGTTGAAGCTAATGCTCCTTTGATTTCACTCTTTTCCATTGAATTCGAACTCTTTATGGGTTCTGAGAATCTAAAGCTCTGAACCTGATCCATAGAATAGGGAACTCATCACTTTAAATACACGCTCATTGCAATCTTATTATTTGATGCTTTGTTCTAACCATTCTTTTTGAAGAGATTTCTGCAAACTTATTTGATTGATGGACTAACTAAATAAAGACCAAAGAAAAAGACAGAACTTTACTAATCTCTTGATGATAAATAAAGCTTTGAAAGGCAAAACAACTCACATTATTACCTGAATATCAACTGTTTTTAAGTTTGAGATGATTAACTTGCTCCTTGACTCCTTATAAGCATTCCAATGTCCATTACACAGAAGGATTTAGCATGGAACAGAGAGCTTAACTCTAACTGATGATGAGATTTTGAGCCCAGACGGCACTATCACCATCTTTGCAGCCAGTATCTGGAACAACATCACTGTATCTATATTGACAACACCAACGTTTCTTCAATGTAGAAAATAGTTGAAGACTCACCATTTAAAAAAAACACTACATCACAATGCATTAACTATCCACAACCCATCTTACTCTTTCATTATTCAATGGCTTTACGCTTGTCTTTGACCATGTACAGCACTCAGCTGCCTTTTGGATAGGTTTTGCGCTGCAGAAATACATATGCATACATATGTACATACATACATATATACATACATACAATGAGCCAAAAAAGATTTTATATTATAGTTTATTCTTAAGAGTTGTCCAAAAATTGTAGCTGACTGTTATAGGATAGTAAATGGCTTAAGCTATACTTAAAAAAAGATTTTGATTTATTTTATAAAAATACCAGAATGTTTTTCTTCTTTCTTCTGCTGTTGGACTAATATTTGGAAATCAAATCCATATATATGGTGTTTATCATTTCATATTGCCATAAAATATGGAAAGACTAATATATGTTTTCTAGTTTCTCAAAATTTGCATCAGCACATTCTGTATACCTTAAAAGTAGTTGCTTTTGTGTGCCGGGAGCAGCTCATTATTCTAACCCAAACTTAATTATAGGTAGACCTCAATTATTGGATTTACTACAAGGCGTAGAGCATCAATCATCTTACCCCAAAATATTGATTGGTTATTATAGCTGTAAAGCAGGTCTGAGAGCCTAGCACCCAGTATATTAAATCTTGGATATGTTTTTCTTTCTCCTGTTTTGCATGGACAGGCAATCTGGTGAAAAATGTAGATTAAAAAAAAAAATACTGTTGCTTCTTGTAATTAGATGGTTTGACTATTTCATTCTTATATTTAAGTGAGTTTTGAAAACACTCAGGGCCCGATTCTGATGCGGGTTGGAAAAGCTTCCCGACCGAGGGCCTGATTCTGATGCGGTTAGGAAGGCCTCCTAACGGCATTTGCTCCTTCCAAATCGGATCGGGAACGTGTCTTCCCGACCGAGGGCCCAATTCTGATGTGGTTAGGAACAAATGTTCCCATTGAAGTCAATGGGAGTTCAACCAAATCGTATCTGGAAGCATCCGGATGCATCCTACTCCGCCGGTCGGACTTTCCCGATCCGAGTGGGTCGGACACCATTTCCCAACCGATTCGGTCGGGAAGCTTTTCCAACCCGCATCAGAATCGGCCCCTCAGCTTCTACGAGGATGCTCAATTAATCTCCTAGCTTTGGATGTATTTTTTATTCTCCGCTGTCAGCTGCATGTAGAGCTTCATATATTGATGATAGAGATGTCTTCTCTTCTTTATGACAAGTGAGTCCTCTTGTAGTTGTGCACTGCCTCCAGTACAGTCAGAATTAGCCAAATATTTGTATCTCCTTTTGCTCCATCCATTTCAGAACTGCAAGAATCTTTATTTCATGAACTATCAAGTTATCCCATGCTAAAAGTTTTTTTATCAGGAAAAACATATTGTATCACTTTTATTTTGGTTCGTAATAATGCATTATTTAATGGGTCTCTGAATTGTATTCCTAGAAGGCCCCAGTGCCAAAGAGTATGTAGTGATGTAGTCATGAATTAAAGGGAATTTTAAACTACTTGCTAATATCTAACACATTTTTCACCCAGCCCTCATGATCTTACATTTTACGTTCTTGAAAAATAACATATCATTAAACATATATAAAAAGCCCACTGCATGATAGCAATAATAGCACTATTAATTATGGGAAAAAATTAAACAAAGGGTTTCATTTGTTTAAACTATGAATCCCAGAAGAATCTTTACTATCAGGGACAGCCCACCCTCCTTTAATCAAGGGCCTCCACAATTTCTTCCATGCTCAACATGGCAATTTATTATTTTGAAACATTGATTCTAAATACAGTGAATAACTGCCTGAAAAGAAAATGAGTCACCAATTTAACTGCACTTATTCTTACAACTATAGTCAATTATAGTCAAGTGCACAGAACCCCATTTTTAAACAAAACTATAATTTCAGCTAAAGTCAAATGATTATTAGTTTTTTTAGACCCTCCAATTTTTTTTGTGACTGTAACCCACTAAATATTTCAATGATTATTTTTCAAAAGGAGTATTATTTTTCAAAAGGAATAGGGAATAAACTGTTTAATTTCATAATCTCTCATTTGGCCGAGTTAATCTTGTATCCTGATAAGCATCCAAACTGTTTAAAAATAATGTTAGTTAACTTTAACATTATTTTGAAACTACTAGTGTAAATAACCAGTTAATCTACATTGAAATTGTAATTTTGATGTTATTTTTTTACAACAAGGGGCAATGAAGTGTCATCTAGTCTGGGTTTCTGGGTGACAGCCTCTACAATTAGAGCAAAAAGAAGGGGAGGTAAGGGGGTAACCTTACCTTAGTTCTATAAATATGCTGAAAGTATTAGATAGGTAGCTGTCAAGTAGAACATCAGCTTCCTACTAATTATAGAGTCGCTAAATCCCCTTATAAAAGCGCTTTGGCAACCTGAAATAAGTAATTCTTTTATTTATGCCAAGTCCATGCAGTCAAGCACATTCTCTGCATCAACAACAGATATTTTAAGTAGGATTTTCTCCAACATAGCTATTTCAAGTTCGTAGATTAGAGTTTGTGTATTTGTAGATAATTAACAAGTTGGCATACAACTTTGTTGATTGTTATGAATCAAACTTCCCACTTCCTTCCTCAGTCTATTAGAGGGTATTTTTGGCAAATACCCTAGCATCCAATTGAGCAAGGAGATGGGACAATAGAATGAACATTTGTGAATGGCTTTACCAGGTTCATTACATTTATTTTGAATAAAGATTAAAATAGCGGAATGAGCAGGTCTGGAAAATGCTTATAAAATTCAGATGGAATCCTACTATCCAGAAGTTTTCTTATTGGTTTGCTTCATAAGAGCATTGTATATTCCTTCAGTTGTAATAGGGGTACCTAAAAAAATGACTCTCACTCTTTGGTCTTGGTACCCCGCATTGAACCAAATAGATCTCAACGGATTCTTTTGAAAATTCATCTTCAGTTTAGTGAATACATTGAGAAATATCTTCATAAAGAGCCAGTATTTATGTGTATTTATGACAACAGCTTCTTTACGGTCTCTTTCATCTTACTACTAGAGAACTCATGTTATAAATTAGTCACTTGAGTTGTAGATTTCTTTTATGCTTTATGGTCCTCGCAATACTCCAGTCTCTTATCCAGACTTTTAACGTGTCCCATAAAATCAAAATATGATGAAACACATTATGTAAAAAGCGGAATTTTAATAGAAAACTCTTTCTCAATTTCATATCTGTTAGAAGAGATCTGTCTATTTGAAAATGTTTGGAAGTATATTTATTTATTATGCACTACCTTCCTGTCAAGAGTATCAATTGAATGGTCTGATAAGTTTCCAGACTCTGATCTCACATTTGTTATCCTTACTGTTTATGATACTAGTTCAATCTGGAATATTGTACATGCTTAACAGTTTACAATGTAAGTGCAGAGGATACAAAATAGCTACAAGCTGTAAATCTTTAATTATATCCCTGACACTCTTTTTATTTTCAGTAGTTGATCTGTAAAGGCAATCTTAGATTTGCCCATCTTGGCATTGTTTGGTAAATTGAATCCCCATGCAATAATATATAAACTGTCTAAGTTCACTAATTACCCCACTGATCCTTTAAAGGGATGAGGTTAATTAGATTTTCTACCATAAATCACTGGTACTTTCATTTTATATCCTAGTAACAGGGTTGAGCTATTTGATTATCCAATCTAGTCTTTAAACTTTTTAATGTTTTAACCAGTTTGAACTAAAATGGTTATCCCTGTTTATTCATATTTTGATTAGACAAAAAATAATACTTTTAGTGAATAATAATTAAAAAATTCTTCAGCCTCTTTAGACATATGTCATAGGTCACTATTTCTAAGTAATTCAGAATGTTTCCTCTTTTAAGTTTACTCTTTAAGCCATTTCCATTTCCCATAAAATTGTTTCAACTTGTACAGTCCCCTCTACCAGATCTTCAGTCATTTGTATTTGGTTCAGTGAGTTAAAAAATAAAAATTCAGTTATTAACCTTTCACCTTTGAGGATTACACTTTTATCAATGTTCCAATATCTTTAAACATGTCCACCAATTGATCCATCTGCCAGTGCCTCACATCTGTACCTCTCTAAAGATCTGATCTTATAAGAAATGGGGGACAAGGGAGCACATTGGTGTGGGCTTTAGCAAAAGAAATTTCTCAAGCTGAGAACTGACAATAAATTACAATTTCTTTGGCTTTTGTCTGCTAAGAGAAATATATCCAGCAAGTTGATGTGATTGCTGTTCTTTTGTGGAAGAATCAGTATCTGACACCTATTTGCAGGAGCTAAAATGAGTGAACCTGACCTAGCTGTTTATAGCTGATATGACTCTGGGTCACTTGTTGCTTTTGAGATATTAGAGGCTGATATATTTAACTCCGGAAGGTGGATAATGGCAAAAGTTAAATATTAACAAGCTATATGTCATTGCAAACTATTATGGCCCAATCAAGATAAGTGTGGACCAAATAAAGCTTCGATTTAATCTCTCTTTATATTTGAGGGGTGACATATCGTTTGTGGAGACTTTAATATAGTCTTAAATATCAGATTGGATAGGTCCGCACATAGACAGATAATCAATACCCCCAAGATTAGGTGGCAAATACTTGACAAGATGCAAAATGTAGGTATCTGATATTTATGGAGAGAGAACATGGGGAACTAGAGAGGGTATTCTTTTTACAAAAGGAGTGGTTACCTCTATAGTATGGTGGCGGGCAAGGTCTCAGACGTTTGCAAATAAACACTTGGAGGCTAAAATTAAAAAGATCCGGTTGAAGATACAAACTACAGATATGCAGGATAGTTAGAGAAACTAACTATAGATCCTGATGTAGCTCAACAGGAATATAGAAATAAACTGGAAGACAGGATCAAGAAAAAATGAGAAGCCCATAGGATAAGTCATTTTGAGTATGAAGAGAAAAGCAGAGCTTTTCTGGCCTTAAAGCTTGGACAGATAGAGCAAGAAATTAGTGGAGTTAGTTTATATTCAATAACATCAGGTAACATCAGATGCAAAGCAGATTAAGGAGATTATGCACAGTTATTATATGGGAGTATATAAAGAAGAGGCAATTATTTACCTGCATCAATGTCTCCTTTTCGTGCAGAACAGAAACTACCTTGCATATCTGAAAAGGAGTTAAACGATCTAAATACCCCTATAAAGAATGAATAAATTACAAAGACAATAAAAAGGCTTAAGAAAAGAAAAGCTGACGGCTTAGATGATATCCCGGGGGAGGTATATAAAATGTCATCAGAATCATTAGGTCCTGTCTGAAAAAGTTATTTAACTCTCATCCTTGTACAGGGATAGAAAGTACTTGAGTCATGGTAATTCGCAACAATTACCCTGATCATGAAACCCAATAAAAACCTACACAGGTTATCCTTACTATAATTACCTTATCAATTAAGGGCCACCCTGAAACAGGGCACTTGGGATATTAGTTTCTCTAGGGATAGGGAAGCTTGCACTGTAAAGCTGGGCAACCATCCGGCTATTGACTCCTGCGTGATAAATAAAGTACAGGCATATATTTCTTGGAACTTGCCACATGGAGTGTGCCGGTTTTGGTTACTATTGAGGCAGGGTATGCTCCCTTTAAACCATTTATTGGCAAAATGGTATGGTTCATTTGTAATTTGTGCAATAACCTATGTCTACAGCTATCTATTCTTTCGGCCTCAGCATTAATTGAATCACTTTATGAGCTGCCAAATGAAATGCTTTGTAATAGAATTTTTAAATGTTTTAAGTGTTTTATTAAACTTGTACTAAGGTTCATTAAGTATGTAGGGAGTAGCTGCTAATACTTGCTCTGCATGGGTGTATTTATTCTTTATCTTGTGTTGGTATTTTTAGGGTAGATATATTATCCTATGTTATTTACCTCCTAAACTTTTGCACTAAGGGCATGAAGGACATTTAATTATTTTGCACTGTACATTATATTGCTATGTTTTTAATTTGAAGACTTTTTTTAATGTTGGATTACGCTTAGGAGTCCCTGATGTCTTGTTGGGAAGGAAAAAGTTTCTGTGTTAATTTTATCATCAAAATAGAATCCTTTTTATTGTGTTGTTGGTTTCTTAGTTTATATGGACCTCCATGGAGTTCCGTAATCATAAAATAAATACATGAAATGAAAATGAAATGAATTACCTTAGACATCTTCAAGGCCTTCAGTAGTGTTAATTGGCTATTCCTCTGGGATACTCTCTGTTATTTTGTGAACACAATACAAGCTTTGTATAAGGCTCCTGTGGCAAATGTAGCTCTGAAAGGTTCCTTGATGCAGAACATCAGGATAGAAGAAAGGGACACACCAGAGGTGCTAATAGTCCCCTTTGCTTTTCAACCTATATATTAAGCCATTAGCATAAGTTATTAGGCAAGAGGAGAAGATTATCCACTTCAAATTTGACCAGCTGAACAACAAGTAAGTCTTGAATGCTGATGACCTGCTGCTCTCCACAGCAGATCCAAGAAGAGCTCTGACGGAAATTAAGCAAATCACTGCAGAATTTGGTGTTATGTCTGGTTATTTAGTGAATGAGGAAAAGGCAGAAAAAATGACTTGGAAAGTAGAGTGTGACGATACCAGGGTTAAGCAAGAAATCAGATGTCTGGAAATAATCATTACAAACGAAAATACAGATATCCCCAAAATGCACTTAGAGGACGTTAGGAAAGAGGTCCACCAATGTCTCAAAAAAAAGTAACACAATCCTTTAACAATATTTGGAAGGGTGAGCCTTCTGAAAATGTCCATTATACCCAAATTCACGATTTGTTTTAATAAATATCCACATTGAGCTTTGATAGAATTACTATAAAAGGCCTACAATCTAACATCAATAGCTTTATCTGGAGCTACAAGGGGCTAGTCTCTCCTGGAAGAATCTTAGGGAAAAAACAAAGGTGGCTTGAGCTTATCAGATATAAACTAAATTGCTGGACTTTTCAGATTAAATCTCTTAGGCAGTTGTTCAGACTCCCAGGTCAGTCAATCTAAGATAGGGTGGCTTTATTGAGAAATGATTGATAGCTGGTGTGATAGACGTTTCCTATAGAAGTTTGTAGTGCCAAAATATTATAAGAAAGTTTGGTTGAAGACCCTTAGATCAGTGGCAGGTTTGTGGTATTAGAACAGAGGACTTCCCTTCCTTCCCTTACTGCAGTAGTATGGCACTTATCTGGGACTCCTGTATACACTGGAGGTGCTGACATAATAATTGAGAGAGCCCCTGGCGAAAGGTGGCATAGTGATGTGGGGCCCTTGATGAAGAGAAGCTCATTATTTGAGAAATAATATATCCTGTAGACTGAAGGCTCTCTCACATCTTTTGGGTACTTACAATTGAAATCATGGTGCACAAAGCCCAAGAAGATTCGGGAATAGGGGAGGCACTTCAGGATGAATTACAGAGGAAGAAAGAGGTAGTCCTTTGGTATGCTGTTATGTTGCATCAGGCCAGAGGAAGCTTGCAGCAGTACTGCATATGTGAACGAGACTTGTCTACCACAACTCTGGAAAGCACATGGCAAGTAGCTATTAATTGTTTGTATGTTAATTGTTTACATAAAAATGCAAAATCTGCCATTAAGAAGGATTATTTTCTTCCCTTTTATAGAATCTAATGGACTCCTAAAAAGCTAGTCAAATTCTCTAGCTCGGATGAAGGTAGGTGCAGAAAAGTGTCTGCAGGTTAATGCAGATTCTCTTCATGAGTGTGTATATTTCCCGGCTCTAGAGCCCTATTGAAGGATGTTGGTAAGATGGTTACTGTGTTTTTTTTTTTTTTTGTTTTTTTAAAAGAGATAAAAGCAACCCTGCCTCTTATTTTCTTTCCGGATAATGGAAACAGATAATGGCATACAGTTAAGCAGATCTGAGTTGGGGTTGTTGTTTTACCTGATACTTTTGGCAATAACATTGATTTGTAAGAAGTGGCCCATACAAACACCCGCTCCTCCCTTCAACAGAATGGCTGATAAGAGTCTCATATATGGCTGAGTTAGGTAAAAAGTGGCAGTTAAATTTGGGTGAAAGACGATGCGACCGTTTGATGTCTGTGATAATCAAAACATAGTCCAATGATTACGTAATGAAAGCTCCTAGATTATTTTGTGTTAATTGACAAGGCCTTTTTATATGAGCACTGCTCCCACTTATGAGCACACAGTGGGCATCCGAATATAATGATGGAAGCTGAAGAACCAATCCTAACTCTTCTTTTTCATATGGTGGATGAGGACCAAATAAAAACTTTAGCTTATGTCAGTATGAGGAGGAACTGGAGGGGACTGAGGATTTCCCTACAGCAATGACATACATTTGTGGATTTTACACCAAAAGTTTTTTCATCAAATTGACTGCTGTTATGGCAAATGGAGCAACATGGATCGAGAAAGCACCATCGCCCTGGCAGTGAGAACTGAAAATGGTAGATTTTGCACTGAGGTTTTAAATCAGCTATGAGGCTAGATGGGAATTTCTCAAACCAAAGAAAATTAGACTGTACATGTATTGTTTAGCAAAGCTTTAAATTGACAACCATTTTTCTTTAAAATTTTGACAAGCATGTACCAGTTATGAGTGAATTAATACATGACTATATAGACATATACCAGACTTGAGGAGTTTAAGCCTAGTAAGCATTAGTAGTGCAGAAGACCAAATGTGGAAAACAGTTTGAAAGGATATTTAATTAATGAGTAAAAGTGATGGGCCAGATAGTGGTTGTCTGCATGATTTCATTTCTTTCTGTGCTTCCACAATTCAAAAGTTCTCTGCCCCTTTTCCATCGTTCTGTGCTAGCCACAAACATAATTGGAAAAATAAGTTGAGATGGAATCCTGGTGTGCACAGTCAGTCTAGACGCCTGGGTTGCAACCCAAAAAATCAATCTATTGAGTTTCATTAAAAGAAGACAGCCCCACTGAGTTAGCAGGGTCATGGCCGTGAAAAAGTCAGGATCTTTAATGTTCGAGTTATCATATAGTTGGCTGGCTCTGCCTTCCATGTGAATGAATTGAAGTAGTTTGTTTTTAACAAGGTGCTTTTTCAGGCTGCTGACATTAATAGGATTCTTTTGTGTTTCTGAAGTTTGAAATACTATGCTCCTTATTGCTATCTGTATCTTCACATCATATGCTGTCAGTGTGTATGTGTATAATGTGTGCTTTTTTATGTGTGATTTTGTGTGTGTGTGTCTGTTTCTGAAAATGAATGTGTAAGGATCTTGTCTGATGATCACTCCTTACCAGTGTTTAATTCTCATCAATATGTTATGTAACCAGCATTTGCATAATACAGTTCTGCTATTGCTCTAGCTTTGTAAGAATTTTCAAGCATAGACACCCAATATGCATGATTTCTCAACAAATGGAGCCAAGGTTGTCTGGTGGTATCCTTGCGCTTAATTGGGAGTGCTGGATTGGTGTATTCAGTGTGGTCTTCAATGATAGTTGTTTTTAATTTGATGGGATAAAAACAATTGGCCAGATCCTGCAAGGGATCTTTGTGGTATACTTTTGTAAGGGTATGTGTGCCTTAATACATTGCCTTTTATTTTGTCACCAGAAGGTATCAGTTTTTGGCTGTCATATTGATCTGTCTGTGATGATTGGATGTCATTGTTTTCCATCAGTATATATTTGATGTGTGGGTATAGAATGATTTAAGTAACATATACACAGGGTTCTGCTAGGTAAGCTTGCTTGAGAAGTCTGATGAGTAGTGACTATTGGAGTGACTTTCTGAGAGCTATGGAGAGCTAGGGTGCTATGCCAAAATCCATTTTAGAAGACATAAGTGATGGAATGCTAATGAGACAGCATTTGTTTGCAATGAAGGATAAATCCTTTTCAAAGAACAGAACCAGGTTGCAAATTATGTCTGGCTTGGGTGTGAGCCCAGTTGCTTAGGTCCAGAGAGAGCGATACCACATAGGATTGGCCCAGAACATGAGGTGGATTTTGGTTTTCTGCGCATTCAAGGAGACCAAGGGGCATATGTACAAGAACTTAATGCCACCAGAACATCACTTTTTAAGGCGTTCTGGTGGCGTTAAGTCCGTCACCTTATTTACAAGGCAGAATTAAGCCACTTAACGTTGCTTAACACCGCCTTGTAAATAAGGCCCTCTTTCACGCTACACATAGCATGAAAGGGGCGGGCAATGGGTGTTGCGGTGGGTATTCCACCACAACCCCTATTGATTTTGACGCTGCCCCCAATTTACTAGGGTGGCGTAAATATGGGGCAGCACCAAAATTAAGACCAAAACAACCCTGGTCTTAACATGGTGAAACAAGGAGAAATGTTTAATTTCTCCTTGTTTTTGCTGTTTCTATGTGTGCTGCATTGTGCAGCACACATAGACACAGCAAGTCGCCATGAATGATTGTTTATGTGCAGGAAGGTGTGCCTTCCTGCACATAAACAATCATTACAAAAATGACGATTTGCAACTTCTATGTGTGCTGCACAATGCAGAACACATAGAAGTTACAAATCGTCATTCAGGATTATTTATGTGCAGGAAGAGACACCTTTCTGCACATAAACAATCATTCTCCCCCAATGCAGGCACCCTGGCACTATTGTGCCAGGGTGCCTGCATTGGCACTAGGCAGCTTAATTTAGCGCCAGCGCTAGGGGAAATGCAGGGGTGAGCGGTATCACTGTAAATACGGCACATCTCAGCGTTTTTGTACTGACGGAGTGCAGCGTTCGCAATTTTGGAGCTAGTTCATTGTACATATGTCCCCAAGTGTTCTACATCCAGTGATGAACTTACAAAAGCCAATGACACAAGTACCTTATTGCTAGGATCATCGTCAACTTGACTTAGAAATGTGTACCACCTGCATACCTATGGTGGTCAATATCAAAGGTATATAACATGAAGGAAAGTATATTGTAGAATTGGTGACTGGGCATACCCCTAAGGCACAACACATATGATGTTGGCTTCGGAGGAAAACAAATGGCTCCAGTTTGACTTGATGAGTGTGATTTTGAAAAAAGGTCTTATAAACCATGACTGTGCTCTTCCACAGGTGCATGCCAATGTAGCCATCTTCGATGAAGCACCAGATAGTTTATGTTATCAAAAGCAGCTGAACGGAATAATAGGATCAAAGCAGAAAGATGACCCATGGTTCAACAATTAAGAAATTCTTCAATTCTGTTTAATATTGTGGTTTTGTTGCCTCATTGGGGGCCAAAGTCTCCAGGCTCCGGCATACTCCAGGTGTAAGAACAGTTCTCAGGTAACAACTGTTTCCACAGGCATTGCAATACATAATGTATAGTTTCATAGATCATTAGTGTCCGCACTGGGAGAGTTGTGATGATTGCATATTTGAGGGTCTAAGATTTGATTTCACTGGAGAGGTAGGTGTTGATTATGCTGCTGCTGTAGGACACAAATTGATAACTTTGGCACTGTGGAGGCCCCAAGATGATGAGGATGCTTTCTAAGAGGATTTTAATAATTTCAGACCCTGAAAAGTGTAAACTGAGGTAGGGTAGAGAATACGTAGGCAGATATAGGTAGGTAGGGTTCCACATCATGTGGAGCTGTAGTGGCAATGTGGGCATTTACAATGTCAATTCTGTTGCTAAAGAAAGACAAAATATTTCATCAAAAGTCTGTTAGGGGTAGCTAATCTCTCTTGGCACAGAGGAAGGTGTGTTGATATCAAAGACTTCCAAGTCAAATATTGTATGTGACCTAGCACACATGGGGTTTGGATGAGAATTTTTGATTCTTGTTTGCATTAATTGGCTCGGCCTTTTGAAGTTATTGGAGATGATATCAGGTGAACAAAGAGGCTACCATTTTGTTTTACTATTGTAAAGGACATTCTGGGAGAACCTGCTCCAGAAGCCTAACCCTCAAATAGGAGTTGCCACTAATAACAAACTGAATTTGCTTTTTAAATGACCTTTCCTGAACTGTTGCAACATCATAACTGGAAGCATAGAGAGAAAGGATTACTTTGCTTCTTCCCTCCTTAAAGGATTGCAATTTGTCTGAGAGAGTGTTGTGGAGAAATGTGTCTCCAGTTCTGTCTTAGATCTCTGAGACTTAAAAACCGGTCTGACAGATAGTGTTGCTTTCTTCATACCAATTCCTAAGAACAAAGTGGTTACGCTACTGCTAGTGAAGCCTGTTTGCCCATTGAAATGTCTTTCCTGTAGCTGGAGTGGACAAAAGGCCTCTGAGAAAATGATGTATGGCCATCTTAAGCAGTCCAGGGCACCACAAGAAATTGGACATTGATACTGCCTGATGCCTGCATGGCATTTTGCCTGTGCCTGGGGAGTGCATAAGGCCTCTATAAAAAGTAAGCTGCTGCTGGGAATTCCCATGAAACAGTTGTAACTGGATATTTTTCTAAGGGGATGAACTGGAGTTAACAGAAGCCTTCCTATGACTTTAGACCATGTTGGAAAAATTGGAAACTTTCTGACATCCTTAAAGAAAGTGACAAGACATTTTCTAAAATTATGATTTAGAAAAAATACTCTCTCTGTGATGAGAGCAAGGTACCAGATATATGCGAAAAAGAAATAACCTTTGCAATTTCATTTATACATTTTTTTTCGCTCAGATATTTTCTGCAAAGTAACTACCTAACAACTCTTCAGCGGATGTTTCTGGCCTTGTTAGCCCTTCTTTAATACAACATCTAGTCTTTTCCCAGTGAAAATCTAGACCTCCAGAAATGTTCAAAATGTCCTTAATATTCAAAGGCATAATCTTTGATGGGGACAAACCACCAGTTGTTACCTGGGATTCTTTGCTGGGCTGAATCTGTACCAGTGTTGACTAGCCAGCCGGCAACTTTAATCCTGTAACCATCTGGGCACTCTGAATGTTACATTTCCTTCTGTGGTACGATGAGAGAGCCAGCTCCATAGAGATCTGTGTGTGCCTTCATAGTTCTAGGTCCTAAGGAGAGCAGAGAAATCAGTGGCTGCAGTAGACACTTCAGAAAGCTTGCAAACCTGTATGTATGTGCCATCTGTACTGTGCCTGGTTATACAGATTCTGGACTATTTTCCACAATGAAACTCCTCGAACCCCAAACTGTGTTTTTTCTTATGTGACAGCCAGCACTGCACGGTTGAAAAATCCACCCCAAAAGGACTTGCAAATTGTTAACTTCAGTTTAAGGGCTAGTTTTAAATGATTGCAACAATCTGACAATGGTGCAATAAGACAGCCTTCTACACCATAAACCTCTCACTCAAACCCTTCCAGACTTCCAAACCTTTCCACTAGAAATACCATCAAGTTGCATCCAAGGTCATGCATCCCTGCTTGACCTGAGGCCCATGACTCTTGTCAACTATAAAGAGAAGCTATGTAAATTCATCAGAGATAAAGATACCCTTTACCAGTGGCGGTTCTTCCATTAGGGTGGAGGAGTGTTGCCCCTCAGCTGCGATTTCAGCAAACATGAAAAATAAAATGTATTACCATTTTATTTTTCATGGTGGCAGTCAAGTCTGTGAGCATAGCCATTGCTGCTGATTGGAAGCAGGGAGGAGTGATGTGCATGTCAGTTTAAAGTGCACATGTAACTTTGGCTGGCTGTCTTGCGATGTCCAAAGTGACGTGCACTTTAATCCTTTGCAACCCAAGTTGTCTTAAACACCTCAGTATAGAGCAAGCACAGGCCTCCAGTGCCTGAGTGAGCTTCAACCAGCCCACTCAACCAATCCTGGTACTTCTCTCAAGCTGCCTAACATCATCAGCAGCATGAGAGCAGAGTCTGGATTAGCATTGGGGAGTTGGCTGAGTCTCTGGGAGCCTGTGCTGGAGCCACGGACTGCCAAGACTGAGGAGTCCCAAGGCAGTAAGTAAGTAAACCTTTTTATTTTTTATTTAACTCACTAACAGGCACTGTGAGAATCTTGAAGTGCTTTCAGCCTCAACTCAGAGCTCTCAACCGTGACCCGTTATAAACACTGTTTAAAATGGACCTGATTGAGATCTTTAGTATTGTGCCTAAGGACACTGCTGATTTTTGTCAATGTATATCAGCCGGTCAAATATTCGCCCCACCAGTTTTATTTGTGAACAGCTGACCCTGCCCTTGACATCAAATGGAATTGCCTCAATATTTGACAGTCAATAAATGTTGTCTGCCACCTGGAGCATATCATGTTTTGGCACAGTAGCATTTATTGTCACTGTGGCAATATGTATGTTAGTGGTATAGAGTGATACCTGGGAAAGGTGAGCAGGCCTGCATTTGAATCCACAGGATCCCACCATGACAGTCTGGCTGACAATCTCTTTCATAAATAAAAATATATATTTTGTTCTCCTCCTTTGCACTAAAACCTTTATGGAATTTCAAAGTTAAATGTAAGTAAGAAAGTAAAACATTTACTGCGCAATTAATGAAAATCATTACAACACACATAACAATAATTGCATTAAACACATGGGGCTAGAATTATCAATCTTTCATGCAACATAGCACAACACTTGCTGAGCTGCGCTGTGTGAAAAGGAGAGGGCAGGAATGTGCCATATTTACCAATATATGGCTCATTCCTGCACTCGGTCTGCCCTGGCGCACAAGCTGCTTCCTAGCACCAACACAGTCACCCTTGCGCCATGGTGAAATGGTGCTTGCATTTCAAGCAGGACTTTTTTATGCAGGCGGGGACACCTTCCAGCACAAGAACAATCCTCTGAGGTTTTCTCTTTTATGCAGAAAGCGCAGTATTTTGACACATTCACAGGTTTATCCATCTTCGTAAATCTGGAAATGTGCCAAAATCCATGGGTTGATGCATTGGAATACACACACTGCACCCATCGAACGCATTGCCAGGGCAGAGTAATGCAAGACTTGCGCTGCCTTGCTTCAGATTTACCAAGCAACTCAGGACCACGCAAAGTGGCCATTCGTTGCTTGGTAAATCTGACTTTAGAATTGCGTTGTCCTTGTGAAACCATGCATGACACAAGGGCAACGCAATACCATGATAAATGTAACTCAATCTTGCATGCTAGTAGTGCTCATCTGATAACCCAGATAAATGCCATCCCATTTGAAGAAATGACTAGGATTAGCTACATTACTTAAAAACAAAAACAGGGGCTGCAATAAAAAGAAGGGCACCAAACTAACTTTTATCACAGGATACAACACCCAGAGTCATGTCATTTACAAGATTTTACTCAGACACTGGCACCTGCTGACATTGGACAAATCGCTTGAGAAACACATTCCCAACAAACCTAGAGTTGTACATAGAAGGGGGAAAGCCTTGCGGGATATTCTGTGTTCTAGTTATTTACCACCCAAGACTCCGAGCACCACATGGCTCCCTGGTAAACCAAAGGGCTTCTATAAATGTGCACAATGCATTGTCTGCCCCTTTGCATATAACAAACTCACGGAATCCCAGTATAACACTGCCACTACACACTCAATACAGCAATACATTAATTGCAATTCCAGATTTGTTGTATATTGCATTAGGCGCCAATGTGGACTTATATACATTGGTAGCACAATACGTCCCTTAAAGGAGCGAATTCAGGAACATGAGGGCCATACGTAATAACAGCACGGAGTATCCTCTTGCGGTCCACTTTAACAGAGTACACCCTTCCATGACAATTACCAATATCCAATTTCATGGGATAATGCAAATACCTTGCCACCCAAGGGGTGGGGATAGGGCACTAGCGCTTAGACGAGCAGAAACACAGTGGATTTTGAAGTTACGGGCTGTGGATATGGGCCTGAACATTGACAGGGAACTACATGTGTTTCTAACAGAATTGCATTTCTACACCAACGCATGGGTAGCCGTGATGACAGAATGTTACTTCTTAATGTGTATTACAATGTACATTTATAATATAGCACTGTTTCTGTGGTAATTGCTTAACATACTGGTAAATGTTCCCCAACCAGTATACATGTATTGTAGAACACTTACGCATTCTGGAGTGTTTATCCAAGAGTCTCTGTTAAGAACTCCAGGTTTCAGTTTATGCTGGGGTGCCTTGTGGATAGGACGTTGCTATTAATGAGAAGCTACAATAAAGAAGATATTCATCTACTGATGCCAGTTCAAAGGGATTGGGTGCTGTACTTAAACAAGTGAAAGATGGTAAAGAGGTAACCATCATGTTTCATTAAAGAGCACTTGTTGGCCCGGAGGTACAATACTCTGTGATTGAAAAAGAAGCACTGTGTATTTTTTGGGCCATCAAAAAGTTGAAAAAATTTCTCTGGGGTAGCTCATTTGTTGTTCGTTCTGACCATAATCCCTTAAAGGATGTGTTTTGCAAAAAAAGCCTTGATGCAGTTTTTTCCAGGATATGTAGGTGCGTGATCACTCTACAAGATTATGACTTTGTAGTAAGTTACGTACCCGGGGCAGAGAACAAAGTTGCAGATTGTCTTTCTCGCCTGGTCTCCAAACAGAGTGAGGGGGGTGTGCTTGCTGATCCAGAAGATTCATGGGAAGATGATGATTATAAAGTGTGTGAAATCATGGAAGAAGTGATATCTGAGGTAGAATGGAAAGATACAATGAGGACTGATATGGTCATGAAAGAGGTATGTAAGCTTGTAACCGAAGGTTGGACAGGCATTAGAAACTTGAGTGAATAAGTCCGCAAGTTCTGGAATGTTCGGGATGAACTTTCAGTGAGCGGTGGTTTGCTGTGGAGAGGTACCAGGCTTGTTCCTCCATCACTAATTAGAATGAAAATCATTCATTAGGCTCATCAGGGACATGAAGGAATCTTGAAAACTAAGGAGAGGGTTTGCTTACACTTCTGGTGGCCAGGTATTGATTTCCTCGTGGAGCGTGTGATAAGGGACTGCTTGGAGTGCAACGCCTGTGATAAGGTATACAAAACTAGAGTACAACCGATGGCCATACGTGAAACACCCACACGTTGTTGGCAAGACGTAGCCTTAGATCTTTTGGGGCTGTGACTAGTAAAGCTGGCTAGTCTTATGTCATCGTGTTGATGGACAGGCATTCAAGATGGCCTGAAGTTAAAGTAACACAAAGTATAGAAACTAGAGACGTTACTAAGTTCTTAGAAGACGTTTTTGCAGAGAAGGACTCCCAGAATCTCTTTTAACAGATAATGGTGTCCAACTCGTTTCAAAAGAAATGGAGGAATTTTTAACTAAAAGGGGAATCAAGCACAAACGTTGTTCTCTCTATCATCCCGAATGTAACGGAATGGTGGAGAGGTTCAACCGCGTACTAAAAGAGTCCATTCAGCTAGCTAAAGACCAAGGCAGGGACTGGAGATCTGGAATAGTTGAAAGAGTGATGGTTTACCGCTTAACTCCTCATTCTACTACGGGAAAAATTCCCTTTGAATTGTTTAGAGGTCGGACTCCCAACACATTCATGTTTCAATCTTGGATGAGGGGAAAAAGTGTGGATATTGAAGAGCCTAAGGGTGTGCAGTGGCGGGAAGTTCAGGACCTCAAGTCAATAAAGAGAAAAGAAAACTTTGACACCAGAAATGCTGTTTCTCACACAGATGTATGTGTGGGTGACAATGTGAAAGTACGTTATCCCCAGAAGTCTGCTGGTGCAAAATTCTCTCCGCCTTTCAAGGTGACAAAGTTATTTCGGAATGCTGTGAAACTGGATGATGGGCGCATTTTGAATTTGGGTAGGATTGCCCTCATGCGTTCTAGTAGTTGCACTAAACAAGATGCTCTTGCTGTTCCCTCCAGGGTTGCCTCTTCCTTACGCAGGAGCTCTCGCACATGTAATGCTCCTGAGGCACTACGTGATTTTGTTTTAAACTAATTACTGTTTTAGGTTCAATGCGCTTTGAGCGCCTGTGGCTCTATGTGAATTTGTTTGGGTATGATTATGTTAATATGTTTATATGTTTTGTTTTTAGGTATAAGGGAAATGTATGTGGTAATTGCTTAACATACTGGTAAATGTTCCCCAACCAGTATACATGTATTGTAGAACACTTACGCATTCTGGAGTGTTTATCCCAGAGTCTCTGTTAAGAACTCTAGGTTTCAGTTTATGCTGGGGTGCCTTGTGGATAGGACGCTGCTGTTAATGAGAAGCTACAATAAAGAAGATATTCATCTACATCTATATTGCCTTTGTACTTCTTCACAGTTTCTGTATGGCTTAGATTGGGAATACGGGGACTTGATGTATACTGACTATCACTTTACTATTACTGTTTTCTGTTCTAAGAATGGATAGCTCTGTTACTTGTGATAGACATTTAATATGGACAGGTTACCCCAACCAATGTGTCAACCTACCATTGTATACCTCTTACAAATGGGCTTAGAGATACACTTGGTGTCGTCTGTCACATCTATCCTATTACACATCTATATTTACAGACACATGGCTCACACTAAACAATGGACTGGGAGACTAATTGTCTATGACCATTGCTATTGGACCTATTGATACACTTGGTGCCTTATACTTTTTGATCTGTATATAACTATGGACTTTTGACCTGTTAACTTGGATCTTAGCACTCTGGCAGTGTTCTAATATCGCATTTCCCTTCACTTATAAATTCCTTGCTATATCCACTGTGATCGGGTACCCACTCTGAATGGCCACCATGCACTCGATACAAGCGCAGGAGTCCTTCTTTTACTACTTTTCACGCTTACTGTTGTCACCTTTATATTCTTGAGTCTCATACGTCTAAATAACTGAAGGAATAATAGATATAGATCTCTCTGGCAGCTTTATATTTATATCCCTCCTTACTGGTACGCTTAAGTTCCTCATAGTAACTACTGGGCATAGGGACCCACTCCAAAATGGCCACCATGCACCCAACATGGTCTCACTAGTCTCTTCTCTATATTTAAGATCGATGCCTGTCTGCCATTTTTTACTTCCTGGGTCGGATGACCCTCTACACTTGCCGTGTACCTTTAAATACGAAGGCTTCACTTGCACCCGGTTACTTACTTGGACCAGTGTGCCACGAGACAGCAGACTCATCTGAATAGTTACGGGTAAGTGTTTGTGCTGCCATTAGGGAAAACACTTTCCCCTGAAATGTTTTATGTAACTTTAGCTTGAACAGTCCGACTTTGGGGACGGTTTTGTAACTATATTCAGGTATTTCATCTTTATTTACAGGGACATACTTCAGCCCAGAGTTGACAAACAATAGACTTATAAGTAAGTTTTATTTATTTCAGACCTTTTATCTTCTTCTCTTCTACCTCTTAAATGGGTTGGCTGCCCTCTGGGACCTCAGCTTAACATAGTATGATCGACCTTATCTTACTTGGCAAACTCTTCTAATGTTCACTATAGATACTTGGGCGCTTCATAATTTGGTATAGGCTTTAAAACCGTATTAAACAGATAACGATTGCATCTTATTTGGTGAATTCTCTTAAATGTCACTACAGATACTGGGGCATTTATACTTTGGTACTGGCATTTGTTATACTGCATTAAATAGATAATGAAGTAACATATCTATACAATCTAAAATTTCTGTATCTAACTTACGGAATTTCCTTTTATCTAGAAGGACGTGTCACTGCCCTTCAGTTGCACATTGCATGTACCTCTACTTTTTTAATCATGCAACTTACAGGCATACAACATATTTTGATGTAAGTGACACATTAGCACCAATGTCTTTTCGAACACCAAGCGAAAACTTCGATATATCATTTTGCACATGTCTTATATTTTGATTACCAGGACAACCTTGCCAGATTAGGAATGGAGGACTACCTATTTGGAGAATCGACTCATGAATTGTGACGAGTTCATGCCCATATCCTACGCTCTCTCTGCCTAGCACTTTAATGCGTGAGTGACTTTTCACAGTTATTTAAATCGAACTTTACTAAATAGAAGAATGCCTGCAGCTTCTTTTCTTCTTCTTTTACTCACCGTTTTATTTTACTTACGTGTTTGCAATCTCAGTTGAGAAGTCTAGACCACGTGAACTGCTGAAATAGTTTCTTGCTGTGGCTCTTTCACTATGTTTAAAAGACATCCACAGATTTCAAACAGCACACATAAGGTGCTTATTTATACCTTATCTTCTCTTAACTAGTCATTAAGGACATACCGGCTACATATAACTATTTACCTTTATGTCTTAGGACTTATTTCTTGGCTACTCTTTTTCGTTATAAAGACGACATGACATTGGTGAATTCTCTATGAACATTTGAGGATCGCCCCCCTTACGTAGCTAAGGTTAGAACCCTCCTTACCATATGATATTGGGCTTGGGTTCCAGCACGCTCTATTAAAAAAATTGCGTTTTACCATGAATAGTACTCACTTTCGGGTGTTGCTTGCTCCGCATGTTGCATTCTGAGTATATCTACCTTTCCTTACTAGATTTTACTACACTTAAGTCCTATTTTCCCAACTGTCCTACTATCCCTATTGAGAATGATATAATGGCCCATCCATTGATATGCAGACGTCTCACTAATGCTACGGCTTTTTTGTACCCTCTCACATCACTCTGAGATTTTCTTCACTTGGGCCTTCGCCTTTACTTTCTTTGTATAAAACGGTACTGTGTTGATTCATGTGTATTTACTAAATGTCCCTCAAATCAATTATTCATGAATGCTTACTACTATTATTGCAATCTTGAAGAAGTTATGAATGTAACGAAACACGTGTCGGCTGTCATGTCTCTATTTCATCGTGCTATTCTGTTTTTCCAGCAACAAGAACTGGACCTTGAAAAAATAACTGTATAAACATGAAATGTTTTTGAAAAAACTTTTTTTTGTATGAATATATGTACAGTATGTATTGACTAAATGTCACACTGATTATTAAATTTGAGAGTACCCCAGTACATATCCAAATATTGTCATATCCTGTGATTTGACTGATCGATAGAATACATAGATCTTGTGTTTCAAATTAAAAAATCAATGTTGTAGTAATATTGTTGAGTGCCGGGGTACATCTGTCTGTCTAAAGTTTAGCACGGCAATCTTTTCGGAGAACGTTGCATCAACACCCAAGGTAGTGGGGTGTTTCTGTTACCCTTATTGGCACCTAAACTAATTCTTTTTCATACTTGGTATTTGCCAACACGCTGCCCACCTTTATACTTCTTTGTTTTTCTGATGTGCGATTGTCTGTGCCACCACTACCCCCTGTCTATTTTATACTATGATAAATCTGGCCCATGGTGTGCTGCAATCAATAAAATCCCGAGCAACTATTGTAACATACATGGACCGGGCCACTAACATCAGTGTAGCAGGGACCAATTCAATTTTTACACAAGTGATTAACATCAATTTTAAAATGGTGCACACCATTTGAGATTTTGAGCCTGATAAGCGGGTCTTAACCACATCATAACATGTCCGAATGTTTAAAGATCGTAACTTTGTATTTGCAGAAATCTTTTTTGGTAATCATGGATTTGCACAACATACACCTAAAATATGAACCAAATACTATTTTTGTTGCTCTCACAACAAGCATCTGATGTTCGTGTTGGCGTATAATTTTACATATTGGACGTTTTTGCACAATTAAAAAATGGTGTCTCTCATTGTAATTGTATATACTGCTCCGCAATAATGAAAGTTTTCTCATCTTCAATTTGACTAAATTCTCATAAAAAGAGAAGAGGTTGGCTTGTTTCATTAACAGCTGCTTTATCTGTGGAACAGGACGACAATCATACTATATGTTGCAGTAGGAAGAACCTTGCTTGCCACTACCCTTCACACTGGTAAGACGATGGGACCAGAGTTCAACCGCATTCTTCAAACAATATTCCTAGATATTTATAGCATTCATCTCAATCAAAGTTGTGTGCTCTAGCTGCCAGTGGTCTTTATTAAAACTTTCTTCCAAAGAATACTTTTTAAAAATTAGTTCTTAAGCATTTTGCAGTCCTTGGGAGTCTTATCCAAGAAGACTATATTGGCTGCATCCTTCAGTATGCCAATGCCTCGATGGCCTAATTTTGGAGGCCGCATAGTTACTGATCTTATTGTGTCCCCCACATCAGCTAGATATATTTTAAAGAGTAGAGGTGCAAGTGTGCAATCCCGCCTATGTCTCCTATCAGTAAATATCTACTCTAACACTTCCGTTTCTGAGGCTAGTCGAACCCTTACCAATGTTTGAGTGTACAGCGAAATAATAGCGGTCAACAGAGGCAACAGGATTTCCCATTTTAATAAGTTTCCCCAGAACCTCCCTCTGTCTATGCTACCAAAGTCTGTTTCCAAATCGATGAAGGCGGCCTATAGAGGACTGCCATTAGGAACAATTGATTTTTATGTAAGTAGAAGAAAGAGTTAATAAATCACCTTCTATTCCACATCCTTTCTGAAAACATGTCTGATAATAGGGGATAGGCCTTTGTTGTTGGCCCAATGCTCATGTTCTGTACAGAGAAGTTGGGCAAAACGTTTTACTTACTATGTCTAGCATTGGAATAACTCTGCGACAACCTATTAAACTTCTTCCACAGCAAAATAGCAAATATCTAGAGCAACTTTGCACACCAACCCAACCCTAGAGGACTTGTTGCTAACCTACCCACCACCAACCATGACAGCCACCTGACTAAATGGGCAGCCCTCACCAGAAATGACACAGTGGCAATCATGCAAATTATCCACTCAGGGACCCCAACGGACCCATGCCCTCACCATATTTACAACCCGGGGACATCACCAATCAGCACCACCCTGGCCCACATCATCAACACCTCCATCACGTCTGCCATTTTCCAGAATGAATGGAAATTTGCAGAAATCAAGGCCCTCCTCAAGAAACCCACAACCAACCTGAATCAACTGAGCAACTTCCGACCCTTCTCCCTGCTTCCCTATCCAGCCAAAGTGATTGAGAAGGCCATCAACAAGCAACTCACAACCCACCTCAACTTCACCATATTCTATACATCACTCACTCAGTATTCAGAAAGAACCAGAGCACCAAAACAAGGACTCATTGCAGCCACTGATGACATTCGAATTATCCTGGACTGAGGAGAAGCAGCTACTCTCATCCTGTTCGACCTCTCTGCAGTCTTCGTCACTGTCTCCCATAACACCCTCATGAGAAGTCTTCACAAGATTGGCATACAAGGATCCACTTTCATATGGATCTGTTCCTTCCTCACAGGAAGAACCCAAAGTGTCAGGCTGCTACCCTTCACATCAGAGACCAAGAAATTGATATGCGGAGTCTCACAGGGATCGTTCCTCAGCCCCACCCTTTTCAACATATACATGAAACCGCTTGCCAACATCATCCGATCGCAAAACATCACTATCATCTCCTACACCAATGACATCCAATTAATCCTCTCCCTGACAGAAAAATAACCACTGCCAGAACCAACTTCACCAGCTGCATGACCATGGTAGCACACTATATGCGAAGCAACTGCCTGCAACACAGTTCCAACAAGACAGAAGTGCTGGTCTTCAGCAACAAAACCTCCCCATGAGACTCCATCTGCTGGCCATCAGAATTAGGAACAACCCCCACAGACCACGCAAGAAATCTAGGGATCATCCTAGACGACAAGCTTGACATGACAGCTCAAGTTAAAGCAGTGTGCACCTAGTGCTTCCACATTCTATGCATGCTGAGATAAACCTTCAAATGGCTGCTTCAGAACATCAGATGGACCTTCACGCAGGCTGGACTAAGGCAACACTCTCTACGTCGGAATCTCAGAACAGCTCCTACACAGTCTCCATACTTGACCTTCCTCTCCGCACCCACATCACACCCTTTCACAGGCATATGTAACTTGCAATAATGCCTGCCCCTTCCATTCTACCAGTATCCAGAGTGGCACCAGTTCCTGTGGGGGGCAAAACTAGTCCCAGAACTAGTTTTGCAAGGGGAGTTCCTTGTTTCTAACACACCTCAGGGGTGGGTCCAGAGTTCTTACCAAGGGAAAAACAATTCTGTTAGGTTGGAAATTGGCAGAGCAGGGCACTGTGAGATTATTTAGGGCCAAACCCCCCAAGGAAATAATGTCAGTAGGTAGGAATGCTACTGGAAATATTTCCCCTATTGGTTAGAGGGTTATGTTATGTTATGTTAATTATATTTCTTATGCGCAACGGTTACCCGAAGGTGTCCTGGTGCTGGCTACTGCCTTCTGAACAGAGAAGTACCTGATGACCTATGCACTGAAAAGCCAGGATTTCGATCCTTTCCTAAATGTCATTAGCTCAGTGGCATTCCTAATATGGAAAGGTAGCTCGTTCCAAGCCCTTGCAGCATAGGTGATGAAACTTCTTCCACCCTAGTTCACTTTTATAAAGGAGGGTATTAGCACACCTTTGGCTCCTGACGTGCGAAGAGCTCTTCTGGGGATGTACCATTGAAAACGCTGTTTCAGGTACTCCGGCCCAATTCCTTTAAGGTCTTTAAAAACAGTGCACAGGGATTTAAATTGTATCCGTTGTTTGACTGGAAGCCAGTGCAGCCTTTTTATTTCCTTCGCGACAGATACAAACTTTGGTGTATCGGTCAGCAGTCTAGCTGCTGCATTTTGCAGGAGTTGAAGTTTATTTAAATGTTGCTTTTGAATGTTTAGGTAAAGGCTGTTACAGTAGTCCACACGCGAGAGAATGAGAGATGTTATCACTACACGTTGGCTGTCTTCCGGTAAAAATGGCATTATTTTCTTGATCATTCGAAGGAGGTGAAAGCTAGCGGAGGCAACCGCGCTTATCTGGTCCCCAAAGGTAAGTTTATTGTCGACTATGACCCCCAGATTTTTAGCTTTCCTAGTTGGTTTAGGGAGAGTGCCTAGTTCTTCCGGCCACCAATCTGGGGTCCAGAAATTGGCATTATTTCCAAAAATAAGGACCTTCGTTTTTCCGGAGTTTAACTTCAGGCAGTTCATGGTCATCCACATCTTGACCACTTTCATGCAGTCATGGAACCTTTTCCCTTTCTCTGACTCCTGCCCTGGTCTCAAAGACACCACAATTTGCGTGTCATCCGCTTAAGATGTTAACTGAAATCTGAAAGATCTAATAAGAACCGCCAAGGGTGACATGTAAACATTAAAAAGTGTGGGACTAAGGCGAGGAGCTCTGTGGTACTCCACAAGGTAGGGAAAAAGGTTTGGAGCAGGCTTTGTCTAAATCCACCATTTGAATTCTTTCCATCAGGAAAGATTTCAGAAGCTTCCAGGCAATGCCTTGAACCCCGCAGGCCGACAAACGGTCCATCAGAACTTCATGGTGGACCGTATTGAAGGCCGCGGAAAGGTCCAACATGATTAATGCTGCATTTCCTCTCTGGTCCAGGGCTTCTCTTATTTCTTCCATCGATTTTATAAGGGCGGACTCTGTACTGTGTGTGTGAGTCACCTCCAGTCACACGCTGGTGCCAGTCATATAAGTGGCACCCCTGTACACCTTCTTCAGAACACCACTGGATCCTGATTCTTCCACCTTTTTGTTTGGGTATTAGTATCAAATGCCACTCTCTTGAGGTCCACTTTTAACCACCTCATTACCTCTGGAGTTGTTGCCATGAATTCTACTAATATTGCAATTGTGCAGTTTCTTTCTGCCTTTACAGCTTTCTCTTTGGCCCAGTGTATTAACTCATCTAATCTTCGTAATTTTGCATAAAGCACCGACATGTTAAATGGTACAGTCTTCAGCAGACTTTGGACTGCTCTAACAATTGCTCTAAGAGCTTTGCTCATATATATGCACCATGAGGGTGAGCAATCAGTCTTGGGTGGGCTGGCACGGTTAACAGAAGATCAGGAGTTTCTTGTTCCATGTCCCACAAATGAGACAAGATAATGTTGTTATTCAAGTCTTTGAAGTTATGGGTTGAAGCTATTTCTGTGCCTTTGTGTGTTTGGTGATTAATGATTGGTGGCCAGCCATATCTCAATTTGGTTCTAATGAAGGATCCAAAGTTGGAGGCATACTGGCACACGGGGCTGAAACAGGTTGCATAGATGTTTCTACGTGTCCTTTTAATAGTTTCAGTTAAAGTACATGCTCTTAAGTTATGATAATTGTTGGAGGTAGCAGAATCATCATTCTTTTAGAGTCCCAGCTCAGTGGGATCAAATCTTTGATGTCTGGAGAGTGAGGGTGAGGGTGGTTTCTACTTTCTTGTAATGCATGTTTTTATAACACTAAAGAAATTACATTTATTTGATAAGATATTGTTTCTAAATCAGTATTCAATAAAAGGCTATGAATATTACCCAGCAACTAAACAACCCACTGATCCAATAAACACCAGCTGTTGAGGGCATTTATTGTTGTGGCAAACAAAAGTAACCATAGGATGATTGCCTTCTGGGAAAATTCAACTGAATTTCACAATTTTGACCTAGTTGCTCAATAACCATCTCTATGACAAGATTGTTAATGTGTTCACTGACCTCATGGAACCCTTGCTGACTGCATAGAAATTGTTTCTGCACCCTGCCTTACCACATGAATTATTTTTGAAGTGCAGGATGATGAGAAGAAATGACACAGGATTTCTTGCGATTAACCATAGCCTCTTCCAGTTTAGGATTGGATGAAGTCACTTGAGATAATTTTGGTGGTCTGGAAACAACATTGACATGTATTCTGCGATTTATGCTTGTTGTAAATGTAGTTCTAGGTTAATTAAGATGCAGACTATGAATAGTGTTCTTAAGGATGAAACTTTAAGCCACCAGACCTCTACATAGTGACTAACTGTAGTCCACTCATTTGGCAGCTGTTCTTGATGCTGAATAGTGTCTTGATTCTTGAAACAAGAATAAGATATCTGATCTCCTTTGTGGCAATGTTCCTGTTTGACAAACCTTGACTTCCAGAGTGGGATACGTTAGTTCCACAAATTGTCCCTGGGACCAATCAAGTATTCTGCCAGCTACTTTTCTTTGTTTGGTAGCAAGGTCAAGATGAGTCTACCCTTCTACCCATTGAGCATCTCATTTGCTAATTCACAATCTCCACCATGTAGCCAGTACATTTTCATTAAAACAATCACAAGCTCGCTTTCACTCTCCAGTGGACCCCCAACTTTCATTTGATACACAGGCTACGTCGCACCAGAAATGATTTTATCAAAGAATTCACAGCTATATCAACGCAATGTTCACAAACCATTTTTGTTGGAAACTTAAACTACTTCAAGCACACAAACAGGTAAAAGAAGAAATGATTGATTCTCAACACCATCAGTCTCAATCACTTCAACCAACTTATCAGAGGACCTGCCAACAATAAAGTAAATAACCCTGATGGGATTGCCACCTCAATTCTATTTCTTACTTGTTATGATCCCTCACAATTGAAAGATCTATTCACCTTGTCATACCATCCATGTTTTTAAGTCAGATTATTGAGGTAAAAAGTATCAAGCTTCAACAATATCAACTGCAGAATATCTACTACCACTATGTCATCAAAGTGAGCATATACAGGATAGTAGTTTAACTATTCTTAACTCCACATGTATTGCATTAATGTTTGTAATGTAGTGGTTAGTGAGGTGAGCATTATTTTAATGTAAATTGATTTTTCTGAGCCAAATCCCAAGATTGTGAGAGCACGTATGACTCTGCTGAGTGGATAGACTTTTAAAGAGCAATTGTATTTTTGATAGACAGGTTGAGAGCATGTGGATGGGGTACAACAATATCAAGGTATTAATATAGAGCTGCAACAATATCGGCTGCTGAAAATTGACTACTACTGTATTATCAAGGTAGGTACATATATGTGACTTTGGGACTTATATTTTTACTCGACATCTACTTACCTTGACAATATATAACAACATATTTCAAGATTAAAATCTTGACATTGTCCTGGCATGCATCCTCATGCCACTGACTTTTCTAACTAAAATAACAATTTTATGCCTTCAAAGAGTATCCAATCAATACTCGCATACAGGGTCTCACAACCTTAGCAGATGCTTTGGCAAACTAAATGCGCACAAACGTACATTTTATCTCACTGACTGCTAGATTACAAATCAACATTAATGCTAACAATCTGCTCTCGCATAATACATAAAATACTAAACTTATATACACTGGAAATTCAAGAATTTATTGACAGCCAGCATGCAGGTCTCTACATGAGGATGACTTTAGCTGCCTAAGAGACCCTTCCTCCTGGCACTGAAAATTCCTCTCCACTGAAATAGCAACTACTAGAAAACTACTACTACTATGACTACTAGAACAATTTTCATAGCTGTAAGCATTGTCTCAACTCCCTGACATTCTACTGTGACATGCAGTAGAAAAACACCCTTCTTAAAATATTCAAAACCAATTATTCATTGATGAAACTGGCAAAAATTAGATATCATGTCTACAGCACACTCAGCATCCACCATTCCACCAATGCTATGTTGAACAGGTGATTCAGACAATTAGGACATGCACACTAACCTTAGAACCACATGTGAAAAAACATTCTTCTCCTCGCCATCCAGACCAAGTCTATTTTTATTTATTTACGATATTTATAGAGCACGACCTTAGCCACTCAGGCAGCGGGGTGCTTTAGATTAAACAATTTCTTACAGTAGAACATTTTGTAATTAAAAGTTTCCATAATATTCAAGGACAGTCAGAAGAGCTGGGGATCATTATGGGATTTGGTTCCATAGTTTGGAACATGGGCAGGAGAAGACATGCTTAACACTCTTGGTTTTCTTTGTGTTTTGAACCAACAGATCCAGTCTTGCTCTTTCATTGTTAGTTTATGTATCGCTTTGGGGTGGAGTTTTTCTTGCTTGTAATGTGGGAGCCCCAAGTGTATTGCTGTTTACGTTATGCAGCTGGTCTTGAAATGTATACATGCCACGCAACTCACCGAAGTTGTGTTTTTTGGGGGAGTTTTATATAGCGTGAACCAGACCTGAAGGTATCAGAGCGCTTTACATGAGCACCAGTTGCATTACAGATGGACACATTTATTTTTTTGTTAGGCACGGGGAGATTGAGTGATTTGCCCAGAATTACAGGATGTTGTGCTGCCCTGCCGCGACTGGAACCCGGTTTCCCAGCTCTGAGGTTGACCGCTGTAGCCGGTAGGCCACATCCTCACATATTAGTATTGTGATGCTGATTCCTTAGCATTTTTTACCAAGCACTCTGTAGTATGTAGGGTGCCTTTCAGCTTGCTACTGTTGATGTAGGAGAGGAAAAAGCTTGAACAGCTGATCTGTAGTCTTATGGTCATATGGCATTTATTTGTGTGCAGCTACTCTTGTCAGCTTCTTACTTACATGCTCAATACAGTTTAGGTTATTTTCTATAGTAAATAATGGGTGTCAGAGCTTCAGGACATTTTTATATATGAGGAAGATGAGTTTGGTCTTGTTAGAGTTTGATTTCAATGTAAAGATTACAGTCCATTCCATTAACATTCGAAGGATTAGAGACACTGAGGTACAAATGAGTATCATCAGTATATTGGTGTAGTGTCTTGTTTGTATATTGCTTGATAACTCTGTGGCTCCTTGTACAGATTAAAAAGGAGAGGGCAGTTGGGTGATATTTGTCCCACACACAGGTTGAGGTATATGTTTATGACTTGAGTCAATCATTACGAATTTAGTTCTGGGTTCAATGAGCAATTGGAGCCATTTTAAGACTAACCCTTCGATACCAATTTTAGCTGATGGAATGTGCATCAAGGATGCATGGTTGATGGTGTGGAACACTGCTGACTGGTGTGAAAGCAGCAGCAGACAAGAGCCTCATTCGTTTTGAAAATGCTATCTGTGATATGTAGGGTGGCAGATTTTATACTGTGTTTTGGTCAAAAGGTTGTGTTTTCTTTAGGAAGATGTTTACCTGATGTGTGAGGTGAATTGTATATCCACTGCTTCAAGATCCTACTCACAAAGGGCAGTTTCATCACTTGGCGTTTAGTTTCTTAAGTAGTGGATTGACTTTGCCAGGTGCAAGAGCATTTGGAAAGATGCCTTCGGACACTGATGAATAAACAATCTTTAGGAGCAGGAGATTAGTAACAACGCATAACTTCATTAGGGAGTCCTTTGATGTCCAACGGTTGAAAGGGTGGTCATTTTGGAATTAATCCCATCTGTACAAAGCTAAATGTGTGCCCTGCAAGGGTGAATGCATAGTCATTGGGCCTGGCATCCAGCTCAGCCATGCAAAGCAGAAAACAGTGTGTGATTTGGGTTGTTCCAAAGGCAGGGGTCTAGATCCAATTGCTCAGGTTCCTTTTAAGAAAACTCAGAAATTCAATTCACTGTAAAACCGGAGAGAAAATAAAGTTATGGTTCCGATAATGCAAACTGTGTAACATTTATATAGAGAAGAAATTAAAGGAACTCGCTAAAGAAACCTTTTAATCTAATGTTACTGTTGCAAGTTGTAAGGAAAGGTCACTTTTTTGCATGTTCATCCCCCATTTTTTGGACTGTCGCTGCAGTTCAGCACCCAGTGTATGTGATTTGACCCCTAAAAATCTGTAGAATTGGCTAATACCTGATTGGCATATTCACCTTACCTATAGGTTCCTACTTTATGGTACTCTGTGTACCCAGGACCAGTAAGTCAAATGTCACTAGTGTACTGCAGAACCTATTGAGCAACCTCTAAAGTAACAATACAAAGAAAGTTTTCAGGCCCGCCCCTGCAGCCAGACCGTGCAGTTTTAAAACTAAATCCTTTGCAGGCCTAAACCTTCCATTTTAATACGTATAAGTCACCCCTTAGTTAGGGCCTAAGTCCCATATCACATGGTATTTAAAAAGTAGGACGTGCATACTTAAGTTTTATATGTCCTGGCACTGAAAAATCTTCAAAGTAATTTTTCACTGTGGCAAGGCTGGCTCTCCGATAGATTAACTCGGGATTACATCATAACACCTTATAATTTATGATTGCATTTTGCAAATAGTTAGAACCTCAAAGACCCAAATAATAGGAATTTAAAATCCAATATGATGGTAAAGCTGAATTTTTAAAATCCTATTTTGATAATGCCAGTTATAGAAAGTTAGCATTTTTCTGCCTAAAACCCTCTAGTAGCCCTTTCAGACATAATCCCCAATTGTCACTTCTAGGGCCTCTTGGGAGGTGGAAATTGCTATTAGGAAAAGGAACAAAATGGCCTTGGCTGGGAGGGAGGAGGTGTGACCTCCTCCTGACACAATGACCTGGTGGATATGGCCACCAACTGGACAAACTGGACAAGCCCCTTTCACAGGCATATGTAACTCACACTAAGGGCTGCCCCTTCCATTGTACAAGAAGCCATCATCCCTCCAGTCCCAGTGGGGGGCAAAACCAGCTCCAGAACTGGTTTTGCAGTGGGAATTCCTCGTTTCTCTAGACACAACTCAGAGGTATGCCCAGAGTTCTTACCAAGGGAAGAACGATTGTGCCATGTTAAACATTGGCAGAGCAGGGTATTGTGAGATTATATAGGGCCAAACCCCCAAGGTGATGATGTCAGTATGTATGGTTGCCCCTGGAAATATTTCCCCTATTTATTAGAGTATCACCTCCATTCACAAGCTGGTGTCAGGTTTAAAAGTGGTACCATTGGATACCTTCTTCAGAACACCACTGGACCTGTGGAAGACAGAAAAAGGACTGCACTTGCTGAACCCTGGACTTCAGAAATAGGACTGCACCTATTGTAACTGGCAGAGAGGGATCCCAAGGGCTGGAAGTCCTCCCACTTGTACCTACGTGTGAAGAGTGGTCTCCAAGGACTAGTCAGCTAGCCTTCTGTTAGACTCCTGGAACACAAAAGCTTCATTGAAGCCTAAAACTGCACTAGCTCCAACTGGATTTCTCCTGACCCTTCTGGTAGCTTCTAGGAGACTGAGTCCTAACTCCCACATGGAGTCAAAAAGGGCCTTGACAAATGGCTGGTGAAGATTGGACTCTTACCCCCATCAAGAACTGAAAAGCTGAACACTTTTTTCAAACTTAAAAAAAATGAATCAGATGCTACCACTGACCGCTGCCGAGCCGCAGGCGCCGAGGGTGCATCGCCTGTTGGATTCAACTTGCTGGTTTGACCTGCTTAAAGAAGTTTGACTTCTAGAAAAGTTTCCAAGTCCGAACATAGAGGGATTCCACCGAGGCTTCCATCGAGGATCAGCTGACCTCTGATGAGACCTCACTGAGCACAGACTCGACTCGCTTACTCTGAACTTTCCCACTGTCGAAACAATGAGCCTTAAACTTCACACTAAAGGCTATCACAGAGGCCCTACACACCAGACTACCAACGGTGACAAAGAGCCCTTCTTCGGATTCAGCTGACACCTCAACCTGCTGACGGTTTCGTCAACTTCGATTTTCTCCCACAAAAAGACTATGTCAGAAGGTAAACTTTACTCTGGACCGAACTTGGTCCCTGTATCCGACCCGGGCTACATCGCGGTGGGCGTTAACTTTTGACTTTGACCTGGTCTGGTGCGACCAGGTGTCCGGTGTTGGACCCTTGTATCTTTTTGCACTAGAAACATCTTTGAACATTCAATTTTTGTTGTTGAGTCTGTTAGAGATTCCTCAATTTTATAAATTGGAGTAGGATTTTTATAGAGTCATGTTTTCGACTTTTTAACTGTTTTGGTACTGGTAAATGCTTTACACATTTCCCCTGACTGCTCTGTGCTACAGCTCCAAAGGGGTGAGGACAGAATACATTTTTAAGACCAGCTGAACCTAATAAGGAATAGTGCCATTACTCCTTGAAGAGTACTACTATCCACTCCACTGGAAGGCACCATAATCCCCTAATGATGGCGGAGACAAGCTCGGCTCCGCCGTCGGGATTATGGTGCCACTTTCTGACAGCCATTTCATGTCGGCCTTTCCGATATGAAAAAGGATGTTGGAAAGTGTCTTGGGGGGCCCCTAGCAGGTCCCCGTTCCCCCTGACCCTCCATTATGGGGCCTGGGGGGCACCTATGGGGCCCTCCTAAACATCCCTTCACCTTGTGGCGGGCACCGTGAGGTGCCTGCCACATGGTGCAAGGATGTTTACAGACATCCATTAGTCAATGAAAGCTTGTGCTATGGGCCTTTTCTGCCTGCCACACAAGCTTCCATTGACAAATGGATGTTTACGACCGCCCTATGGGTCGGAACTGCCAACCTAAGGTTGGGCGGTTCCTTTCCGCAGCGGTCCACCGGACATCGTAATCAGGGCCATTGTCACTCCGAAATATCAAGTGTCAAAATATAGAAGGTAAGGAGATTGTTTTTAACATATATAATATTGTTTATAAAAATATCATTATATGTAAAATTGTTCTCTTCAATAAAGTTGTAATAAATATTGCTTTTTAATTAATGTAATATTTATTAGTTATTATACGAATTGTAGGTGTTAATATAGTTAATGTAATGGTTCTAAATATTTTTAAGTATAGTTTCTATTTTTCAATGTGTAATTATTTTTTTACATTTAATTAATTTATAATTTTACATTTAATTAGGCATTTATAATTTAGTACTGGGTTGTGTTTGTTGGTGGGCAGGGTGGGACGTTACTTAAATTATAAGTGATTCTTTTTTATTTGTAATTATTTTTCAGTTAATTAAACATTAAGGGGCCAATTACGATATGGCCCGTAAAGGGGGCCGCATCGTAATCGGCTGCTTGGTTTCCTTTCCGACCGCCTCATTATGTTGGAGGCGGTTGGAAAGGAAACCTGCCGGTCAGTCTGGCTGGCTTCTGAGGGGCTCAGAGAGCCCGTCAGCCAGTCGGAAAGCGGAAAGTAATCTCAAGGGTGGGTCTTTCCGCCCTTGAGAGTACGATCACAGTTTCTGGATTGGTTTCCATGCCGATCTGTCCGACATGGAAACCATTTCAGAAAGCGTGTTTGGGGGCCTCCCAGCAGAGCCCCCTTTGGTGCACGGACTTCGGTTGGAGGCCGAGGGTGCACCCATGGTGCCCCCCTGTTGATCCCTGCACCTTGTGGCAGGCACCTTGAGGTGCCTGCAAGGGGGTGTAGGGATAAACCGCACCTCCCATTTCACTACGGGAGCATGCATTACGGCCATTTTACGGCCATAATGAATGCTCCCATAGTGAAATATAAGAATGCAACTGAACAGTGTTCGGTCATATCCTAATGGGGAGTTCGGGACCGCAGACCGGGTGTCGGTTGGTCCCATGACCGAGTCGGTACTTCCGCCCGACATCATAATAAGTCGCTTAAATGATGAATGATTACGTAAACTGGTCAATTGATTAATTGGTATCTTAATTAATTACGTGTATTTTGTGATTTTTTATGTAGATTTAATTTTTGTATAGTTAAATTAGAATTTTATGTTTTACTTGTGAGTTGTTGATTTTGTAGGGGAATAGGGTGGGTAGTTATTTAAATTATATTTTTTATTTTTTAATATCTTAAGTGGAATTAAATATTTATTTGTAAAATATTTATGTTAATTTTTAATTGATTTGCTGTGCAAATGTTTCATTTTTCATTTAAACCTTAATTGATTAATTGCTCTATATAATAATACAATATGCAAAGTGTATTTTATATTTATTTTTGGTTTTAATTTCATTTGTTTTATGTGACTAATTTTGTTGTGATATCACTGTTTTATTTGTAAAGTTTCATAACTTCTTGGGTATTTTTTATTTCTGGGTAGTAGGGACGATAGTGCATTTTTTCAAATTAATTTTTTATTTGTTACATTATTGTTGTATTATTATTTTTTACATTTAATTTTATTTAACAATATAATATGTATGTTGTATTCTGAATATGTTTTAATAATTTAATTTTTTTATGTATTTGAATGTTTTTTAAAACATGATTAGGATTTTAATGCTATATGTAGCCCTTCCTAACTTTCTATGTTTTTACTTATGTTGCAATGGAAAGAGTGAATGTAATCCCGCCAAAGTTCAATCATTTTCTTACTATAGCTTGAACTGGAGTACGAATAGTAAATCTAACCCCTCCAAAGTCCAATACTTTCCCTATTGTTGCTGCATTGAAGTGGAAATGGTAAATCTAACCACTCCAAGATCCAACACCTTCCCAACAGTTATTTAGATTGGAGTGGGAATAGTAAATCTAACCCCTCATATGTCCAATACTTTCTCTGCTTTTGCTTCCGTCAGAGTCGGAATAGTAAATCTAACCCTTCTGTAGTCCAACACTTTCCCTACTGTGTTTAGTTTGGAGTGGGAATAGTAAATCAAAATCTTTCAAAGTCCAACACTTTCTCTGATTATGCTTATGTTGCAGTAGTTACAGTAATCTAACTCCTCCAAAGTGCAACATTTTCTTTAATATTGTTTAGATTTGAGTGGGAATAGTGATTGCAACCCCTCCAGTGGGCAACACTTTCTGTACTGTAATTTAGATTGGAGTTTGAATAGTAAATTTATCCCATCCAAAGTTCAATACTTCCCCTGCTTTTGCTTACTTTGGAGTGGAAAAGGTAAATCTAACCCCTCCACAGTGCAACAATTTCCCTGCTTTTGCTTAAGATGGAGTGGTAATAGTAAATGTAACCCTTGAAAGTTCAACACTTTCTCTGCTTTAATTTACGTTATGGGGAATATTAAATGTAACCCTCCAGAGACCAACGCATTCCCTTCTTTTGATTACGCTGGCGTGGAAATAGTAAATCTAACATCTCCAAACTCCAACAGTGTACCTACATTTGCTTTAATTGGAGCTTTATTACTTAATCAGACTCCTTTAAAGTTCAAAACATTTGTTAGTGCTGTTTATTTTAAATTGTTGTTTATTTTTTTTAATTTTCTGTAGTTAGTTTAATGTCTATATTATGTAAAAAAATGATTAACTTTTACTTTATAAATATTTTATTTTTAATTAATTGTGATATATGTTATAGTTAATAATAAAAATATTGATTTTAATGTTTAAGTTATTGTTAATTGTATTAATGTAAATTCCTTAAAATGATTTACATAATTTTGAATTTTTAATATATACATTTCATTTAATTAGTACACACTTTTGATAAAACTATTTATACATTCATTTCAGTTTTTAAAATGGGTTATATATATATTTTGTTTACGTATATATAATTAATTTTTACTTTTAACGTATTGTTAGTTTAACTAATTTAATGCATTTAAAAAAAAATTCAATTATTGTTTGTATATTTTTTTAATTATCTATAGAATATTTACACATAGCATACATATATTTATACATATGTGTGTATATATATATATATATATATATTATCTACTGGCGGTCGCCAGTAGATAGTTATAGTTACAACCTATTATCCATAGGAAATCCGCGACATTCTATTTGAAATAACTCTCTTGCCGGTTGACGTATCTTCGCAAAATTTTCAAACTTTGTGGCCCGCTCCGGTCCGCTCCTACCCTGAAAGTCTCGGGGGATTCGTCAAGCGGGGGCCGAGAAAAAAGGGGGGTCCCAAAACGCGTTTTCCCCATGCAATTTTCCATAGGAAACTTTAGACACGGCTACAGCCCGAACTGCTGAACGGAATTACACCAAATTTGGCAAAGAGTTAGTTCTTGGTTCAGAAAGAACCCTTTTTGTTAAATGGTGTAAATCCGTTCAGTAGTTGCTGAGAAAATCAAAAGAAAAAAAGATAGGTATATCTAGGGCCGCGGATCCTCCCGAGCACGAGCTTTATGTTAATTGGCTGTCAACACTCCAAATCAGGAAGTGTTGGCAGCCATTTTATCCCTCGGTAGAACCGAGGGACAGAAACAAGTGCGCAAAGCGCACAAAGGGGCAGGGTAGAAACACCCTGACCCCTAGGTCTGCTCAGGGGTCCCACAAGGACCCCCTGGGCAAAAAATGCTGGGGGGTTAATTTTATGTGTGGGGGCCTCTAAGGGCCCCTCAAGCCCCGGGGACCACCACCCCCGGGGCTTTATGGATAATGGTGCGGGAGGGCTCTGAGCCCTCCCGCAGCCCCGGGGACCACCACCTCCCCGGGGCTTCTTTTTTTATATTTAAAAACCTGTGTGGGGGGCTCCAGCCCCCACACGCCCGGGACCACCACCTCCCCGGGACACTAAGAAAAATGAAAATGGGGGTCCGTTTTGGACCCCAAGCCCCGGGGACCACCACCTCCCGGGGCTTTCTCGATGTGGGGAGGGGGCCGCGCGGCCCCCTCCTGGAGCCCTTGATGGCCCTGGGGACCGCCACCCCCAGGGCCGGCTCCTCGCAGTGTCCCGGGGTGCCTACCCCCGGGACACTGCTGTTTGCAATGACAGGACGGGAGCCTCGCGGCTCCCGTCCTGTCATTGCAAACTTGCTTTGGATATTGCTAGGGAATGCTAATTTCTAACTATAACGTGCCTGAAACCTATGGTTTTTTCAGTGAATTTCAAAGGTTTTTTAAATGCTAATTCCTAACTATAACATGTCTGAAACCTATGTTTTTTTTTAGTGAATTTCAAAGGTTTTTTAAATGCTAGTTTCTAACTATGCCTACAGAGGTAGGACATGTGAAGAAAGAAGAAGAAAAGCGCAGAAAGAAGGAAGACAAATGCAGAAAAAGGCAACAGAAGTCCAGAAAGATGAAGAAAAGTGCAAGAAGAAGGAAGAGATGTGCAGAAAGAACCAACAGAGGAGTAGAAAGTACTCCTGTGCCCCCAACATTTTGCTGATGGGTACTGGTGGTAACTGACTCTGTCTCTGGTGGTAAAAGACACTTAGAATACAGTGAAAACACCTACATAAACTAGGGAACACTATGCGTTGGGGTACCCCTGTGATTAGCATGACCTCCTCTGTATTTGCCATGAGTTAGTGCCTGGGTCATTGGATGAGTACATGGGTACTGACTGGATGATTAGAGTACTGCAAGGAGAGTGGATGGTGAATTTATAAGTGCTTGTGTTTTGGCGGAGTGATTGGATAAGTACATGGTGCTCGCTGGTTGATTGGAGGAGTGCATGGGTAGTGACAGGGCGATTGCTGGACTGCATCAGTAGTGCTCAGGGTAAGTTGGAGGATTAATTCCCCTTGAATCCTGAGGGTCCCTATTTGATAAAAGCCCTGCCGGTGGCGGTCCCCGGGGCTTGGGGGGGTTTTGGAGGCCCCCCCAAACATTAAAAAAACAAGCCCCGGGAGGTGGCGGTCCCCGGGGCTGCGGGGGCCCCCGCGGGCCCTGCATATATTTGTTGCCAATGCCCCTGGGACCTGGCCCACCCGGGGGTCTAAATTAAATGAAGCGCGGTACCCCGCGCTTCATTTTTTTTTACATTTCGGCAGGATTCGCGACCCCAGTGCGAATTTCACCAATTTTGTTTTTTAAAATGCTTTTTTTGGGCCCTGGGGGTCCTTGTGGGACCCCCTGAGCAGGCCTAGGGGGTCTTTTTCACCTTTGTTTCCCTGTTTTCTTGTGACTCGGTTCTACCGAGTCAGAAGATGGCTGCCAACACGTCCTGGTTTGGAGTGTTGGCAGCCAATTAAAATGAAGCTCGTGGTCGGGAGGGTTCGCGGATCCACCGCGCCTCTAGATATCAATATTTGTTTTTTTACAATTTCTCAGCAACTACCGAACGGATTTACACCATTTTTAAAAAGGTCGCTTTCTGAGCCAAGCAGTTCTCAAATAGCGACAAAGCACTTTTGAATTATTTGTTATCTCTATGTTTTTTTATCCAATTGACCACTTGATTAAATGTTACGCTTAGGGGAGAAAATGTGGTGTTACCAAGTTGGTGTTTCTGCTTCAGATCGTCATTCTGTGATTCTGGTCAAATCACTTAATCTCCCCATGCCTACAACCAAAATCTTTGTATGATGTAACCAATGCTCATGTAAAGCACTCCAATATCTATCTGACCAGCCTGCACTATATAAAACTGCAAAAAAACAAAGGATAAAAAGTGTCCACACTTCTGTCATTGGGCTATACGTGGGCTACATCTGGGTGATATTTGTGCTACATTTGGGCTCATTTTTCTCTGGTGGCCATCTTGGGAGACTTCAATTACATTCATTAAACTTTATTCGATCTGATTTAGAAACATAGATCATAAAAGTGTACATAAAAACAGTAAATCCTCTTTCTTAATACAATACAGTGAGAATTAATTAAAACCAGTAGGTAAAAACGGGTGTTACAAAGCCTGGTTCAGAGCAACTTCAGGTTAACAGAATAGTAAAGTTCAATGTTTCGCAAGATCAATCTCATGTACTTCGTGCAAAATACGCAATAAGGGGTCCAAGTAAGATGCAACGCTCCAATACCTGACCATTCTGCACTATATAAAACTGCAAAAAAACTAAAAATAAAAAGTGTTTTCCACACTTCTGTCATTGGGCTATATGTGGGCTACATGTGGGTGATATTTGTGCTACATTTGGGCTCTTTTTTCTCTGGTGGCCATCTTGGGATACTTATTTGTTATGAAGTTTCCTAATTTCCTCATTTACTGCAGTCTCCTCAGTAGGAAATGCTTTCAGTTTTTTACTTTGATTCCATCAAGAAGGCTTTCAGATGTGTCACACATTTGCCATAAATTCTGAAAGTTAGCACTCTAGTTGCTCATTAGATCACTGTAGTAAAGCTACTGCTCACCAGGAGTTAACTGGAAGTCTACTGCTGGTATTGAAAGTGATTGTTTCAGTCTGCATGTCAGAATTTTCTAATGAAATAGAAGAGGATTTGAGATCTCACTTAAAACATGCCCTAATTTTTCTTTCTGCAGAACTAACCATAATTTCTATGGCAAAATGAACCCCCTCATTTTTTTCCTTTTTAAATTAAATGTTTTAAGTGTTACCGGTTTATTCCACTCAAGATGGCTTCAGGTGTGCCATAATTTTGTCATAAGTAAGACTGTTAGCGCTCTAGTTGTTCTTTAGAACACTCTGGGAAGCTGCAGTAGAACACAAAGGAATCAACTGGCAGGCTGCTCCTATTGAAATATAACAGGAAGATATTTGTAATCTCACTTAAAACATGTCCTAATTTTTCTTTCTACAGCACTAACCATAATTTCTATGACAAAATGAACCCCCTCATTTTGTTCCTTTTTAAATTAAATGTTTTAAGTGTTACCGGTTTATTCCAATCAAGATGGCTTCAGGTGTGCCATCATTTTTTCATAAGTAAGACTGTTAGCACTCTAGTTGTTCTTTAGAACACTCTGGGAAGCTGCAGTAGAACACAAAGGAATGAACTGGCAGGCTGCTCCTGTTGAAATATATCAGGAAGATATTTGAGATCTCACTTAAAACATGTCCTAATTTTTCTTTCTACAGCACTAACCATAATTTCTATGACAAAGTGAACCCCATCATTTTGTTCCTTTTTAAATTAAATGTTTTAAGTGTTACCAGTTTATTCCAATCAAGATGGCTTCAGGTGTGCCATACTTTTGTCCTAGGTAAGGCTGCTAGCGCTGTAGTTGTTCTTTAGAACACTCTGGGAAGCTGCAGTAGAACACAAAGGAATCAACTGTCAGGCTGCTCCTGTTGAAATATAACAGGAAGATATTTGAGATCTCACTTAAAACATGTCCTAATTTTTCTTTCTACAGCACTAACCATAATTTCTAAGACAAAATGAACCCCATCATTTTGTTCCTTTTTAAATTAAATGTTTTAAGTGTCACCAGTTTATTCCAATCAAGATGGCTTCAGGTGTGCCATACTTTTGTCATAGGTAAGGTTGTTAGCGCTCTAGTTGTTCTTAAGAACACTCTGGGAAGCTGTAACACAAAGGAATCAACTGACAGTCTCTGCCCTTGTTGGACTTACATGTTTTACTGAGAATGTCAGACTTCATTCTCACATGACTGAGAAAGATAATGTGAATTTACAGAAAATATGCTCTCATTTTAGCTTCTGGAGCACCTTCCAAACCTCTGTGGGACAAGCATGAGAAAATTGTTTTCTCTCAAACATTATTCATGAAATCCCAGCAGAAGGTTTTTCACAGGGTAAAATCACCCTAGAACACACCACAATTCCTAAAATTAGTATGGTACCATCAACAAATGAATTCTAATGTAACTAAAGTCTGTTATCACCCTTTATAGTTCTCCTTTTGGTGACCCTCAAAATCTTCTATTCACTACAATGCATTTCATTGGGGTGCTATCATGTATATTGGTCCCAAGATGGCTGCCAACACTTCTTGGATGAAGTGCTGACAGCCAATCAGATCTCACGATGACATGTGTGGTTAGGCTCCGCCCAGATATATAAAGTTCTTTTTCCTTTAATATTTAAAAAACTACAGAACGGATTTACACCATTTTTGAAAAGGCCACTTTCTGAGCCAAGCAGTACCTTTATGCCAAATTGGTGGTAAATCCCTTCAGTAGTTTCCGCTGTAGCCTTGCACAAAGTTCCCTATGGGAAATTGATTTTTGACTCTTATTTTTTGAATTTCTCAGCAACTACTGAACGGATTTACACCATTTAACAAAAGGGCTCTTTCTGAACCAAGGGCTACCTTTTTGCAAAATTTGGTGTAATTCCGTTCAGCAGTTCGGGCTCTAGCTTTGTCTAAAGTTTCCTATGGAAAATAACATGGAGAAAACACGTTTTGGGACCCCCCTTTTTTCTCGGCCCCCGATGCCAAATCACCCCGAAACTTTCAAGATAGGAGCGGACCAGAGCGTCCCACCTGTTTTGAAAATTTCGCGAAGATTCGTCGACCGGCGCCAAAGTTCTTGGGAACAGAATGTTGTGAATTTCCTATGGAAAATAGGTCCTAACTATAACTACCTACTGGCGACCGCCAGTAGGTATATATATATATATATATATATATATATATATATATATATATATATATATATATATATATATATAAAATATATATACATATACTATGCAATTTTAATTATATTAACTTTCATATTTTAAATAAAATAACTTATAATGCTAGATATATTAAAAGTTTGGTCTTCCAACACTTTTTGTGCGATATTTTAGCCCACAAAAATTTTGACTTGATATTTTCACTGGTTACATATATACGGGCCGATTATGATGTTGGTTGAACTTGCCGCCGACTGACATCATCGCATAAGTCGGACCGACAGCATAATTGCGATGCGACCACACACGGTGCAATCGCATACTCCCATTTCCCTATGAGAGCTTGTAAACCGGCCGTAGCACAAGCTCCCATAGGGAAATGGGAGACTGTGTTCATCCCTGCACGGCGTGGCAGGCACCTCACGGTGCCTGCCACACAGTGCAGGGATCAACAGGGGCGCAGCCCAACTGGAAGCAGCAAGGAGAAAGTCGCTTTCTGACAGGTTCTCCATGTAAAGGCTGTCGGAAACAGAGCATCATAATTACAGCGTCCTCAGAGATTAGGGGCTGGTCTCAGACTGGCCAACAGGCTCATTGAGCCCGTCGGAAAGCAGCCGGAATGACCGACCGGTTTCAATTCCGACCGCCCACCTTGAAATTAGGCAGCCGGTATTGAAACCGACGATATGGAGGCTTTCCGACCGACATCGAAATAGGCCCCAAAGTATGTAAACTCAATATTTTTGTAAACAATATTTTTTACATGATATTCTTCTGTCATGATATTGTTGTTCACAATATTTTGTCATACAACTGTTTCCTCTGCACAGCTAAGACAATGGGTGTATGGGTAGTTAGACATTAGGCCAGTGGCAAGCACTTGCTTCACACAGCTGAATGTCCAGTACAGAAGGTGATTCAAGAGGCAGGGGTACAGCATTGTCCAGCATTGTTGACAAATCCTGCTCCATTGCCTTCAGTCGTCCTTAGTGGGGGGATACCTCATAAGAGATTCTTACGAAGGCCATGAGCAACAGGGGTTGGTCTTGTGCAATGGCAGCAGTGGTTGCCATCGCGAAAGGTTGGGCACAGAGTCTAGCCATTGACCAAGCTTTGCAGTCAACCTCTGCTATGTACAGTCAAAAAGCATCTGCAGCTGGGGTTGACCATACAGGAAATTGGCCACAGGGATGGACAGACCCTGCTGTCAACCCCAGCTGTGCATGCCAAAAGAAAGTGCATGTGCAGTGAAAGTTCAATTAATCAATCAAAATATCTTTAGCCGTAAAGGAAAGAATCAACATTAAAAATACAAAAACATTTCAGCATAAAAATAGGCTCAGTTCAATAAAAAATAAAGTCTTTATTTGCAGTTCATAATACATGTACATCACCAAATATTTAAAGAGTTCATATTATTTCCTAACAATTTAAACCAGCAACCTGAGAATTAACATTTCAGCAAAGGCATAAACTCATTCAATGGAAGAAAGTGCTCCAGTGTAATTTAAAGTGCACATATGTTATAATTTAATTTTTTTAAATCATATTGTTTCCTAATATTAAAAGCCACTCTTATGAAATTTAAAATTTCTTAGCAAATGTCTGGTGATCCTAAACACTGCAAGAATACAAGTCCATCCTTACAATGTCTCAAATTCGACCTTCACAAAATAGGAACCAATGAAGAAAGCCTTGGAACTGAATACAAAGTGCAAAACAGTAAAAAAATGAATTATGCTTTGCAAAGAAACATGATTACAACAACAAGGAGATAAATCATGTTGCCAAGCCACTGACAGGGAGAAAGCAAATTTAAAATGCAATATACAAAGTCTAAGGAGCATAAGATAATGGCAATGAGTAGGATTTGTGATCCATCCTAAATAGGGCTCTATGCTCCTTATTGTTGACACTAATAAATATTTGCCTATGGATTCCATGGTCTGGGCCTTCTCTAAGCGTAAGTTAATGCAATGGTGCAAGTAGCGTTGCTTGACCCGTTCTTTATATTCTGGCCCAATTATAAGAGAAATATTGTATAATTCTTGAAGGCCTATAAACTTAAAAGATTCCCTCAGGTATAAAAGCCAGGGTATCTGGGCTGCCCTGTTAAGTGACAGACACTCAGTGATGCAGGTTCTGACAAGGCCAGCCTCAGGCGTTCCCCAAACTTTAATCCCCAACAACAATGGAGCAAGCCCAATTAGATCCTCCAGATATGGCAAGTTGCAACTCACTTTCCTCGTGGCATATGAGTGTTGCAGTGCCCCCTGGAACTGTCACTCAATCTACAGATAAAACGATTTTCAGCTCTTTGGAGGTTTGCCAGTTTACAGTAGCCCCATAATCCTGCGCCATAAACCCTGAACGAGGTACATTTACTTTTGTCAAGACTCAACATTTCTGCAATCAGAATTTTTTTAACATATGTGCAAATCGGAATGTGGACTCAGTAGTCCTATGAAAGTGCTGCGCTCTTGATGTTAAAATTGCAGTCCAACTACAAAAAGTACTAAAAAAAATCCCAAAGTAGGTAAAAGTGTTTAGCTTTGCTAAAAGAAAATCCCCCATAATGAAATGCATTGACTGTCTGCTAGGAGGTCTAAGTCATTCATGTAAGCTGAAAACAAATCTAAAAGGGTCTGGAAGACATTTGCTGTGCGGGGAACAAGCACCACATCATCAACCTAAATACCATTAATGTAGGGCAGGAAAAGGAAAGAGGCCAGAATGCACCCTTGCTGCACACCCCGAGTAGGGCTGATATGAGGGGAGCATTCACCAGAGGGGCCGTAACGCACCCTTACCATGGGGTCCTGGTGTAGGCGTCTATAAGGGTAAGGAGTTCTTTCTTGATGCCCATCCTACTCATTAGATCCCATAACTTGGAGTGATTTACTAGGTCAAAGGCACTTGGTAAGTCAATAAAGGCCAGATGTAACAAACCCATTTTAGCCTTGACATACTTTCCTGCTATAAGGTAAAGATTTCAACATTGTTCAACAGTGCCGATGCCAGGTCTAAATCCACATTGGACTTCTGTCAAGACATTGTTTGCCACGGCCTATTCCTCTAGACGAGACAGATACTGGCCCAGAATCTTGGCACTGGAGTACATTAGAGAGATTGGCGTGTAACAATTTGGCTGAGTTCTGTCCCCCTTTTTAAAAATTGGGACGACAATGGCCGTCGTCCAAGAGCTGGGAATAGGGCCTGAAACAACAGATCGGAAAATGTGAGTCAGTAAAGGGGTCCACAAATTTATATCAGTTTTAAAAATATCATCTGGAACACTGTCAGGGCCTGGAGCCTTTCGTGAATAATTTTTTTTAATGGCTACAGACTCTTTGTGGACTTCAATAGGTCTTGGGTAGTTACAGGAGTGCTCGATGTTTGGTCTGCAGTCTGAACCTAAATTAGTGGGTACATTTTCTGGTGACGTTTTGTTTGTATAATGGGTCACCCACGTGTTCACAGTAATTACGTTATCTATTTTGGGTGCATCTAGCTCAGCAAAAAAGGGCTGATTAACAACTTCCAAAAAACTTAGAACTATCCCATAACTTCCCTGCCACTATGAGGTCTTCCCAAGCTTTATTCCTTATCTCAGTATTCCTGTCCTCAAGTACCAGTTTATATATTCTCCTTGCCTCCTTAACATCACGTGCTAAGCGTAGGTGGCTTTTCAAGGTGGCCAACAATTGTTTATGGGTGGCGGAGCATGTGGGGTTAAACCACCGACAGTGTGGTGTCTTGCTGGAGGATCTAGTAGAAGTGAGGTTATCTGAAATAGGTCAGTAAATATTATTAAACTCAAGTTGTGTCTAAGCTAGCCTGGATTCATCAGTTAAACAAAGTAAGATGGATCGGATCCCATAGTCTCTTTTGCTATGTCTTGATTAAAAACAACTGGGTCTACCATATCCCATTTTGTCTTTAGTCCTCTATTCTTAGAGAACTCCATTCTATCTTTCCCTTTTGTTCATAGGTTTAATAAAAGAATTCAATTTAATAGAAAGTGGATTGTGATCACTTTCACAGTTACTAGACACAACAAAATCTATATGGTAAGGAGATAACTAGGCTGATAAAAGAATATAATCAAAAGTACCCTCCACATGATTACGTATGAAAGTCGGGATGCAAACATTTTCCATGCAACAAGTATCATTTGAAAAAAGTTATTTATACTTCAAATTAATTCCTTTAATGACTCGCCATAACTGAATGCTTAAAATGAATAACATTATCATTACTTGAATCAATGAAACCACACACCTGTCTGTCAGAGTATTGACATGAACCGTTACAATCTCCAGCCCAAATTATATAAATAATAAGTTTTGATTTTTTAGAAAAGTCCTCTAAATGTGCATCCAATTGATCAATTACATCCCTCACAGACTGATCAAAAATATTATAATAAACATTAATAAGCAGGATATTGGGTTCAACAGAAAAAGTTAAAACGGTGGATGAGGGGAAGACCAGCATTCTGAAGCTTGAAAATCAGTAATTTTGACGGAGAAGAAGGTGGTGAGTCTGCCCACATTATACGGTGTTGTTGGCAGAAAGAAGGTATTTATCCATCAATATAAAACCCTTCCATCATCCATGTTTCTTGGCAGCATATGATACTAACCCAATCCGGGTTTGAGATTTTAGAACGAGCTCCCGAAATTTTCCATGAAACAATACTGAGGACATTCCCAGCAGAGCTTGAATTTTGAATTGTAGGCAATACTGTGCCAGACTGTGGCTGCTGGATTCTATGAGATACAGGACCAGGATAAAAGTCATGAGTTATAGTCCGGTCCCCTTTAACCAAGAGTGGGAATGCTTCCTGTTATGGGTAGCTAGAATCAACCACCCCAACAGTGAGATTCGTGTTTATGCAGCATCAGTCTAGATCTTCCAGAGAGGCCAATGCTCCAAAGTTATTGTTAGTTTGAACATTATAAGTGTACATAGAAGGAATTGGATGGCCAACACCCACAACAACATTTGGCCTTGGAAGCTTAAAGAAATAGCCCAAAGGCAATACTTGTAGAGAACCCAGAGGTTGCAGTTGGCTACAAAAATATTTAAAAGGGATTTAGCCAGCATTGGAGATCTAAAGTTGATGATCACGCAGTCTCCATTTGTCTCCTTTTGGCCTGGGCCTATTCAAGGGGTTCTTATTACCATTATGACCTCCTATAACAACTTTTAAAGCAGCCTGCCTTACTTTGTAGCTAGTAGATTGTTTTATTTTTCAAGCCAGAGTAATCTTCATACATGGATGGAGAAATAGTTGGGACATCTTTCAGTACCAAGACATATGGAGTACATTCAGGGGGAAGTTGGGGGAAAGTAGGATTTGTCCCAGCTGCTTTAATGGCTTCACAATTTGCACTGACCCTTCCAGTCTCACTTTGACTCTTTTTTACTGGTAAATCAGATCTCGTTTGATCACCCATTTGCACCCTTGGGGGGTTGGCCAAATTTGTTGAGGGCAGAGATGAAAGACCACTTAGTGCCTTCCTGGAAGAACTTGAAGCCTTCAATCAATCAATCAATCAGGGGGCTTATATAGCACAACTACTTACCCGTGAGGGTCTCAAGGTGCTGAGGGGAACTCCTAATCCATCTGGGAGCAGGGGTTCAGTCTAAGAGCCAGGTCTTGGGATCTTTCCTGAATTGAGTCAGCGACGGGGATTGCCTGAGGTGGAGAGGCAAGATGTTCCAGGTCTTAGCGGCGAGGTGGGAGAAGGATCTTCCTCCGTTTTTAGTCTTGTGGGTCCGTGAGACGGTGGCCAGGGCCAGTTGGGCAGAGCGAAGGTGTTTGGTGGGTATGTGGATGAGAGGTGGTGGTTCAGATATGTAGGTCCTGCATCGTGAAGAGCTTTGCCGGCACATGTGAGGAGCTTGAAAGTGAGTCTTTTGTTGACTGGAAGCCAGTGGAGTTCTCAAAGGTGTTCGGTGAGGTGGCTGTGGCAGGGGATGTTGAGGACCAATCTGGCTGTGGTGTTTTGAACGTTCTGTAGTTTCCTGGTGAGTTTCTCGGTGACGCTGACATAAGTGCGTTGCCATAGTCGAGTCTGCTGGTGATGAGTGCGTGGGTGACTGTCTTTCTGGAATCTGTGGGGATCCATTTGAATGTCTTTTGAAGCAGGCGGAGCGTGAGGAAGCAAGATGAGGATACGGCATTGATCTGGTGGTTCATTGTGAGCAAGGAGTCCAGTATGATGCTGAGGTTACGTGCGTGGTCCGTGGGGGTAGGGGGTTCCCAGTGCGACTGACCACCAGGAGTCGTCCCAGGCTGAGGGGGTGAGAACCAGGATGAGTACTTCGGAATTACCCGAGTTGAACTTGATGCAGCTATCTTTCATCTAGGTGGCAACAGCCTTCATCCCGCTGTGGAAATTGATTCTGGCAGCTGTGGGTTCGTTGGTGAGGGATAGGATCATCTGGGTGTCGTCTGCGTATGAGTCGATGTTGAGTCAGTGGTTCCTGAAGATGGCAGCGAGGGGGGCCATGTAGATGTTGAAGAGGGTAGGGCTCAGGGAGGAGCCCTGGGGCACTCCACAGCTGATCAATGTAGGGTTTGAGAAGAACAGAGGCAGTCTGACTCACTGTGCTTGGCTGGTAAGGAAGAAGAGGATCCAGTCTAGGGCCTTGTTGCAGATGCCAGCATCATGGAGTCTCGTGATTAGGGTGCGGTGGGAGACGGTATGGAAGGCGGCCGAGAGGTCCAGTAGTATGAGGGCTGCGGTTCTGTCTTGGTCGAGGAGGGAGTGGATGTCATCAGTGGCTGAGAGGAATGCGGTCTCAGTGCTTTGGTTGCTTCGGAATCCGGATTGGGAGATGCCCAGGACGTGGTTCCCTTTGATGAATTCGGAGAGTTGGGTTGGGTGGCGGGAAAACCTATGGCTTCATGGATGACCTATAGTCCTGACCTCGGAACATGAGGCATCTAGTAATGCCCCAGTCATTTGGCGAACAGCAGAAAAGGAATTGGAAGTATTTATTTGGGTTTCAATAGCCCGCAAGCGAGCATGGATGGGTTCAAGCTTACTCAGTACGGTTTCCTTGATTTTGCTGCAAAGATCTTTCATTTTATCAAGAAGAAAGCCCACTTTTCCTAATTCCTTACAAGCTTTTGTGCAAGATTTGAAGTGAATGGCCTTTTTGACTTAGAGCTTGCTGCATCTCTCTTCCTTTTTTCTGCCTGCCCCCTCGTTATAGTGCCACTCAGTTGAGATTTTGGATGCCTCCCCCAGTGCCGGTGCTGATAAAACGGCACTAGCTGTTATTAGAGCTGTAGCACAGCACTTTTTAAATTGCTAGATTCCTCATATTTATGGTTTCGTGGAAAGCATTAAACGCCTTGTCAAACTCACATTGTGTTCACTTTCAATAAAGTTTAAATACAATTGGTTTTGAACCCGCTGCGGGTCTAGTATTTAAAGGGTTAAGGTTCCGTTCCTTAGACACGCCTTTTTGCAGTCAGGTGACCCGGATATTTGAGATACGTCAGACGCTGGTGAGTCTGTTTCGCGTTTATCGCGTTTGTAGCGGGGGCACTATCACATTGACATACAATTGGGGTTATGTTTAACTCTGGGATTTCTTCGTTTCATAGAATCCTTTGCCAACATGGACATGTGGTCGTAATATGAAGGTAAGGCTCTTTGGTGAGCCACATATCTGTTGTTTGATATTTAGCGGGATTGGGACATTCTTTTTCAACATTCTTTCAACACGTTAATTTTTACTCTCTATTCTTTTGTCTCGCGCAGTTTCTTGCATCATTAGACTTCTAACGCCGGTAAGCGTTGTTCCACACTTGTAATTCTGACATCTCACGGTGTTACACATAACATTGTTTTGATGCACACTCTTGTTGTTCATCCACAGAATTGCCCACACGTTTAACACAGCCAGTTTCTTTATAACTTCATCGTGTCCGGAGGTAATCATCGTTTATTCGATGCATATGAATCTAGTACTGTGTTCTAACATCATACATGGAGTTACAGAATATTCACATAATAGGTTGGGGCCAGTGCATTGTTTGTGGTAAAACACACTTCACGCACATAGGGCATTTGTTCAAGTTTTTTGGTGTATCACCTAGACATTTAGTGCACGTCACTTTTGGTCTACAGAGGGCACAAGCACAGACTCTCGTTTATTACAATGTACTCGCATCATGAGGTTCATTTCAAAGCTTCATTTGCCCTTTTCTTTTTGTCTTTGACTGTTCCGGCAGGTGGTTCGCTTCGCATCTTGTCATTTGAAAGTTTTTCCCCTGAAGAAGGGTTCTTGGAAACCCGAAATGCATTGGGTCTGATTTCAAGAATTGTTAAACAAACAGCATTGTTTTCTGCTCGTATTGTACATACTGACATTGAGATGTTATCAAATTCAATTACCATGTTGAAAACTTCCAATAATGTGATTATAAAACATTGTGGTTTGCCTTATATTTTGTGACGCATTTTTGTTATGGTTTAAAAAGCATCGCGAAATGTTATTACATTTGGATTTTACATGACTTACCTTTAGTAGAAACCTTAGGGACTAGCGCAGTGCACTGTGAGATAGGAACTGATTTTTCCGCTTCCCTTTCTGGTACACGTAGTCACAGGGCCCTTAGGCAGGCCTTTAAGCTCACAGTTGCACGCATTGTTTTTACACACATTCTATCTTTGATCAAATATTTAAATACATTATTTGCGAGGTGTGCGGTTGGGAAACCACTCCTTCACTTTCCCCAGCGACCCACAATTAATTGCAGCAGCTAAGGGGAGTCTTCGAGAGAAAGGGAGAGAGAGAGAGGGAAAGGTATATAGAAATCAATCAGAGTGGGAGAGGACAGAGAGGAGAGAAGGGGAGAGAGAATGGATGGATGGCAACAGAGGGGTTGCTGGAGGTGATGAAAGGTGCAGGGCTGGTTTGAGCATTTTTACTAGGGCTGCTTTTGGTTCCCCAGTTCAGCCCTGATTGATATGTAAATCTAGGAGGCGAGAATGGTTTTAGCAACTGGTTCAGTGAGACAATTAATAGGAATTAGAGACTACACCACCACAGACATTCGCAATTAGCTAAAATAAATCAGGGCTAATTTAATATAATAAAATTAACACGTCCTCTTTACATCCCTCTATGTAGTAAATGTGCAGTGCCTGTCTTTGTAGAGTAATAAGGGCCACACTGTGCACATTCCTTTTTGTTCCAGTCCCTCAGACCCCTTTGCTGCCAACAGAAAGAGTGCTTTAAAATGAGGATAAAGCTCCTTATTAAATGTAAACGCAAATATTTGTATTTACCAGTCTGCTTTAAATAGAAGGCCAGCTTTAGTTTGTGAGACAGGCTGGAAGCACTCTGCAGTCATTTTCTGAATTTCGATGTCTGCTTTCCTGGCTCTTCAACGGTCCTTCAGGACTCTCCTAACATATGGAGCCTCGCAAGTGTCCAGGGCATGGAAGAGAGGAGAAGCTGTGCATCTGCTTAAAGCAGCGCGAGTGGGAAGAGGGAATGAATCAATTTGCATAATTTAGCTTTTAATGGTCAAAGCATGATTGAATCATAAATTCAGACTGAAAGTTTGCTCTCTGGTTTGAAAAGTAGGCTAGTTTATCTTTGTACGCCCTGTTGATCCTTTGTATGCCATTTTCTTTAAACTATTTTACTTATGTCTGAGAATTTTCAAGCAGCAAAGAAAAAAGGTGTCTCAATAATTGGATCCAAATGGATAAGATTGATGTGCGTGGCGACTTTAGGTGGTATATACAGGCCCACCAGGTAAAAGAAAAAATGCCAGTTTAAAGGGAGATCATGTCTCCATTTCAGAGTATGCTGCAGACTGCTGAGCTTGTTCAAATTAAGCCTGACCCCACTTCCCCAAAAAAAACTAGAACTGCAGTGTGATATTGCTCTGGCGAAGTGCTCCTTAAGTGCTCATTAAATATATGTTTGTGTGGGAGCGGTTGTATTTCTGTCACTTTTGAAGCAAATGACCTCTCCTCTCTGCCTTTTTGCAAGTGCTTTCAACTGTCTACCATTAACTCACAGCATGTTTAAGCCGACCTAAGCAAAAAAAAAGAAACAATGGAAAAGAAATACCAACGCTAAACTGTCACATGGGCGTCTTTTGGTGTCTGCAGTTTCCTTTATTTAAACAAGAATTGGCAAAGTCAATAGGTCTTGCTAACAAGAGCTTTTGGCTTTGTCAATGTTTTTGAGCCATGTTATACAGTAGAGCGGCTGCTGTGCAGCATGACTGAAAATAAAAAATATAGAAAACGCTATGACACGGCCAGTGCTGGCTGCCTCATCGCATTTTTTATTGCTGACTGGTTGGGAGGGTGGAGAACAGCTGCGGTCTGTGCATTTACCAGCGGCATCGTCCCTCGAAATCCCCCCTTACACAGCCCCACCATCTCACCGCTGTTACCTACACGGACCGTGGCTGGTGGAGTAGGAGGCAACACTGAGGGAGGGTGTGTTGGGGCGGCACAATCAACAGAAGTGTGAAAAAGCGATATGACGCAGTCAGCGCTGGCTACATCATACTTTGGGGCATATCAACAACAACTTGTGATAACTATCGCAAAGTGCGCTTAGCTCTATTTCCCATATCGCCGGCTATCGCTGGAATTTATCACCCTGGTAGTGCGTTACTAACAACGCGTTTCTCCAGGGCGATAAAAATTCCAGCGATAGCGGGGAAATCGCCGTTTTGCAGGGAACATCGCTGGTTTTCCAGCGATGTTCCCTGCAACACGGCGATAACCTTGCTGATACGACCCTGTAGTCGTATCAGCATAATCCACCCCAATGTTAGGGATAGGTAAGTCTGAATTTCAGCAGACGTTAGTTTTTGGCGAAAACAGCTGTTTTCTCCAAAAACTAACGTCTGCTTAAATGCTGGGGCAGCCTTGTAAATATTGCGATGTGCACATCAGCGATATTTGCAAGGTTGTACTGTCCAGTGACGCCCACTTTGCATCTCATTAGAGATACAAAGCGAGGCGTCGGTAACAAGGCTGCTAACATGCACTAATGCATGTTAGCACTGCCTTGTTAATAGGGCGAAAAGATTATCTCCGCTTTTTTGGCTTTTAAAGCCAAAAAAGCAGAGATAATGCCCTTGTTAATATGCCCCATAGTTTTTGTTATTTCAGGGAACGAGGTAACCTGGATGGAGGGAGGGCAGTGGTGAGGGTGGTGGAACGGAGGGGGAGAAGTACACAAGGGAGAAACCTCAAAAACATATACTCTCATGCTTAAACACACAAACAAAGTAGATCCTAAAAAAAATTAGAAGTGGAAGGACACAAGTAATGCATCTACGCTCCATGAGAGGGACAAACATATAAAGAGGTAGGAAGCTTATGCTAACTAACTAATAAAAGGTAAGCAAATATGAATGACAATGCAGCCAACCAATAGTAAGCAATGGGAGGCCTCTAAACCTATTGCTAGAAAGCAAATGATCTTGCAAGCGACAGCACGGGCAGGGTCACTGGATGATATATTAACACTTTACATAGCTGTGCATCATGGAAGGGTTGGCCAAAAGCTAGTGTATAAATACCTCATGACAAAGTAATGGATCCAGAAAAAAATGTGCTATCATCTCTGATAAGCGGATCTACTAGAGGGTTTCATTTATGATACAGATGTGATACTACATCTCAACTTTAATGCCATGATTCCTTGTTTGCATTTACCATCATACTCTGATTAAAGTACATTAAATACTTGAAAAAAGACAAAATAATTCACAGGCACAATTGTGGATACTAATGGCATTCAAACAACTTGCTGATTTCAAAGGCCACATCAGAAAAGGTTGCTAACACCTTTTTCTTTTTTCAATCCCTCAGAGTCTGCTTGGTAGCAATGATTCTTAGATAACAGAAATAGAAAATTGAGTATGGATGTTTGACATATCGACCATGATGCCAAAGGTTGCCACTGTTTCAACTTATGTCTCTGAGACAGTTGAGCTACCTGATGTCATGGGCACAGCTGTTGGATATTGAATTTATTGGCCAGATCAAACAAATATTAGATCCTGGTGCTAGTGGCGTGGTTGTCTTAGAGTGCAAGTGAGAATGGTGAAGAAGTTGCTAATTCTCACCTATGAGTGAAAGAAAAGAAAAGACGTAAGGAATCTTGGAAATAGGGGCAGACATTAGGCATACTCTTAGGGCCTAAATATGAGTCTGGCGGTCCGAGGACCACCAGACTTATGGGGGCGCAGAGGTGGCGGTCCAGCCACCGTCGCACCGGCGTTTGGACTGCCCAATTACAACTTTGCCGGTCGGACCGCCATTGCACTGCCACAACCTTCCCTGGCGGTGTGGCAGCAGTCAGGGGCTCAGCAATATGCTGGTGGTGCCACTGAGGCACCACCATGCATATTACAAGTTGCAGGACCGCCAGCAGTGTAAGAGAGGTATTTACTCCATGCAAAGGCTGGTGGTCCTGAAACAAAAGGGGCCCTACAGGGACCCCTGTGCCCATGTGCATGGGGATGCATGCAGGGGGGCACAACCGGTGCCCCCCTGTGTGCATGCACCCCAGTTCCTGCACGGCATGGACTTTACAGTCCATGCCGTGCAGGAACTATTTTTGGCGTTCCCATTGCTGTGCCTATTTTCAGAGGCACAGCCATGGGATCGACAAAAAAAGCCCGACAGACACAAGGAAACTCGTAATCTGATGGGCAGTGTGCACACGGGTTTGCGGAGCAGGACGCCGGCGTGGCGGTCCGGTCCCGCCCCGCCGAACACATAAAAGGCCCTTAATGTACCTATTACTGAATGTTTGTTGGGCGTTAAATGCCCATGAGTGTTGTTCTAATTATTATAAGCTGTTTGGTTGCACATTGCTGGCTGCAGTGGTAATGAGAGTGTATAAAGAGTCTGAAAAAAAACCCATACGATAAATACGAAAAAAGCAAAAAATAGGTAAAAGTCAATAAATGAATAAAGGTTTCATAAGTCGTAGGTCTCTCCTTGAGCAACCGCTACAGTAATACATGAATCTTATAAACACAACACTTGTGTTTCCTGAACATTAATATCACAGCAGGTTGAAACAGTGGAGTGATGTGACAGTGGACCAATAGCTCATTTTGATTTCCTGATATGTAGCAGTATATGGCCAAAGTGAACTCCTGTTACGATGCAGACAGGCTGGAGAAAATGTCAGTTTGGAAAGTGTTGCTGTGAAAAAAGGTGAACAGTTGAACATGAGTCCTTTCCATGGAACATAAAGCCAAGCAAAGGATCACCCAGGTAGGTTGATATTCTCACCAGCCCAGTTCAGCTCATCTGCCATATATCAACATCCAGTCTTCAATACTGTAGTGAGAACATCTGTTAAACATGTTGAATCTGGAGATGTGTTGATGTATTTGTTTACATTCCTATCCCACTTGTTCCTATAAATAGCTTCTGCAGCTAACCCACCTCCTCAGACTCCAGAACTTTTCTTACTAGGTTTAAGGATTTGTAGATTCGAGGCCATTGACTCTAAATTGTAGGTACCATGCAACCGGCTTTGGTATGTACTGTAAGACCAAGGTAACACAGCAGCATAGCAAGCTGTTTTACTTAGGAACCTAACTGAGGCAGTCAAGTGGAATCTTTCTGATACACTCCTTTGGGCAGTTGCAGTTTAGGTAGAGATCTTTACAATACCATTTCTGTGAACTTGTAACACAATGAAAGAAGTAGGGGATACTCTTAAGCAGCTTGTTGGGTGATATCAGGAGGGAATGAGACCTTCTTATACAGCTGTGGTCCCTTGCCACACTGGCTAGCTTGGAACAACAGGCAGAAACCTTGTAACACCCAGTTTGTGTTATGCTGTTTGAATTTGATATCATCATGGATAATGCTTCAGTGAATATGAGGCCTTAAAACAAATTGACACTTAAGGTAATGTCGATGTGCAATCTTCTCCTCAAGGTGACATAGGTCTCCTTGCGTCGACCACCAACGCGAAGCTCCACTGAAGCTCCCTGCGTGGACTGGTACTCAGAAAAGATAGAATCTTCAGCGAGACGTACCTGGTCCCTGAATGCGATATGCAATCAATTACATTTGTCCTGAACTTGTGAACCAGTACAGCGTGACCAGATAACTGCAAACTGCGCTTTCTGCTTTTATGAGCTATTTCACCAGGAATCTTAAAACTGTATATCTCTAATTTTCCTGATTGGCTGTGTGTCATTTTGGTATAATTGTATTTATTAAAATGTACTCTATTTTTCAAAATTGGTTTGGGGTTTCGCTTATGTTGTCTTTTCACTTTATTACTTTTTGAGTACTGCATGATTATTTTACACATTGCGTCTAAGTTAAGCCTGACTGCTTTTGAGCCAAACTACAAGAGGGTGAAGCGCAGGTTTATATAGTGACTTTTGTTGTTCACCCTGACAAGGATTGTGTTTATTATTTGAGTGGTGCTTCCACCCCTCTCAACTAATAACCCAATTTCTTACACTCCTCATATGAGGAACTGTGAAAATGGTGTATTTTACTTGTAGAATCTTTTTTATATTTTAGGAGATAACCTGGTCTTGCCCAGAAATGCAGAACATAGGGACTATCTGTTATGGATGAGGGCCTTGATGCCTGTGCTGGAGCTTCTCCTATTGATTAAGGCAATCCCACTAATGGAGGTATATGCTGTGCGCTGTAACTCAGATTCAAAAGTGGAGACAGCCCCTCTAGGAAGAAAGGCTGGTGGTAAAAATAGGTACCTGGGTCGGAAGTAAACTCTCGTCCTCCGTCATTCGCTCTGATGGAGTCACCTGTGTGGACCTCTAGCGGAAGCCTCCTGTACCTGCTCCTCCTTTGAGTGCTGCATGCACTGGGGTAGTGCTGACTCTCCCGGTAGTCCCCTGGAAGTGGACCCTAGCAACCCTGGCAACTGCCTGCATACTCTACCAGCGGGAGTCGGGAGAGCCACACTCTAGCTTGCCAAATCCCACATTCAACCTCGGCTCTCTGGTCCAAGTAATTGGAAAAATAATAGTCTAAGAATGTTCTTAGTCTTGCACAAGATGCCAGTTAAAAAGTTACGAGCTCACACCACCCAGTCTACGCATCCTCCCTGGTTCGTTGTGGCTTCAGCCGTCAACTATATTTCACTATTGGTCTGAAACCCATAAAAACAGGAAAGAGAAGTTAGATATCCCTCCATATAGGAGACCCTCACCCTCCCTGAACTCCTTCTTTAAAATTATGGACAAAAATAGATAGGTGCTGCCCAAAGATAAGGGAAGGGGAATCCCTAAGATATGTCTGAGAGTAGAGGAAACTTCAGTAGCCACAGATCCCCCCTTTCCATTAGGAAATTGGTTTGAACCCCTCTGCTTTCTGAATAAGCCCAACGACATGACCTCTCCTCCTACCATGGACATGGCTGGTGGGGGGATACCTCAATGTGGGGAGCTGAGTCAGGCATCAATACCGGGTGCAAGCTTTGTCCCACATAACTCTCAAACCTCGCAAGCTACATATACAGAAGATAACATAGACTTAAGGAGCATCTTTTTGAGTCTTAAAAAGGATATAATGCTGAGATCTGAGACTTCAGAACAGAACCAGAAAGATATTCAAAGGGCCTGTCAGGCAAAGGATGTTATATTGGATGATTTGACTGAAAGAACATTGGTCCTGATTATGAGTTTGGCGGTGCGGGAGCGGGACCTCCATGCTGCCGCCCCGCTCCTGCACCGCCAAACCCATGTGCACACCACCCACCAGATTATGACTATTTTTTGTCACTGGTGGGCAGTTCTTTGGCGGTCCCACACCGGTGCCTATGAAATAGGCACCACAATGGGAATGCCAAAGGCAGTACCTGCACAGCATGGACTGGTGCAGTCCATGCCGTGCAGGCACTAGAGTGCATGCACATGGGGGGCCCAACATGTAGCCCCTACATGCAACCCATGGCCCTGAGGAAACAGGAGACCCTGTTAGGGCCACCTCTGTTTCCTCTCCACCACGGTTTTCACGGAATAGGATCTGCTATGAAAACCATGGCGGAGAGGAAGCTTGTAATATCCTTGGCTATACCACATGGGTCTCGCAAAGCATATTGCAGCCTCAAGACTGCCATGCCACCTTGCAGCAGTGCAAAGGTGGCCCAACTGCCCTAGTTTTAATTGGGCCGTCGGACCGCCAATGCTGCGGTGTCCGGACCATCATCGCCAAACCACCATAAGTCTGGTGGTCAATGGACCACCAGACTCATATCAGGCCCTAAGTTGCTGGAGGAAAATATGACAAGGGTGGATTTAGTCCTTTCAGAAAATGCGGTACAGATTGAGTCCTTGGAGATATCGAACAGGCAGTTGGTGGAGGATCTGGAGAGACTGGAAATACACGCTAGGAGGAATAATCTAAGAATTCTAGGGGTTTTGGAGGGGACAGAGGTTAGCAATTTGAAGGACTTCATTGATAAAATACTAAATGAGGGCCTCCTTAAAGACAGGCATGATCTAGATCTGGACAGGGACATTCAAATGGCACATTGGGACCCGTTCAGGACAAGAGAGTCCAGTACAAACCCCGGAAAATGTAGTCAATTTCTAAACTATTCCGTTAAGGAACTGATTTTGACTAGAGCTCTAAAGGGTGGTCCACTTATGTATGAGAATGTCACATACATAACTTGCTCAGATGTTGGGGAAAACATCTCTCAAAGACAAAGGAAGCTAGGGAGCAGAATAGATAAGCTCATAAAATTAGGAGCGAAGGCTCAGCTTAAGTTCCCTGCCCAGCTAAAGGTAATGAGGAGAAATGAAATGTATAATTTAAGAAGTGGCAAGGAATTAGAGGAACTGATCAGTAAAATGAAACAAGTTTGTTTAGGTTAATTTTGAGCACAGAAGATGTTGCATACTTTTTTCCTATTTTTTTAACACTTAAAACAGTTATTCATTTAATTTTTTGTGTGTGCTTAATCTTGCCCTGGAGGTCCTAGTAAGATGAACAGGGTGCCGGTAGAGATAGGAAGGATTCCTCAGGAAAAGCACAGGTGGAATGGGAGCATATAGGAGAAAAATAAAAAATCCTTAAGACATGTCAGCGCATAAGACTAGGGGAGAAGATGCAGAGAGACTCATGTTTCGTAATACTGTCTCTGTAAGTTTCATGCAGATGTTAGGGCTCTTTTGTAGGAGGAGGAGGGGGGAAGGTTTTTTTCTGGCTAGAGATTTGATAAGTGAGAAGATTGAGTTTTTGTCTTGGAACATACACGGGCTGAGATCTAGGAAGAGACAACTGCTAGTGGCCGAGTACCTGCAGGAAGTAAAGACCCAAGTCATCATTCTACAGGAGACTCACCTTGAGCGTGCTGAATGTAGGGCCTCTTTTAGGAAGTGTTGATGGGTCCACAAAGTCATCTGTTCAGATGAGTCTGGTGGCAAAAAAGGAGTTGCATTGATTATTAAGCATAACTCGGGGATCAGGGTATTAGATTATAAAACCGATGCCTCAGAAAGATGGCTGGAGGACACTTTTGAGTGGGCATTCCTAAGGGGAACCTGTGTAGGTTATTATGGTCCGAATTGTGATGCCCTTCATATCTGGCCTTATTAGAGTCATATTTCTTAGATATAACAGGCACCTTGTTAGTGGAGGGTGACTTTAATATTATCATGGATAAGGAGCTTGATAGAATCTCCAAATGTAGTTATACATCAACCCCAAAATCAAGGAGGAAACTGGTACATTTGATGCACAATTTTGGGATGTTCGACATATGGTGAGTCGTGGCAGGGAGACAGAAAGGCTCTTCACCTTCGTTAGCAAGAAATATGGGCATTACCTCCTGTCCCTCCCTCGCCTTCCTTCAGTACAATTGAGGCCCCGCCTCCCACCCAGACCCACCCCCAGCATAAAAACTCTGCCCGCCCCAACCTCTACCTGTTTTTGTCTGTCTCCCTAGTGAGACTTACCTTCAGTTCCTCCCTGTGGCGGTGCCGGGGAGTCTTCGTGATGGTTCTCTGCAACGGCGGTGCCCTCGGCAGCGTTCTCCCGGCGGTGCCTCCTCTCCTGGTCTCCCTCGTGGTATGGGGCGGAGCGGTGGCTCAGGAATCCGCGGCGGAGGTGGGCGGTCCTCCTGTGGCTGGGGCTGTGTTTCCGGGTCAGGCTGACGTGGCTGCCTCCTCCCGGGCTGCAATCTTCCCGAAGACCTGGTAGGACGGGTTTGTGCCCGTTTTTTTTTTTGCTTGTTTTCCCTTTCCTGCTTTGGCGGTTCTCTTGACCTGCGTGGTTGTCTGCCACTGGGTCGCATGAGGTTGTTGGGGGCATTCTGGTGTCCTCTTCCTCTGCTGCTGGGTCTCCGGTCCCTCTGGGGTGCCCTGGTCGCATGGGCTCCGTGGGGGGTGTACTGCCTCTCATGTCTGCGGATGGTGCTGGGCTTGATTGAGGCTGCTCTGGGGTTCGGCCGGTGCCTTCTGGGCCGTCCCGTCCTCGTCCAGTGGATCCTGTGGGCGACTGGTTCCCGTCTGGATCCTGGGATATTGAGTGTCCTTCTCCCGCCTCTGGCGATGCATATGGCTCCGGGGTGGTGAGGTGGGTCGCTTGGGCTCCTGTGCTGGTCGTCTGGGTTTTCCTCTTCCCTGCTGGGCAGGGACTGTGGGATTCTTTCCTTGGTGTTCCCGGCCCTCCCGGTTGGGCTTGCCCTTCGGTCCCGGTGTGGGGGATGGTGCTGTGGGAGTGGCGTGCATTGCCCGTGCTTCTTGTATTTAATGCTGTATCCACTGTTGTATGCATTGTGCTTGCTGCTTTGTCTGACTGTGGAACGCCCAGCTGACTGTTGCTTGTTGGTTGCCTGCGGAGCCTGCCGTGTGCTGTCTCTTTCCCTCAGCCCTATGCATTCCTTCTGCGCTGTGTTGGTCCTGCATAGTTTCAGGTTTATCTGCACCCTCTTTTGCATCAGTGGGATTTCACTACAGTGCTGTGGGTCCCTCGCTTCCTCCGGCAGCTTTGCTTCTTGGAGTGGATCGCCCCTTTCCTCCCATTGTGCTGTTGGACTCTGTCCTGGCCACGCTGCTTGGCGGGTCTGCTGTTCTGCTTGGCTGCTGCCGTGGCGCTGGGGGCTGGCCTGTTCTCTGCTTCTTCTGCGCCCTCCTTGGTGCGGGGTTTCGTGGTTTTGGTGGCGGCTGTTCGGGGTGGCTGGGTGTCCTCTGTCCTTCTGGCCGCCTTGGGCCCTCTGTGTGCCTTTCCTTGTGTGGGGCATCCTGCCTTTCTGGGGTGCTTGCACTGGGGCCTCTCTGTCATCCCCGATGTGGGTGTCTCCTCCGTCTTTCCGGTGGTAGCGGTTTTGACCAGTTTTTCGCCCTGGCTCGCTACCTCCTCGCCTGTGGGCCCTGCCCAGTTGTGTCCCTGTCACTGCTGTCTGGACTGTTCCCTGACGGTGGGTGATCATCTTCGGCATTTTCTTCCTCGGTGGCGGCGGGACGTTTCTGATGGCTGGGTCCTGTGTACTGTGGGTCATGGGTACAGAATCGTCTTGGTGCAGGTTCCTCTGGAATCAGGGGTTCGGCTGACTCCGGTGCCTGTCTCCGGTCCCCGCCAGGTGGCTCTGCTGGACGGGGTGTCCTGTTTGCTTGCCATGTACTCCATCTGCTGGGTTCCTGTTGGGGAGCTCGGGTCTGGGGCCCACTCCATTCTGTTTCTGGGGCTGGGGGTGTCCGGCGGCTTCGGCCCGTCCTGGCTTTCCTGTGGGTCTGCTCCTGGGTTTGGCCCGTTCCCTTCTGTGTATTGGCCCTTCAGGCCGTCCTTCCGCTGGTTCTGCCTGGCGTTTTTTGGTGAGCCTTGGGTCTCGGGGACGCCTCTCTCCGCTTCCCAGTTGCCGCTTCGTTTCTGCATTTCCTGCGGTTCGCTGTGGGAGACGCCCATTTTCTGTTTTGCGTCCTTCCCTTCGGCCTCAGGCCCTCGCCCTGGGTCTTCCCGCTGGTCCTGGCGCCTCTCATGGCTCTCCTTCCTGCGGCGGGGGTTTTCCTTCGTCCTTCTCTGGTCGACCTCTTGCTACATGTGGCCGGCGTGTCTTTTTTACTCGGTCTGTTCGGGAGGACCTTGGTGGTTCTTCAGGGGATCGGGTTTGTTGGTGACCTGGGGTGTGTCTTATCTGGTCCCCTCTCGGGTCTTGGTGTTCTTCGGAGCTCGTTTTCAGCCTTTGCTCGGCCATGTTCCCTTGTCCTGCCTGCGCGTGGTCTCTCTTCCTTCGCAGGATCAGGCCTTGTTGTCCCGGGGGCTCCTCCTGCGGTCCTGTGGCTGCGGGTGCAGGGGCACCTGGCTTCTGTGGTGTTTCTGGTTCCCTGGGCTCGTTTTCTTCTTCTCCGCCTGACCATCTGGATCCTGTTGGGTTGGTCTCCGGGGTCTCGGGGTCTTTTGTCCCCGCTGCCCATGTCGGTCCATGTCCAGGGGGGGCTCTCCTGGTGGCTCGCCCGTTGTCACTTTCTGGCAGGATGTTCACTGGCTCCTCCGGCTCCACTTGTGGTGACTTTGGCCCCCGGCCTGTCCGGGTGGGGGCTTGGCTGGGGTCGGTTCGGGTTCAGGGGTGCTGGTCCCTGCTGGTCTCCCGGAGGTCCTCTTGCTGGCGGATGTTGGGGGCGTTTGGGCTTGCCCTGGTGCTCTTTTGGGGCTCTCTGCGGGGCTCTTGGATGTTGGTTCAGTCTGACGTTCTGGTGGCTTGGTCCTTTGTCCCCCGTCTGGGTGGGTCCAGGTTCTGGTCCTTGTTCCTTGATTGCCAGCGTCCTGTTTCTGTGGGCTCTGGTCTGGGTGCTGGGGCTGTCGGCTCTCTACCTTCGGAGGGTGGACTATGTGCTGGCGGATCTGTTGTGCTGGGTCCTTCCTTCGTCCCGGGATTTCTCTCTCCTTCCCAGTGTGTCCGGCCTGTCGGTGGGTCGTTGGGGCCTCCCTGTGGTGGTCCTGTTGTGGGACCAGGGAGGGCCTTGGTGGCCGGTTCTGGTCTCTGGGCCGGGGTCCCGGGGCTCGGGGGGTCGTTGATTTACCCTCTCCTGTGCCTCAGGGTCTTCTGTGTGCCTCCCCCCCTTTTTTTTCTGCTGCTCCAGGCCTTTCTGGTTCAGGTCCGGTAGGTCTGTGCTTGGGGGTTGTTGGTTGCTCCCCGTTGGCCTCGGGCAACTTAGTTTCCTCTCCTGACCGGGTTGTATTGCGTTCGGGGGTGGGTCCTTCCAGTGGTTCCGCCCCCTTTGGAGTTTCCGGCCCTTCCCCTGGGTTCTGTGCGGGGATTACGCCTGATGCCTGGCGGTTGTGCGGCTGGGCTTTACTGTGTTGGGGGTTCCTGTCCGGTTGGCGGTTGCTTTACAGGCTTCCTGTCGGTCCTCCTCTCTGCTGTCGTATGCTTGGCATTGGGGGCCTTTTCGGCCTGGTGTACGGCTCTGGGTGTTGTTCCCCCGGTTGCTGGCCTCTTTTTGGTGTGGCGATTCCTTCCGGTTGGGGTTCTTCTGGGGTTGTCGGTGGCTCCTCTGAGGGTGCAGTGGGCAGCTTTCCGGCTTCTTGGTGCTCCTGGCATACTTGCGGGATGACGGGGGTCTGTTGTCTGTTTTGTTTTTTTCGGGTCTGGTGCATTATTTTCCCCGCCCTGTCGGGTCCTTCCCTTTGGGGTCTTTGCTGCTGGTGTTGGCTGTCCTGTCCAGTCCTCCCTTGGGCCCCTTGGGGGTCTCGGGTTGCGACTCTTGTCTTTTGAGACTTGTTTTTTGGTTGCCATCACCTCTGCGCGGCGCTTGGGGGTGTTGGGGGCTTTGTCTTGTCAGTCCCTTCTGCCGGGTCTTCTCGGTTCTGTTGGTTTTGGGGCCGGTTCTGTCCTTTGTCCCTGGTGTCGCTTCGGCATTTTGTCTCAGTCGGGGGGTGTTTTGCCTGTGTTCTGTCCTGCTCCTTCCTAGGCTGTGGGTTCTCTTTGTTTGTTCGCTTTGGTCCGGCTGCAAAGGTTGTTTAGCCTTCCTCTGCCCTGTTGGGTCATTGGATTCGGTCCACAGTCTTGCTGACTGTCCGTCTTTTGGGGGCGAATCCTCCTGTGGGGTTCGGGGGTGTTCCTCTCGCTGTTTGGCGGCTTCGGTGGCTGCGTTGCTGGGTTCTTCTGTGGGATCTGTTGGGCTGCGGCCTGGTCTTCTCCCTCTACGTTTGTCTGTCGCTATCGGATTGCGAGTCTGGAGCGTTTGGATACTGTTCTGGGCCACTGGGTCTTGTCCTCTGTGTGGGTCCTGGGATGTTGATCTGCTGTGTTTGGGGCACCTTTTTTGGTTTGGTGTTCATTCTCACTCAGCTGTCCGTCTCTGTTTTCTTCTGCTTGCTATGTCCTCAATTGTACTGAAGGAAGGCGAGGGAGGGACGGGAGGTAATGCGTCCATTTCTATTGATAATGGCATTACTCCTAGTCCTACTCCCTCGCCTTCCTTTGAGGACCCTCCCTCCCTCCCGGTGCAGTACATCTGAGTGCTAGCTTGGCTTGTTTACGTACAGGTAGAGGTGGGGGCGGGCAGAGTTTTTATGCTGAGCGTGGGTCTGGGTGGGAGGCGGGGCCTCAATTGTACTGAAGGAAGGCGAGGGAGTAGGACTAGGAGTAATGCCATTATCGATAGAAATGGACGCATTGCTAACGTATTGAATATTTATTGATTGATAAATATACGACCACGCTGGTAAAATCTGTGACTCATGCCCCTCCAATAATATCAGACCACTCTGCCATCAGTATGTGTTTGGAAATACCGATAGCCACAGAGAGAACTAGGTGGACTCTAGATAAAACTTTGTTGCAGGAGGAGGTGAATGTTACCAAACTCAGCTTTAAAATTAAACAATACTTTGAGTTGAGCATCGGTACCACTAAGTGTCATATAGTATGGGATGCATATAAACCTTTAACAGAGGGAATATTTCCAAACATACCTGTCGTAGAAATATAAAAAGGCTGGACAAGGCAGTAACATTCTTAAGGGATGTAGCTGTGAATGTACAGGAGATTCATATACCTGAATCAGTGGTTCATGCAGACATTAAGTGCTTGAGACCTGATTTGGAACTCCTGCAGGGTAAATATAGGCTTGGGCTTGATAAAAGAGTTCAGGAAAAGTAGAGGGCTAGTACGTTACAACTATTTCCTGGAAAACAAAGCAATAACTAACTAGGAAACATATTGGCCAGCCAACTAATCTAGGAAATGGGTAAATGGTTTACATACCAAAAGAGATATAGGAGGTTATGTTAAGCCATCTAACTACTCTTTATACCACGGTTATAGAACCTGACCCCGCAAACTTCCGAAGGTGGTTTACCGACCTTAATCTCCTTAAATTTGGAGCAGGAAGGGTTCTTGAGTTGGAGAGGGAAATTACAGAGGGGGAGATAAATTAATATAGTGAGCTGGGTGTACCTTTGGGAGCCGCTAAAAACATTTGGTCTTAGTAACAGGGTAATTAATGTACTGGAGCACTTGTATGGGTTACCTGTTGCTAACATATTAATTGATGGTAATCTAACAAGGCCCCTTTCTTTTTAAGGGGGACCAGACAGGAATAATCCATCTAAATTGCTCTATTCTACCATTTGCTGCCCCGGGGTAGGTTGTAAAGACTGCGCTGTGAGCGGATGACATCATCTTGTATACGGCTAATCCTGAGAACTCGATCCACAAATTAGATGCCCATGCTGAAACTTTTGGGAAAATGTCAGGCTACCTGATTAATAAAGAAAATACAGAAATCATGACTCAGGCAAAAACGGGGAGCCGGATAGGGACTCAGAGGGGTAAGGACCTGATCTGATGTTTGGGTATTTTCTGTGACACACTGCCTGGACACTCTCCCTAGCACTAACTTTAACAAAGTCTGTGGAGATATCGAGACTCAGTTAAGGGGGTGGGAAAATCTTCCATTAACTATTTATGGAAAAAGAAATCTTGCACAACTCAACTGGAATACCTCATTACAGTTGGGTGATTTCCTAGCTACAGGTGATCAGATACATCACAATTTGACTACAATAACGAACTTAGAATAGGGCTTTTTTACAGGGATTGCAGACTCCAAAAATGTATAGAAGTTCTATTTTCTGTAGGACTGTCTTCTGCAATTATAATGGTAGCCTGTCTGACAATTACTGCAGCAAAGGAGTACATGAAGAAGGGAAGAATATGTACAGCTATTTGTTGGCATAGCTTCCACTGCAAAAGAGTAAAGGAAAACAATAAAAATATATATGTTTCAAATGACCCAGAGGCCCAGGCTATCTGAAAGAGTCTAGTTGCTCTCAGAACCCATGAAAAACCTGATAAATCAGATGGCACTGGGCTCTGACTAGGAATTTTACCTTGACCTAATGGCAGAACCAGTACAAAGCTTACACACATCTGTAAAAGATTCGACCTCTCCAACCTCCACAAATCCATTAAAATATATGAAGCCTATTAATTTGTGCACATTCTCTTTCGCAACAACTTCCACTGCCTTCACACCCTCTGAAGCACTCATCAGAAAACAGTGTTGAGAGACAATCACTGCTGATGAGGAGTGAGTTCATAAAACCATCTAAGGGCCAGATGTAGCAAGCTAAATTGTGATGGCAAACGCTGAAATTCGCAGAATATCAGCGTTTGCGTTCGCAAAATAGCATTGTGCAATGTAGAGAAGAAAAATCCCAATCGCAAAATAAGGAATCGCAAAATTTGCGATTCCCTATTTTGCGAATGCATTTAAGGAATCGCAAATTGCGATGCCTTAAATGCAATGCAGGAAGCACCCAAGTTGTGCGATTTCTGGTTTAAGAAATCGCAAATTACCACCAATTTCAAGTTGGTGGTAAATTGCAATTTCTTTGAAAAATGCATATTTTGGCATTTTTCAAAGTGCCATGTGGCACACAGACGTGCCCTTTGGGCATGTATGTGCACCACATGTGCACACATGCACATTTCAGGGGTGCAACAGGGTGTCCTATTGACACCCTTGCACCCTTGAAATTGCAAGCGCAATTTGCGAGTACCTATTGGGTACTCGCAAATTGCGCATGCAATTCCCATTCATTCCTATGGGCCTCCTGGCCCATAGGAATGAATGTGAAGGATTCCTTAATTGCGAATCGCAATTTGCGATACGCAATTAAGGAATGTTTAGGAATCGCAATTATTATTGCGATTCCTACCTACATAGCATTTTGCGAGTCCTTAATAGCGATTCTCTAAAAATCGCTATTAAGGACTCGCAAAAATTTTCCTTCATACATCTGGCCCTAAGTCCTAAGGAAACTTTGTTCATCCAGACAATTAGCTCTTATCATTCCTGTGCATTCACAAATCAGCCTGTTTTTTGCTCTCCAGTCCTCCTAAAACAATTATAGCAACACCTCAACACTCTTCAGTCTTGTTCACCACTTCATGTAGAATGATGATGATTTCCATAGATTTCTATGTCATGGTTAGTCCCTTTGTCTTTCAATGAAATTGGAAAAGTTATTTTTATGTTTTCCTTAATTGATCTTCTTTAAAACCTTAGATGCTGAGGCTTTTCCACTTCTAGTGCTAAGCCTTTTTTGAAGTTTGAGGTACTTCTCGTTTAAGCCTCAATCACCTTGTTTTCCCACAATAGGTATCCAGAGCAAATTTGCATCCCTTTTTCCCACATGTTGCTCATTCTAAAGAAAGCCAGGGTTTGTGGATTTTTCGGAGGGTACTGAGAAAATAAGAAAAATATAGCACAATTTGTTTTTTAGGGAAAGTGTCCAAAAGTGTTGAGCAAGAAAGAGTCTGTAATTTACTAAAGCTAGCATCAACAAAATGTTTACTGTGCTAAGATCCCTATCTTCCAAGCTTTCAGGAACAGAGTTGTCAAGATTTTTTACCACAGTTTTTGCATCTTTCTAAACAGTAGTCATTTTTTCCTATTTTTTGTGGTTTCAACCTACTTTACATTTGTGATAGAAACAGGTGTGAAACACATTGGTGAACCTTGAAAGCTATGCATTTCTGAAAACTAGACACAATTCCTAATTGAGGAAGGGTCCTTTGTGTAGATCGTTCAAGGTTTTACAAATTTTCCAAGCATTGCTCTGTGAAAATGAACCCTTTTTAGCGGGATGCGTAGCCACAATATCCTGGCCCAGGGTCAACCGCCACCCAGGGAAAGCTACTAAACCTAGACATTTCAGAAAACTAGACACTCAGGGGAGTCCAGATGTGACTTCCATGGATTCTATTACATTTTCTTACTTAGAATTCTTGAAAATTTCAAACTTTGTCTAAAATGACACATTTTCCTCACAAACTATTATGGTCATTCAGAACCTGGAGGTCTATCTGCCAGGCTGCTAAGTCAGCAGAGGCTCTTGTCTCCACCACCTGGTGCAGGATTACCGCCATATTAACTAGTCCTGCCTGACTGGAGAAGACCTATTAGTCTTTAGGGCATCTGCCATTGTGTTGATTGTTCTGAATGCTTAAGATTTTTCCCATCCAAATTAGAGGTTAACATTGTAGGAATGCCACATTTTCAGGAGTTTTCTGAAAGAATTGAGAGCAGGAGCATAACAAACAGGGAAAAGGAGGGAATTCTAGGTTTTGGCGGTGAGGAAAGAGAAGGAGTGCCTACTCATATGACTCCCTTTAATCTTAGAAACCTATAGAAGAAATATAGAAATGAAGCAGAGACTGGCGGGAGGGCATATAGCGCTTCAATGTCCTGTAGAAGTACCTAGGAGCAAGTTGGTGGTAGTCTTTATAAGAAAGACAAGATCTTTAAATGTAAGCATTTCCAGATGGGGAGCTGTTAACTTTTTAACAGCTGGTCTGCATCCATCTCAATACTGCCCTCATCCAAGTTGAGAACCAATTGTGAGAGTCGATGATGTTGTTGGAGACAGAGATAACAATTTGGGTATTATTGCCATATGACATTAAATAAATCCTGAAGGACTAAATAACTCAGGCAAGTGCAGCTATGTAGAGGTTGAAAAGAGTAGGGATGAGAGAGGAGCCCTGGAGGACTCTTATGGAATCTGGTTCAGCAGCTGATATACAGGAGAGATAGACTGGAAACCTATCAGCTGGAAATAAGAAGAACCATTTTAAAGCATTAACGCTGATTCCATTGTCGAACAGTCATATGGTCAGGATTGCATAGGAGACTATGTGGAAAGCCGCGAAGAGGTCAAATAGGACCAGAATCGCAGAGCCTTCTTTATCAGGGAGGATCCTATTGTCATCCGAGAAGACCAGAAGAGTGGTTCAGGTGCTAACCTTGGGCATAAGTCAGACTGAGTATGTCATGAAGGTCATTGGACTCAAAATATGAGTGTGATTGGTAATTGACATCCCTCTCAAGGATTCTGGAAGAAAGAGGAAGAAGGGAGACGGTGTGGCAATTTTTGAGAGTATTGTGATTTTTTTTGTTTTTGAAGAGGAACTACCACAGCATGTTTACTTCCCTTTAAAGGATCTTGGAAGGACGAGGAAGAACGGAGATGGTGCGGTAACTACTAGGGGTGTGTGTAATTTTGATTCCACAGAATTCAGCAGAATTACATTAAAATTCCGCAAGATGCTTTGGAATTCCGCGATGGGGTAGAGTGGGCATTTGGCTCTATTTTCTTGGCGCACAATGCACCCTAGCGTCCAAAAATGGACGTGAGGATGCATTTTGCACTAAGGAATAGTGCTGCCAAATACCAAATGCACTGCAGTGCATACCCCGCGGCACTCTTACATACTCTGAAGTGATTACTGCAGAGTATGTAATGGGGGAGAGAGGTATTCACTGTAAGTGAATTTGTTATTTGGCACTGCAGTGTATACTCCTCGGTGCCTTTACATACTCTGCAGTAATCACTGCAGAGTATTTAAGGTCACTGAGGTATGTGCTCTCCAGTAATTACTGCAGAGCATTTAAGGGTACTGAGAAGTATGCACAGCTGTGCATACCCCTCGGCGACCTTACATACTCAGAGTGTATAAGCTTTATATACTCTTAGTATGTAAGGGTGCCGATGGGTATGCACAGTAGTGCAGTCAGTCATTTTTTAAAAGGGCCAGAAGAGGGAGCTGTCCCTCTGTATTTAAAAATCACTGCAGATTAAAGTTGCAGAGCAATGCAGAATTACCAAATTCATCCAATTCCGCCGGGGTAATTAAAAATTCCTCCCACACCCAGAAATTACATAGAGCATTGGGATCAGCCATGATTTTTTTTTTATTTTGAAGAGGAATGATCACAGCATGTTTACTTCTGCTAGTTACTTCAGAGGAAGATACGGAGAGATTCCATAAATCTCTGAGTCCAGGGCCTATAGTATCTGCAGTCTTATTGAGAAAATCGGGTGGCCCTGAGTCAAGGGGAGAGCACGATTTGAGAGCTTTGAGATTGGATGTAGTGTTATCAAGTGTCAGAGTGGGCAGTGAAAGACAGTGAAAAGTCTGATATAGAGGTGGAGGGAGAGTTGAACAGCAGTAGAGAGTCAATTTGATGTTAAAAATCAACACCTAATTGGATTTTGTAGATTTTCCCAGCTATAGAAGTGGAAGGAGAGTTGAACACCAGTAGAGAGTCAATTTGAGGTTAAAAATCAAGACCTGAGTAGATTTTGTAGATTTTATAAGAGAAGAAGAGGGAAAGGTGATCACATACATTTTTTGAATGTGATATAATGTTGTAGCAACTAGCTGAGTGAAGAATGAAGCTACAATGGTGATAAGTTCTCTGGTAGGGTTTCTGGCAGATTTGGAAGAAAATAATCCATCCTGTGCAGTGCAAACCTGCTGTTGGTATTTATTGATGTCAACCCTGTAAATGACTTTAGATTCAGGGTTGTAAGTCAGCTCTCCAAGGTCCTCAATGGTTTTGTAGTAGTGCTTAGCCAATTTCAGTTCATCCCTATATCAGGGTGAGGCAGGGATTTCAGGTATAGTGGCATGCTGTTTTATGGGGCAAGCACATTGAGAGGAGAGTAAATGGAATGAAGGCCAAATTTGCAGTGGTGAGGTTAACTGGAAGAGAGGGTGGGGATGCATTAAGGACATGGGACTGGTTCGCCTTATTGATTGTATTTTACGGATGAGAAAGACGAGAATTGGGTGGTTTGGTCTGGTGAGCCCCTAGATTAACAAAAGGAAGGAAAAAGGACCACAATATGGGTGGTTGAGTACAGAGAAAGAGGAGGGTTGGCAATTAGGGGGGTGAAAGTTTCAGAACACTTGATCAAGGATGAGGCCTTCTAAATGCGTGGAGATTATAACCTTCTGGTGAAGGCCATGAATGGACAGAGACTCAATGAGAGCAACAGGGTTGCTGTCAGAGAATTTCTCAAATTGGAAGTTAAGATCTCCTAGGATGGTGAAGCTGGGCACATTATGGTCATTTAGAACATGGTGGTTGGTCTGCCAGACTGCTTAGTCAGCAGAGGCTTTTGCCTCCACCCCCCTGGTGCAGGACTATCACCATATTAACTGGTCCTGCCTGACTGGAGAAGACCTATTAGCCTTTAGGGCATCTGTCATTGCGTTGAATAGATGGACTAGGTAATCAGCTAGAGTAGAAGTAAAGATAGCACAGGGGCCTGGCAGTCGATAAAGAAAATCGCTGGAGTATGTCATGGTGGAATTTACTTTAATATCAAAAGGCAGGCACTCACAGAGGGGAGCTCTAACATGATGATGAGGGATCATGAGAGGGATGATTTGAAAAAAATAGCTAAGCCCCTGCCTTTCTTGTGCTGTTGGTCTTTCCATATAATTCAGTAAACAGACGGTAAGGCCAAAGCAAGATCCTTTAATAAAAAATCTAGTTAAAAAGAGGATGACATTTTCAGCCTGGTGTTCTGCGGGCCAAGCTGTTTTTGAATGTTAAAACCAGGTACTGTATGTCTTCTACACTATATGTAATGTTTTTGCAGGGCTCCACCCACTCTGTACGTTCCAAAACGAATAAAATGTGCTGTGAAGAAAAAAAAAGAAGTGGATGACATGCTTGTGTGAAGACTGAAATTGTGTACGTCCAGTGAGTGCTTACATAGGGAGCAATCGTTCATGAGGAAAGATGCAACGGTCCTGGCCTTGAGCATGGCCCAGGCACCGATGGTCGCAAACGGGCTGGCATTTGCTGTAACTTCAGTGTGCCTTTGGTGCATCCACTGCACACGTCCCCTTCATGCATTGCCATGCAATGTTTAATATAGCCTGCCATAAGCTGTTTGTGTGTCTGGAGAGAGACGATAGAGCACTGACCGAACATACTGCATTGCGAGCAAAGGAGCTCAGGTAAATTAAAACACTATCTGAACCCAACCCGCTCCTGGAATTGCCGCTGCTGGAGCATTGGGCCAATCTTACCATTTATCCTGCAATTGACCTTTTCTTAGTTGCCTGAGAGGTAAAGGAGAGTTAACTTTGATTCAACAAATCAATTTACAGCGTAGCCCTTTGGCCACAAACTAAGGACCAGCAAAAAGTAAGCAGAGTTAAATGGGTTTATTACAAGTTCAAAGCCAAACTAATATTAATGAATCTCGAAAATATACTGTAAAGATACAAAATCAGCAAAGTGAAACCGAAGCGTTGAATGAAATGAATTCTTAGCAAAATAAGGCATACAAGGAAATCAACTGCAGCAATAAAAAGATAACAAATAGGACCTGCTGGTCAATGTACAAGTTTTCGATCATCCTTTCTAAACATGAATAAATCTAAAGTCGCCTAAACTAATCCTAAATTAAAGTTGGGAAACTAGGGAAACCTAATTAAATCGGGGAAAGCAGGAAGGTGTCATCATAGTTGAGACTTAGGTAAAGGTTCTTCAAATTGAGGCAATGTATAGCATAAAGCCACACACTGGAAAAATGGGCAGAGAGGTCTGTACCTCTCTGATTCCAAAGGGTATCTGCTCTAAAGATTAACAGAATGAGCACCAATTAAACCCATAAACCTTTCGAGAATTCCACGTCATAGACTCCAGTTGTTTTCCACCTTCTCACAGTAGAAATTGGCAACTTTACTCAATTTTCCCATTCCACGATTTGAACATCAGGACGACCTTGGATGTCTCCCTGATCCTGATACAATGTGAATAGGAGACTTCACTCAGCTCGCTAGCACCTCTGGTCCTTGCCAAAAGTTCTCCTCCCGAACCTCACTATCTCTATTACACAATACACCTTTCACTTGCTATGAGATCATGTGAACGCACCTGCAAAAGAAGGAACCTTGCAGCACAAGGAAAACATAAAGACCACGGGGCTTATTTAGAAGTTCCTTGTGCCTCCGGTGCATCACTTTTTATGATGCTACGGTGGTGCAAAGTGCAGGTCCATATGTACGAGCCTATGCAAAGCCACTTTGAGTGGCTTTTTATGGCCGCATAGATATGGTGTAAAGCAATACAGCGCAAGTCGCTGCTTTGCCTTACACTGGGTCAGAGAGGCATTCCATGAGCATTGCAGTGGATGTTCCCATGCAACTCCCATGGGTTTATGACGCATTCCCAGATTTACAAGGATCGTAAACCTGGGAATGCGTCAAAACTGTACGCCTTCCCAGGGCAGGGATAATGAGGAAAAATATGTTTATTACCTCTCGTTTGTTCCTCTTTCTTTGTGTGCTGCATTTTTAAGCACACATAGAAAGAGGAAATCCCCTCCATGGATTGTTTTTGTGCAGGAAGGTGTGCCTTCCTGCACAAAAACAATCCTGCCAACAACGCAGACAACCTTGACCCATGGTGCAATGGTACCTGCCTTGGCGCTAGGCACCATATTGTGCGACAGCGCTGGCTGAAAGGACAGGAATACACTGTATCTTGTAAATACAGTGCATTCTTTCTCTTTGGATTTGGCATAGGGCAGCGCAGCAAAAACACTTGCGGCATTGCCCAGCGCAAAATCATTGCAAATGAGGCCCTTAATGCGTAGGGCCTTTGATTAGGCTAACTTAGTAAGACAGTCAGAGAACACTTTAAACACATGATTATATGTGCACCTAGAATTACAGAATAAATGTAAAATATTAATAAATGAATACATGAGTACATGAGAAATGCAATTTCAATAAAGCAGTATAACTCAAAAGACACAGGTATAAATGTGAACAAGAACTACAGTTTGTAACAGTATAATAGAGGCATTAAACACATGTATGTGAATGACTACTTGCTACAGTAAATGCATCTCCATAGTATACTCAAATACTTCACATCACATCAATAAAGTTAAGGCACACAGAGTAAATGTTGTTAGGTGAACATAAATATTGGCATCTGTGACATGTAAGGGTGGAGCAAAAACTATGCTGCTTCACCGGAAAGCTCCCTTTCCATCAGCACCCACTTGGAAAGAAAAGAATAACTAAAATAAGCATGCACAATAAGACCCAGTAAAATTATACAAAAAGCCCTCCTACATCGGGCAAGAAGAACACAAGCACAGTGGTAAGCAACTCGAAAATACAAGGAAATAAATGGGAGATGCTGTGTGTAATTGTGGGAGCTAAGAGAATTCTGGAACAGAGAGAATGCATCCATTGCGGATGCGCATCATTAAGTTTAATATAGCCTCACAGCACCTATTTGAAAAAAAAAGCCATGACTAAAGTAAACCATAGTGTGCTCTTTTCAGTCTTCCTCACGCCACCTCCTCCCCTCCCTAACCCTTGTAATTTCTGCTCCTACTCCTCCTTGCTATGCTCAGTCCTTCTTCCCCAAATTAACCAACACTGTATCAATTGCAATATTCTACACTGTTGTCTCCACCTTTGTCACTCTGTAATCACCTTTACACTACTCTGTGTCCACCTTTACCACTGCTCTCAAACTCTTGTGAAAGATCTCCCTATTGTCCAGTGCACCATTGTTCATAGCTAGACACACATTATAAAAATCTCAAACATACATACAACAGACCCAAACCGCAGATGTCCGATGAACATAGCAAGATCTACAGTTCCACTCTGCTTTTTTCATCAGTATTTCTTGATGAGCCCAGGGCCGGACCGGCCATAGTGTGCACCGGGCGTTTCCCGGTGGGGGCCGGTTTTGTCACGGAGGCTGGTTTTGCAATATAGGACCCTGTAACAAAAGCGGGGCCCCCAAATTCCAGTCTTTCTGCCCCCTCGGGAGGCAGATGGGGCAATAGCCCCTGATGTGCCCCTGGGAGGGGGCAGAAAGCACATTAGGCACCAGGGATTTTTTTTTATGTATATAGGGGTGGGGGCTGCCCAAAATGGGCATGCCAATGCCCCCACGCCCCCCAAAAAATTCCACAGTCTTTCTGCCCCCCTGGAGGCAAATGGGGCTGTTGCCCCTAATCTGCCCCCTGGGGGGGCAGAAAGCCCACTAGGCATGAGGGATTTTGTTTTGTTTTTTTACGTAGGGGTGGGGGCTGACGAGAATGGGCATGCTAATGCTCCCACCCCCAAAAAAGGGTTTCTCCCCCCCCAAAAGGCAGAACAGGGCAATAGCCCCCTATCTACTCCTCACTGGGGGTGGGCAGAAAGCCCACTAGACACCAGGGATATGTTTATGGGCATGCCAGTGAGAAGCCCCATAGGCAAGGGTTGCTCCCTTTTTTTAGGCACACATTTCGGCCGATTGTGATATTTTTATTCTCATCTGCACCCAGGCAGGGCAGAAATCCACTAGAAACCAGGGAGAGTTTGTGTGTGTGTAAACTGGAGTTTGGCTAAGGTTCTGCGTGTACTGACCTTTGGCTGCCAATTTGCTGGTGGTGTGTGTGGACCTGCACTTGGCTAATGCTGTGGGTGGACTCGTGCTTGATGACGGTGTGTGTAGATTGGTGCTTGCCTTGTGGTGTGCGTGGAGTGTTATTTGGCTGGCCAAGTACGTGGACTGGTGCTTGGCTGGCTGTGAGCATGGATGGTGCTTGGCTGCAGGTCCGGACTGGCCGTAGCGGGCACCAGATGTTTCCTTGGTGTGCCGGAGGGGTGGGGGTCAGTTTTCTGGCCGTGGGGGGGGGGTTTGTCACTGGGGGCCGGTTTTGCAGCAGTGCTGCAATATTAGGCCCCAGTAACACAAGCTGGAGCGGTGCTTTTTACTAGCATGCCCCCTACCTCCCAGGGCCGGTCGAGCAGCAATCTGCCAGGGCTGGTTGCTGTTCCCAGTCCGGACCTGCTCGGCTGGTGGGGTGCGGGGATGACGCTTGGCTGGCAGAGTATGTGGGTGGCGCTTGGTTGGCTGTGTGTGTGGATATTGCTTGGCTGACTGTGTGCATTGATAGCATTTGGCAGGCGGTGTACATGGATGGCACCTGGCTGGCGGTGTGCATGGATGGCGCTTGGCTGGCGGTGTTTGTGGATGGCGCTTTGCTGGTGGTGTGTGTGGATGATGGTATGCATGTACTGACTATTGGCTGGCAGTGTGGCTTGCATGGATCCCCCAATTTTTTCCTACCCAGAATCCCCCGCAGACCTCAAATTTACTTACAAAGTCACATTTTCCTGACATTTCTGTTTGGGTATGTTGTAGGATCACCGCACAGGCACAAATTTCCTACTAACCAGCATTCCCCTAGGTCTCCCAAGAAAAATGATACCTCATTTGTGTGGCTGCTCAAAGTAGCGTTAGCCTAAAAACGTATAAACAACTTCCCTTTTGGACTCGCTTTGGGCCCCCTCAATCTCTACACGTTTTTGGGCCTTCCATGTCATAGACTTGGCCCATCCACACAAGTAAGGTATCATTTTTATCGGGAGACTGAGTGGAACGCTGAGTGGTAGAAAATTTGTGCCGTGTGGTGATCCCACAACTATCCCTCACAGATATTAGAGGAAAATTTGACTTTTTAGCTAAATTTGAGGTTTGCAGCGAATTCTTGAAGGAAAATGTTGGGAGATCAACACAAGCCATACCTCCCAGGACTCCAAGGGGTTTTTAGGTTCCCCTAGATGTCTGGGAACCCGAGAACCAAAAACACAGGGAAACCTACCAAACCCACATATTTCTGAAAACTAGAAACCCTGGGAGTCCAGGGAGGTATGGCTTGTGTGGACCCCCCAACATATCATTTTACTCAGGTGACTGAGGGGAACGCTGTGTGGTAGGACATTTGTGCCGGCACGGTGATCCCACGCAAAAATGTGTAAAATATGATTTTTTCAGCTACATTTGAGGTTTGCAGGGGATTCTGGGGAGGAAAACGTTGTGGGTCCCCGAAAGCCATACCTCGCTGGACTCCCCCGGGTGTCTAGTTTTCAGAAATGTGTGGGTTTGGTAGTTTCCCAAGATGGTCACCGAGCTCGGGGTCAAAACACCAGGTGATCCCCTTTGCAAAACCAGGTTGTTTTGTGATAGGTCATTTGGATGTCTCCTCAATACGTTTTGGGCCCTTGCCTGTCGCAGTTACTTGGCCCACTCATGCAAGTGAGGTACCATTTTTATCGTAAGACTTTGGAAAATGCGGGCTGGGTGGAATTTCCCAGATCCACACAGATTCTAGAACTTTCCATCACAGAAATGTAAGGAAAATGTGTTTATTTTTACAAAGTTTGAGGTTTGCAGGGGATTCTGGGTAACAGAAACTGGTGAGAGGCATACAAGTCTCCCCCTACTGGATTCCCCTGGGTGTCTAGTTTTCAAAAATATATTGGTTTGCTAGGTTTCCCTAGGTGCCGGCAGAGCTAAGGTCAAAATCTACAGCTAGGCACTGTGCAAAAAAAGGGTCAGTTTTCACTGTAAAAATGTAGTGTGTCTATGTTGCGTTTTGGGCCGTTTCCTGTCGGGGACACTAGGCCTACCCACACAAGTGAGGTATCATTTTTATCGGAAGACTTTGGAGAATGCGGGGTGGGTGGAATTTTGTGCATCCACTCAGATTCCAGAACTTTCCATCACAGACATTTGAGGAAAATGTGTTTTTTTTGACAAAGTTTGAGGTTTGCAGGGGATTCTGGGTAACAGAACCTGGTGAGAGCCACACAAGTCACCCCCTTCTGAATTCCCCTGGGTGTCCAGTTTTCAAAAATATGTAGGTTTGCTAGGTTTTCCTAGGTGCTGTCAGAGCTAGGGTTCAAAATCTACAGCTAGGCACTTTGCCAAATAAGGGTCAGTTTTCACTGTAAAATTGTGGTGTGTCCATGTTGCGTTTTGGGCCATTTCCTGTCACGGGAACTAGGCCTACCCACACAAGCGAGGTACCATTTCCATTGGAAGACCTTGGGGAATGCGGGGTGGGTGGATTTTTTTGGATCCACGCAGATTCTAGAACTTTCCATCACAGGAATGTGAGGAAAATGCGTTTTCTTTTACAAAGTTTGAGGTTTGCAGGGGATTCCTGGTAACAGGACCTGGTGAGAGCAACACAAGTCACCCCCCCCCGAATACCCCTGGCTGTTTAGTTTTCAAAAACGTATAGGTTTGCTAGGTTTCCCTAGGTGCAGACAGAGCTAGGGTTCAAAATCTACAGCTAGGCACTTTGCCAAAAAAGGGTCAGTTTTCCCTGTAAAAATGTGGTGTTTCCACGTTGCGTTTTGTGCCATTTCCTGTCGCGTGCACTAGGCCTACCCACACAAGTGAGGTGCCATTTTTATCGAAAGACTTTGGGGACTCGAGGTGGGTTGAATTTTGTGGATCCACGCAGATTCTAGAACTTTCCATCACAGGAAAGTGAGGAAAATGTGTTTTTTTTACAAAGTTTGAGGTTTGCAGGGGAATCTGGGTAACAGAACGTGGTTATTAGGTTCCCCTAGATGTCTGGGAACCCGGGACCCAAAACACAGGGAAACCTACCAAACCCACACATTTCTGAAAACTAGACACCCGGGGAGTCCAGGGAGGTATGGCTTGTGTGGACCTCCCAACTTATCATTTTACTCAGGAGACTGAGGGGAACGCTCTGTGGTAGGACATTTGTGCCGGCACAGTGATCCCAAGCAGAAATATGTGGAAAATTTGATTTTTCAGCCAAATTTGAGGTTTGCAGGGGATTCTGTGTAGGAAAACGTTGGGGGTCCATGAAAGCCATACCTCGCTGGACTCCCCCGGGTGTCTAGTTTTCAGAAATGTATGGGTTTGGTAGTTTCCCAAGATGGCCGCAGAGCCCGGGGCCAAAAACCCTGGTGAACCCCTTTGCAAAACCAGGTTGTTTTGTGATAGGTAATTTGGATGTCTCCTCAATACGTTTTTTGCCCTTGGCCCACCCACCGAGTGAGGTACCATTTTTATTGGAAGACTTTGGGAAATGCGGGGTGGGTGGAATTTTGCGGATCCACGCAGATTCTAGAACTTTCCATCACAGAAATTTAAGGAAAATGTGTTTTTTTACAAAGTTTGAGGTTTGCAGGGGATTCTGGGTAACAGAAACTGGTGAGAGGCAAACAAGTCACCCCTCCTGGATTCCCCTGGGTGTCTAGTTTTCAAAAATATATTGGTTTGGTAGGTTTTTCTAGGTGCCAGCAGAGCTAAGGCCAAAATCTACAGCTAGGCACTTTGCAAAAAAAGGGTCAGTTTTCACTGTAAAAATGTGGTGTGTCCACGTTGCGTTTTGGTCTGTTTCCTGTCGGAGGCACTAGGCCTACCCACACAAGCGAGGTATAATTTTTATTGGAAGACTTTGGAGAATGCGGGGTGGGTGGAATTTTGTGGATCCGCGCAGATTCCAGAACGTTCTATCACAGAAATGTGAGGGAAATGTGGGTTTTTTGACAAAGCTTGAGGTTTGCAGGGGATTCTTGGTAACATGACCTGGTGAGAGCAACACAAGTCACCCCCCCCCCAAATACACCGGGGTGTCTAGTTTTCAAAAATGCATAGGTTTGCTAGGTTTCCCTAGGTGCCGGCAGAGCTAGGGTTCAAAATCTACAGCTAGGCACTTTGCCAAAAAAGGGTCAGTTTTCACTGTAAAAATGTGGTGTGTCCACGTTGCGTTTTGTGCCATTTCCTGTCACGGGCACTAGGCCTACCCACACAAGTGAGGTACCATTTTTATTGGAAGACTTTGGGGGACTCGGGTGCGTGGAATTTTGTGGATCCACACAGATTCTAGAACTTTCCATCACAGGAAAGTGAGGGAAATGTGTTTTTTTTTTACAAAGTTTGAGGTTTGCAGGGGATTCTGGGTAACAGAACCTGGGGAGAGGCACACAAGTCACCCCCTCCTGGATTCCCCTACGTGTCTAGTTTTCAAAAATATATAGGTTTGCTAGATTTACCTAGGTACCGGCAGAGCTAGGTTTCAAAATCTACAGCTAGGCACTTTGCCAAAAAAGGGTCAGTTTTCACTGTAAAAGTGTGCTGTGTCCACATTGCTTTTTGGGCCGTTTCCTGTCGCAGGCACTAGACCTACCCACACAAGTGAGGTACCATTTTTATCGGAAGACCTTGGGGAACGCGGGGTGGGTAGAATTTTGTGGATCCACGCAGATTCTGGAACTTTCCATTACAGGAATGTGAGGAAAATGTAGGTTTTCTTTTACAAAGTTTGAGGTTTGCAGGGGATTCTGTGTAACAGAACCTGGTGAGATCAACACAAGTCACCCCCGCTTGGATTCCCCTAGGTGTCTAGTTTTCAAAAATGTATAGGTTTACTAGGTTTCCCTAGGTTCCGGCAGAGCTAGGGTTCATAATCTACAGCTAGGCACATTGCAAAAAAAGGTTCAGTTTTCACTGTAAAAATGTGGTGTGTCCATGTGCGTTTTGGGCCGTTTCCTGTCGCGGGCACTAGGCCTACCCAAACAAGTGAGGTACCATTTTTATCGGACGACTTTGGGGGATGCGGGGTGTGTGGAATTTTGTGGAACCACGCAGATTCTAGAACTTTCCATCACAGGAATGTGAGGAAATTGTGGGGGTTTTTTTTCCAAAGTTTGAGGTTTGCAGGGGATTCTGTGTAACAGAACCTGGTGCGATCAACACAATTCCCCCCTCCTGGATTCCCCTTGGTGTCTAGTTTTCAAAAATGTATAGGTTTACTAGGTTTCCCTAGGTGACGGCAGAGCTAGGGTTCATAATCTACAGCTAGGCACGTTGCAAAAAAAGGGTCAGTTTTCAGTGTAAAAATGTGGTGTGTCCACGTTGCGTTTTGGGCCGTTTCCTGTCGCGGGCACTAGGCCTACCTACACAAGTGAGGTACCATTTTTATCGGAAGACTTTGGGGAATGAGGGATTGGTGGAATTTTGTGGGCCCTCGCAGATTCCAGAACTTTCCATCACAGAAATGTGAGGAAAATGTGTTTTTTAAATTTTTTTACAAAGTTTTAGTTTTGCAAGGGATTCTGGGTAACAGAACCTTGGGAGAGCCACACAAGTCACCCCCTCCTGGAGTCCTCTGGGTGTCTAGTTTTAAAAAATGTATAGGTTTGCTAGGTTTCTCTAGGTGCCGGCAGAGCTAGGGTTCAAAATCCACAGCTAGGCACTTTGCGAAAAAAGGGTCAGTTTTCACTGTAAAAATGTGGTGTGTCTACATTGCGTTTTGGGCTGTTTCCTGTTTTGGGCACTTTACCTACCCACACAAGTGAGGTAATATTTTTATCAGAAGACTTTGGGGAATGCGGGTGGGTGGACGTTTGTGGACCCACGCAGATTCCAGAACTTTCCATCACAGAAATGTGAGGAAAATGTGTTTTTTGTTTACAAAGTTTGTGGCTTGCAAGGGATTCGGGGTAACAGAACCTGGGGAGAGCCACACAAGTCACCCCCTCCTGGATTCCTCTGGGTGTCTAGTTTTCAAAAATGTATAAGTTTGCTAGGTTTTTCTAGGTGCCGGCAGAGCTAGGGTTCAAAATCCACAGCTAGACAGTTTGCGAAAAAAGGGTCAGTTTTCATTGTAAAAATGTGGTGTGTCTACGTTGCGTTTTGGGCCGTTTCCTGTCGCGGGCACTAGGCCTACCCACACAAGTGAGGTACCATTTTTATAGGAAGACTTTGAGGAACGCAGGGTGGGTGGAATTTTGTGGACCCACAAAGATTCTAGAACTTTCCGTCACAGGAATGTGAGGTAAATGTGTTTTTTTACCAAGTTTGAGATTTGGAAAGGATTCTGGGTATTAGATCCTGATGAGAGCAACACAAGTCACCCCATCCTGGATTTCCCTGTGTGTCTAGTTTTTAAAAATGTATAGGTTTGCCAGGTTTCCCTAGGCGCCGGCAGAGCTAGGGTTCAAAGTCTACAGCTAGGCACTTTGCAAAAAAAGGGTCAGTTTTCACCGTAAAAATGTGGTGTGTTCACGTTGTATTTTGGGCCGTTTCCTATCGCGGGCACTAAGCCTACTCACACAAGTGAGGTACCATTTTTATTAGAAGACTTTTGGGAATGCAGGGTGGGTGGAATTTTGTGGACCCACGCAGATTCCAGAACTTTCCATCACAGAAATATGAGGAAAATGTGGTTTTTTTTTTTACAAAGTTTGAGGTTTGCAAGGGATTCTGGGTAACAGAACCCAGAGAGGGCCACTCAAGTCACCCCATCCTATGGGTGTCTAGTTTTCAAAAATGTATAGGTTTGCTATGTTTCCCTAGGTGCCAGCTGAGCTAGGGTTCTAAATCTACAGCTAGGCACTGTGCAAAAAAAGGGTCTGTTTTCACTGGAGAAATGTGGTGTGTCCACGTTGAATTTTGGGCCATTTCCTGTCATGGGCACTAGGCCTACCAACACAAGTGAGGTACCATTTTTAACGGGAGACTTAGGGGAACTCAGAATTGTAGAGCAACTGTTATTACCTATTGACTTTCAATTCATTTCTGCCTTCCTAATGTAAGACAATGTGTAAAAATGAAGTCACTTTGAAAAATGTTCCACAATTCACAGGCTAGTATGGGTACCCACAATTTCAGAAATGTGCAAATAGCTACTGTTTCTAAACTCTATATTTTGTTCCCATTTCAGAAATACATAGGTGTCTTTTATACCTATTTTTGACTCTTTATATTTTACCAAATTAATTTCTATATACCCGGCACACAATGAAAAATCACTGCAAGTCGCTGCTCAGTTATTGGCTCTTGGTTCCTCGGGTTCTTGGTGAACCATACAAGTCCTATATATCCCCACAACTAGAAGGGTCCAGCAGATGTAATGGTATATTGCTTTCAAACATTTGTCATACTGCAGGTCAAAACGTAAGCACAAATGTCTGTTTTTTTCAACTCATTTACAATTGTTTTTATTTTCAACTGTTAGTTTCTATAAAAAAAAACTTGAAGGATCTACACAAATGACCCCTTGCTGAATTCAGAAATGTTTCTACCTTTTAGAAATGTATAGCTTTATGGGATCCATTATTGCTTTCACACCCATTTCCACCACTAACTGGAAGGAGGTTGAAAGCACAAAAAGTAGCAAAAATAGGCTATTTCCCAGTAAAATGCCAAAATTGTGTAAAGAATTTTGGTTTTCTGACAAAAGTCTGCTTGTCCCTGAAAGCTGGGAAGATGATGATTTCAGCACCACAAACCCTTTGTTGATACCATTTGCAGGGTAAAAAGCAGACGCTTTCATCTGCAGTACTTCCCCCCCCCCCAAAAAAAAGTTTGCTGTATTTTGGCTAATTTCTGGGTGCCCTCCAGGGGAATCCACAAACCATGGATACCTTTAAAATCCCCTTGAAGTTGGAAGAAAAGGACGCAAATTTGGCGTGGATAGCTTATGTGGACAAAAAGTTACAAGGGCCTAAGCGCAAACTACCCTAAAAAGCAAAAAAAAGGCTTAGCACGGGGGTTGGGGGGGAAAGGCCAAGCAGCAAAAGGGTTAATCGCAGCGCTGGGAAATCCTACATCATCATCAATGACATCATCACCCTTGGTAACAAATATATCACCAATAACTTGTCAGTAGAATTACTTATGACATCAAACCACAGGATAGTAACCTACAAATTCAGTCGAACTCTTCAGCAGAGGAGTCCAGAGTATCATAGTACCCATATTCCCATTTATGAATACTCTTGAAAATCGCTCGGTGATAAATTGTTTTATTATTAAAAGCTTTCGACCATAGATTTATCAATACATAGGTGTATATACTATCTTTTAATGTTACTCAATCAAATAGTATTTAAGCGTTAATAGCCACCTCTCATCGGCTCTAAGCAACAGAGCAGTTATCCTTTATATACGTACTTTCAAGCTTTTCCAAAATCCCTGCGATGATGAAATGGCGCCTCAGAATGATTACTATGAGTCAATTAAATTCTTTCAGCTTTGCAACCACCTTGATCACTGCTAAAGAAAAATGATATGCAAATGCCCTTCTGGATTTCAAATGACATGACTGTATTTGTTGCTATGAGATCCTCTGTATGTAGGTAAACAAAGTGGGATGCACATTACATTAGAAGGAGGTGTGAAGAAACATTTTCCTTGTCACCGACACTGTGTTCTACATTTGGAATCTGATTCCACAAATGACACATTTCAAAGAAAGAACTAAATATATAAGCTCACATCAATGGTTTTTTCCGCTTCTACTGGGGACAGGGATGACACAATTTGATGGTTATGTGTGAAGACACTAGGGAAAAGGAAAAAAAGCAGGCTAACCATTGCATTTAATGCAATTCAATGTCAAACATATTATAAAATAACTGCAAACCCAAGGGAAAACTATTACACTAAATAAGCTCTTCACTATAAATACAATTACAGAGACGTATGGTCTCATTTACAGGAGGGCAATAAAGGATCAACTGTCCAAAATTGATATATGTCCTATACAGCCCCCTCTTGGTTCCCCCAGATAATTTAGAATATGAGTTTCTTGAAAGGCAGAGCTGTTGCCGATGTTGCCATTTGGAAAATCATTATGGTGGAACCTGTGCTAGATAAAACTGTGTTGGTGTGGCTGCCTTAATTATGTCAACCCCTCTGGTGCCATATCCACAGTGTTCAGTTTACCTGGGTCCATCATGGTAACCATTTTAGTCAAGGCAGCCCCTCACACATAGTAAACATTAGCTGTGTAATTTCCAAAGATGAAACCCAGCCTTGTTTTTAGAATTGTCTTGATTAGTGATTCTACTGAGGTGTGGAGATTGGTTTCCTCAATAGAAACACCCCAAAATTGTTCTTTGGGGGTATTTAGGAGCGGTGGGCAAAATTATGTTTATCATGTTGTAGAAAATCTGTCTATTCTACTTGGTCATCCCAGATCATTTGCCTTTTACCGGACCGTTTTTTTGGTGGCTTGTAACTCTGTGCACTTTACCCCTGCTAAACAGTGCCTATGCTCCTCCTTTCAACATGATGAAATTGGTACACTCCTGATTGGTATATTTAACTTTCCTATAGGTCCCTAGCATATAGTGCAAGATGTATCCAAGGCCTGGATGATACATGCCACTAGTGAACTGCAGCATCTATTGTGCCATCAACTACAGTGGTAGTGCAAGCATGGCTTCAGACCTACCCAGTGTAGCCCGACTGTGGCAGTTTAAACACTGAAATTTGAACTGTGAAAATCAACCCTTTTGAAAGGTCAAACCGTCCCATTTAAATATTAATCAGTCACCCTTATGTAGGCCTTGTAGTCCACAAGGCAGGCTGCATGGTATTTACAAGTAGAACATTTACATAATTAATAATAACATGCCCTTCCAGTGACTAGCAGCCAAAAACAGGTTACAAATCCAAATACTGTTTTTCAGGAAAGGGACTAGCTAGAAAAATAATGAAACAACTATTTTAATATTGTTAAAAATCAATTCAATGGTGAAGTCACATTGTCAATAAATATTAAGAAAAAGTAACTTTTAGAAAGTTACTTTTTCCCTGCCTGAAGTTCCTGGAGGATCAATCTGCATTTATACTCCTACTTTTCCGCGGAAGTAATTAGCATTTGAGGAGGTATGAAAACTGCCACCAGAAAGGATTGGGTGTGGGAAGGTGTTGTTCCCTTGACCGGATGACTAGTTGGGTGGGGTCCAGGCAGTAGATTAACTTCAAAGAGGCCTTCCCTGTCACAAGCAAATATTAGCTGATGCCTAGTAGTTTCGCGCCCACAATTTACCACCAAATAGATGCAGGTGGTAACCAGGTGCAAACTATAAAATGGGGCCCAGAATGCTTCATTTCTTTTCAGAATAGCTGCGTTGTATGCTGTGGTGAGGTGGAAGGACATTTTGGCAGCAGTACAGAGGAGAAGGGAGAGACAGGAGAGGATCAATAGGGCCAGCGTTACTCTTTGACCAAACAGAGGAGGAGATTTATATTAAGTGCAAGCTTCTAAGTAGTGTTATTTTAGATTTAAAACATGAAATGCACCCTTTATTAGAAAGAGACACATGTAGAGCCCAGACCATTCCTTCACACATCCCTGTGCTGTGTTTTTTGCATCTTTTGGCATCAGAGAGTTACCAAGCCATTTCTGCTGAGGCAGAGGCATTTCACAGAGTGTACAATCTCAGGTTTTCTGAAATTATCTTGAAGCCATGTTGTTAAAAAACACTACTTACATTGTGTTTCCCCGTACACCATTTCAACTACTGGACACCAAGGTTACATTTTTTAGAGTAGCACAATTCCCTCAGGTCATTGGCTGCATTGATGGAACACACAATGCAGCCTGTCCACCATCCTAATCTGATTTTGTTATACCAAAAGAGGAAAAATTATCACTTCTTAAATATACAGGTAGAGCATATTAGTGAGTGTGTAATAACTTTGTAGCATGTTAGCTATGATTCATATATGTTCTGCCACAGTGGCAGGTACACCCGTTTGTCTACAAGACAGTTTGGATATTATTTACTTTTGTGTATGCAATACAATATACTAAAACAAATATGTAAAAACAATGATAATTTATAACATATGTGCAGTGTTTCTTACAATGTTTAATGTACTTTTAGGCGAGAGTGTATATGCTCTTCGGCCAGGGATTATGACACCCTACCTACATCCTCATTCAGTCAGGAAGCAAATATATAATATAGCTCACCGTCAGACCAGGACCATTATAGAGAGGACATTTGGACTATTGAAAGGACACTTCAGATACTTACATAAGAGTGGGGGAGCATTGTAGTATGCCTCAGACGTTCCATGTAATATTGTTGCATGTTGTGCTATGTTGCATAATGTAGGAACACAAAGAGGCCTTCCTACAGAGATGTTAGAAGACAATAGTGATGATGATGATATACCTTCCCCTCTTCCACTAAACCAAGATGCAAATGCCAAAACAGCCACTGATGGAAGGAATCTTAGAACTGTAACTATGGGCCTCATTACGATGGCGGAGGGACCGCCACTGTCAGCCCGTTGGTGACGGTCCCACCGCTATCGGACGCAGCATTACCGCCTGCCGCATTATGATGGTGGGCAGATGGTTGGTGGTCAGGGTGACCGACCGCCACGGATCCGACGGGCTCAAGGAGCCCGTTAGACTGTTGAAGGGTCCGCTATCCCTACAATGGTGGCGGTGCCTGCCAGGCACTGCTTTAGGGATTACTATGTCCCTTCCCGCTGGCTGTTTCATGTCGGTTTACCCACCATAAAAAGGCAGGCAGAAAGGGACATTGGGGGACCGTAGCGGCCCCCCTTCCTCCCTGGCCATCCGACATGGGCCCTGGGGGGGCAACTATGGTGCCCCCCTACATAACCCTGCATCATGTGGCAGGCACTGCATGGTGCCTGGCACTGCATGTTGCCTGCCACATGGTGCAGGGATATGTACAGAGTGTTTATTTTGTACTGCGGCGTGCGCAGCAGCCCGCAGCACATGCCGCAATACAAAAGATACACATTGTACCTGCCTTCAAGGCGGTCGCATCATGATACCGGTTGTGAGACAGCCAACAGCTACTCCGGCAGTCCCATTTCCGAAGGGTTGGCGGTCGGATGTAATTCCGACCACTATCCTAATCAGGCCCTCAGTCACTAGATATTGGTGTATTACTTGCATGTAGATCCAGGGTTTGTCTAGAGCTGTGTCTTAGAGAGCCATGGTCTTGCACATACAAACTGCTGTGGCTTGATTCCTCCTCAATTTCTTCAAGTACACTTCCCTCAGCACTTCTTGCATGTTTATTTTCCAATAGCATTTACTCATTTTGTCTAGGCCTTTAGCAACATCTCCACTAAAATATCAGGGTTCTACTTGTAAATTCAGGGACCTTCAAGATAGAAGACTTATAGCTGTAGCCCATAGTTCATTATTTACATTTTTATGCTGACGTTGACCATCACATCTATCAGCATTCATTATTCCACATAGTGTTCCTATGGCCTCTGTTAATACACTGATTTCAGTACATATAGCCTGATGTGACACACAAATGTGTATGAAACCAGATGTTATGGTTTCCACAATGGCACTTAATTTTGTCTTCAAAGAACGCATTTCCTGTACTTGCTGTTTTTGAACTTGTAGCATAGATATCTCAATGTTTTGAAATGCTCACACAGATTGCAAGTCTGCTTCTAAATTAAGAGGCATTGCAGTCCTTGGCCTTAAATTAGCTCAGTGATTTTGCAACATTCTGCTTTGCATAATGTGTCTTGTTGAAGGAGTAATATTTCTAATTATCTCCATATTTTGACGTATTTGAGGTTCTTCTATCATGTCTGATGGTTCTTCTAGTTGGAAATTGCTATTGAAATATTGTACAGCAGATGTTTACCCCATCTCTTCATCAACAATATTTTCTACACTGTCATTTTCTGTTCAACACTCTCTGGACCAGCAGTCTTTTCTAGTGGTGAAAATTCTTGACTTGTATGTAATAAAACTATGGGGTATGATCACAAGAACGTGTGATAACTACCGCAAGAGTAGCGTAACGCAACTTTCAATATCGCAGCCTAGCTCAGGAAAATAACCCCGTGTCAACGTGGAATTCACAACAAGGCGGTAGCATGCGATAGTCACCAGATAACGTGCCAAATGTCATCGTGAAAATCAACGTCACGCCGAAAAAATGCGAAACGCGAATGCAAAAAAACATGCGATGAGGCCAATCGCGGTACAGAAATCAGCGAACACCAGCCACAGGCCTGCAAATCCCACACGTCCAGCGGGAAAAAGCACCATAAAAGAAAGAAAAAAAAAGCCTCAAAACAATTCAAACTGCGTAGCAACATGGATGCACCCGGACCGAGTGCAGAGGACAAACCAAACACCACAAGCCCCACAGAGGACCAGCCAGGAACCCCGCGTTCGGGGAAGGGCAAGGACAAGAGGAAGAGGAAGACAGGGTTCAGTCCGCAGGAAGACCGAATCATCGTCACGGAGGTGACCGAACACCATCAACAACTGTTCGGCACCTCCACTGCGGCACTGGCAACCCAAACCGAAATATGGCAGGCCATCTTTATCAACGTCAATGCAGTCGGAGTGTCGAGGAGGTCACTGGAGGAGGTCAAGAGGCGCTGGCATGATCTGAAAAGGCAGACCAAACATAAGCTCGCCGCCAACAGGGAGGCAGCAACGGCGACTGGAGGTGGGAGTCCTGCGACACAGGAGGAGCTGGATGAGCTGGAGCAAATGGCGGCCACAGTCAGCAGTGAGGAGACCGTGACAGGATTGGGGTGCCTGGACACAGCACGATAGGACCTGACCCAACAGCAACAGGGTGAGTATCGACTAGGGACGGGTGTGATGGGCACAATGGCACACATGCACAATTACGTGTAGCACACAGCACACCCACAATGACTGTGGAACATGTCCCTGATTGCCTTGGCACACTGCAGCACACATAGAAACGCCAAGTAGGCCCCCATCCACAATGTGCACAGAGGGACCCCCCCTATCACCAATATCACAACCCACCCATGCACATGTGCTGAATCCAGCAAAGCAGCGGCTCTGTTACCCACACTGACTATGCAAGTAACACTGCATGTCCGATAGCATGGCAGCAGCCAAAAAAAAATGACATGGCCAACGAATCGACATGGAGGTAGCCCAGTGTGGATCACATCTGTAAAGGAGCAGGTCACACTCCGACATGTCCACATGCACCCACAACCCATGCCGTACAATACACGCAGCAGACGAACAATGCACCAGGCCACAAAATCTGTCCGAGAGCACATATGACCCAAGTCAAAAGCAAATCAGGCCCTGAAAAGCACACAATTCAAGGGCACCCAGCCTCAAAGGGAGAAGGCTACACGAAATCAGAGCTGCAGGGGCAACTCCCCCACAATGCAGCACACACACATAGCAATCACAGAACATCAGCAATGACGGCAATGTGGTACAAAGTGCAACACCAGCACCACAGGACAGAGCTCACAACAGGTTCCGCTCGTGCGTAGTAACTGTCCACTCACATCTGGCGTTGCCTGACACTGTGTGATAATAATGTACGGGTACTACCACACATCCATCATGTAGTCGAAAAACACACTGACTGCCATCAAATAGCCAGCTCCCCCAAAACAGTCACAATGTACATTGGCATGCAGTCTGAATGTAAACATCTGCTAATCATCAACATACATGTGAGACTCTGTTAACCTGCATCTCCCCTTTACATTGCAGAGGGACAAACAACACCTCCTGCAGAGCACACCACACTTCCCATCATTGATGATGAAGAGGACAACCTGCACATATGTCAAGACACCCTCCAACGGATAATGGACAGTCTCTGCACCCCACCCCCAGGAGCAGGGCAGGTCAGCTGCCTCGAGGTGACCCCACCACCTGCACAGACCACACAGCAGGAAACACACACCACCACGGCTGTTTCCCAGGACCCCCCCGACCAATACATGGAATTCAAACGGCGTGTGTTGGGTTGCCAGGTGGAGTTGGCTGATCAGCTGCGGGTGGGTTTTGAGCTCGTGGCAGCCAAACTCAATGCCATACGTGGGTGTCTGAGTCCCATCAGGGACCACGTACAGTCCCTATCGGACACCCCCTGTACGCACCATGCTCCGCCACAGACCTTGGCTGACCTCGCTGGTGCCATGAATCGAATACAAGAACTGTCTGGTCAGACAGGCACCAGCCATGACAGCACAGAGTTGGCACAGATGCGGAGTCAATGGAGACCATGGAGCAGATGCAGGCTGGAAGTATGTCTGCCACGGCTGGACACCAGCGAGTAGTACCTGGGAACTTCAATGCCCTGCAGTACTTCATCTTGCCATTGCTGCCACTGAGCCGGTCCCAGATGACTGCAGCGGGAACATCTACACACACAGCTCCGACCCCTGATGTGTCCGTGGCACACTGTGATGCTGCCCCATCACCTACGCAGTCTGATGTGTCAGTGGCACACAGCGATGCAGCCATCACCCCGCCACACACACCAGACACACCGGACACAGAACCCGTATCAGGGGAGTGTGAAGGGGATGGGAACTACTGTGTGAGGAAGGAGGCAGTAGCATCCATCACCGCCACATGGCCTGTCCCTGCCTGGTTATGACCTATGCATCATGCCCTGGGAAATACCTCCTACTGATCCCCGGAACACTCTGCGACATTCACCCGGACCCCGACACGGACTGCCATTTCTTCACCGCTGGCCAATTACACAGCAATCCAGCTGCGGACTGCACTCTCCCTCTTCCTAATCACTGTGCAATCCCCAAAGGACTCTGGTTGGCCCACCACTGGGCTTCCATGTGATGTGGGCTTGGATGGCCATGTACAGCTCCAGCTCCGTCAATCACCTGAATGTGAATAAAACATTCTAAATCACAGAGATGTGTCATCACTATGTTCACTTACGTATGGAAGTATGGCTGGATGTAGGTACAATGATTGCACATGAAGGTACACCCTGGTAACTGACATCTATGCGCATGTCTATCCCTGAGACACATGGCCAATTGGATGACTGTGAAGGTGAGTACTAGCTGTTGTAGGAGAGTAGGATCTGCTTCACATGGGTACCCCCACTTTTTGCTGATGCTTCACTGTTTTTTGACATTAGTCTGGCTGGGGCCCTGCTAATCAGAACCCCAACCTAGCTGCTTCCTCTCTAAAATGGTTTCCATGTGCCTTAGGCACATCACTGATTGGAATCTGGAGTGCCCTTATAAGTCCCTAGTATATGGTATACTATGTACCAAGGGCATAGGTACCTCAGAGGCCTACCAGGGGCTGCAGCATGTATTATGCCACCCCTGGAAGGCCATCCAAACTGACACCACAGGTCTGCTACTGCAGCCTGGGTAAGGTGGTGCATGCACCCTTACTGTGATATAGGTTACCTATATCACTAAATCCATACACACATATAAACCTATAAGTCACTCCTATGGCAGGCCTTATCAATCCTGAAGGCAGAGTGCATGGTTCCTATGTGAGAGGGTGCCCCTGCATGAGCAGGGCCCCTCTGCAGCGTTCGGAGACCCTTCTCTGATGCTGTTTGTAGTGCAGCCTGACCATATACTCTTAAGCGCATTATAACCTCGCGTTAAATGCTAACTTTGGAATGGCTGCACCTAAACATGTCGTGTTTGGTGTCAAACATCTTGGAATACTACCCCCCACCAATTCTGGCGGCGGGGGTAGCATTCCACCCTTCTAGAGGGAAAGACATGTTAACTCTGGCTAGCCCGGTAACTTCTTTCTAAAGCCCTGGCATCACAAAATGGATGCTGCTGCCACAGACACGAGTCTGGCCTCCTGCTGCTGGACGAAACTCCGGCAGGGGAGGCCTGGACAATAGGTTTCCTGTCCCAGGGAGGTCTGACCACCTCCCCAGACAGGATAATGTGTATTGGGGCTGGGCGGGAGCACTTTCGGGTGCTTTGAAGTCCTGCACTGGGGGCACATTTGGTGTCCCTGTGCATACCCCAGTTCAAACCGGATCAGGGGCTTGCAGACCCTGCTTTGGCGCGAACTGGACAAAGGGAAAGGGGTGTAGCCACCCCACTGCCCTGACCCACCCATAGGTGGGGCCACAGAGTAGTCCAACCCCTAAACTTGGTATAAGTATAGGAACCCAGTCCTTAGGACTTTAGATTATCCCTGGACGAAACTCTGAAACAGAATCCTGGACCTTCGACGCTCTACTCAAGACTAGAGGACAGAAGAATCTCCCTTGGGGTCAAGGAGTGACTCCCCTGCTTGGCAGGCACCAAAGACGCATCTGTCCGGTCTGCATTTCTGAAGCTCCCGTCGGACGCCGAGGTCTTCGCATCACCAGAGGTGGATTCTCAGACTTTCCCGAGGCTACCCTGAGTCCCCAGCAAAGCTGAGGCCCGTAGCTATCGTGGGTAATGTGAGACCGTGACCCCTGGACACCAAGCACATTTGCAAGTGCATCCTCTTCTGGGTCTCCCATGAAGTCATGCTTTGGGCTCCGAGTAGCCCTAGCCTCCAGCACCAACTGCACCGAAGATCACTGGCCTCCACTCCACGAGTGTCCTGTGAGCCAGATCCACGTGCGACGTCTCGAGGCTCCTTTGCGGCCGCTAGTCTGTTGGCTAGTAGCCCTTCATGAAGGCCAATCTTTTTCTTCTTGGGCATCCTGGTTGCTCCAGGCCTGCCCTCACTTACCCTCGCTGGGTGAGTTCTTCAGACCTTGCTGGTCTGCACCATCGACGATCTTCATCTTCACCAAGACTTGCCGTTGCCAAGGCTTGTTGGGTCCAATCCGGTCACCGACACCTCAGCACTCGACAAACATCGTGTACCTGCCCGAATCCTGCTCCTGGTTGCCGACAACGCCTCCTGGACCTCGTGGCTGAAGAGTCAACACAACTGTCAACGTACCTGAGGCACTCAACATCGGTGGGCATCCGCTCATCGCCATCCTGGTCACTGGCAAGTGACCCAGACTCTGTCCCCTCTGCTTTCATATTCTTCAGATCTCCGATCCACTCTTGGATCCACCCGGACACTTTCCACTTGGTCGCCAGCAGCACTTTGCAGCAGATCGCCATTCAAATCGACGACGAAACCCGACCCCGAAAGGCACCTATGCACCCAGCTTCCCTGGGTGAGGTAACACGAGTACTCCGGTGCTCCCATGGGTAGAGACTCTAGAACGACCTAGTTCTCAAAGGGTTTGCTCCAAGTCCTCCTTTAAGTGTCCCTTTTCTTTAATTTCCTGATCGCGACTTTCTCCATAGAAGTTAACGGCGTATCGCGGTTGTGTATTTACACTGCACGCGTCCCCCGTGGGTCCCCTGTGTCACTACCTTGGGTGGTTCCTTGTGGTCCAAGCACTTCTAGAGGCTCTAGGCCTAGTGTCTAGTTCAGTCGTGGTTCTTATACCACTTTATTGGTATATGGTTTGGTACGCCCCTAGGGCCCAAACGTGTATTTGTGCTATTACTGTGTTTAAATAACTTATAACTTGTGTATTTCGAACTCTAGCCTCATAAAGAGACTAGAGGGGTGTGTTTAGCAATAAATACATATATTTTGAATATATACCTGGTGTGGTGCTCTTTCATTTGGTCACTCAAGAGATTATAGACTGGTAAAACAAGCTGCTTTACATTCCTTCAAGACTTAGCCTGAAGGCTGCTCTCCATAGCTACCACTAGGATAGCTTTCAATAAGGTTGTCTTTAACCTATCTCCAATAAGGGGTTGTTTGGACTGGTGCAAGGTGCCCACTATAATTAGTGGACAGCATATGCCAGGCCAACTTCTCACATTGGTGTGCAGCGTGTGGGATTCCAGCTTGCTATTGTTTTACCAGATAATCTCAATTGAATTGATCAACTGAAAACCACTAAAGGTACCTAAGGTACATATAATTTAAGCTTAGAATACAGTAAGTTCTACTGAACTTAGAGTTGTGTGTTAAGGGATAGCACACCCTTTCTACAACTCAAGAGAGTTTAGTAGGCCACACTAGAGTAGGTAGTGCATACACCACACCACACTAGTAATGTCTTTAAAGGAAGGATCTAAAGAATCCTTGCCAGAAGCCACTGGGCTTCTTCCCTCCAAGTATGATACACTCCCATTCTTGGAATTGAGAGCTTTATGTAACTTGAGGAAATTGAGGACAGGCCAAAGTCCCACCACCCAACACCTTAAAGAGTTGTTGGTAGCTTATGATCTTAGTAAGCCCTTGGGGACTGAAGGGGTAGGAGCTGAGGGTGGGGCAGAAGATGAGGGTGGGGCCAGGGGTAGCAATACCACCAGTCTCCCCTCTGAAACTGGCCAGGAGGGTGACAATGACCCTGACCTGGATAACCCAATCCCTTCTGTGGACGATGAAGAGGAGGATCAGAATGATACCCTCTTTGTCCCCCCAGGAAGGATTATGAGTGTGCCCAGAAAGTCTAGATCTCCTTCTCAGGAGTCTAACCACTCTGGCACCTCCATAGGGAGCTCTGTCTCATCTCATAGGAGGGAATCCTCTCATGAGAGAAGAAGGAGGCTGGTTCAATATGAGGAAGCTCAGCTTGAACTCAGAAAGCAGCAACTGGCTATAGACAGGGAGTCCCTAGATCTCTTCAAAGAGAGAAGAAAGTTGGGACTAGAGTCCCATGGTGGCAGCCATGTCCCTAGAGATAGGGAAAGGTCCTATGACCATAGGAACCTGAGCAAGATTGTCCCTCCCTACCAGAGTGGGGATGACATCCACAAGTGGATAACTGCTCTAGAGAGGGCCTGTAAAGTACAGAAGGTCCCTCAGGAGCAGTGGGCAGCAATCTTGTGGCTCTCCTTTGCTGACAAAGGTAGAGATAAGCTCCTCACTGTTAGAGAGGAGGATGCTGATAATTACAAGGTCTTGAAGAGTGCTCTTATTGATGGGTTTGGCCTAACCACTGAACAGTACAGGTTGAAGTTCAGAGATACCCAAAAAGCACAGACTCAAGACTGGGTAGACTATGTGGATTGTTCTGCCAAGGCTCTGGAAGGCTGGTTGATGGGCAGTAAGGTGTGTGACTTCTCAGGATTGTACAATCTGATAATGAGGGAGCAGATTCTTAATAACTGTCAAAATCAGCTGTTGCATCAATACCTGGTAGACTCTGATCTGACCTCTCCCCAAGAATTGGGAAAGAAGGCAGACAAATGGGTCAGAACCAGGGTGAAGCAGAAAGTACAGAACCAAGGGGGGGACACTAAGAAGCAAGATTCTAAGAACTCTGAAAAGGGTGGGGAGAAGGGTAAAGATCAAAAGTCTTCATCAGGCCCCCAAAAGTCTTCTTCAGGTGGGGATTCACAGTCTACAAAAGGGAAAGGCCAAAGAAAACCATGGTGCAAGGTCTGTAAGCAAAAGACCCACTGGACCAGTGATTGCACCAAGTCCAAAGACTCAAGTCCAGCACCCACCAATGCCCCTAAGGCACCTGTTCCCCCTAGTACAGTTACAGTTGGTGGGAGTGCTCCAGCCAAGGGTTTAGTAGGGTTCACCCTGGGTACTGAGTTGGGCTCTGACCTAGTCAGAGAACTGACTCAGGCTGTGTTAGTCTGTGATGGAGGCATGGATGTGCCCTCCTCTATGAGTCCCAGTAATCTGGGCAAGTACAGACAACAGCCTTTAATCAATGGACGAGAGGCTTTGGCATTTAGGGACACAGGGGCAAGTGTCACAATGGTGACACAAGACCTTGTGAATCCTGGGCAAGTTATACTTGGTGAGATGTACCAAGTGACCAATGCTAGCAACGTCAGAACAGACCATACTCTGGCAGTTGTTAACTTCTCCTGGGGAGGGGTAACTGGCCTTAAGAAGGTTGTGGTGAGTGCAAACCTACCAGTCGAATGCTTGCTTGGCAATGACTTAGAGACTTCTGCTTGGGCAGAAGTGGAGCTCAGGACCCATGCAGAAATGCTGGGGATCCCTGCAGATGTGTTTGCTGTGACCAGGTCACAAGCCAAAATGTCTAGCACTGAACAGGCCTTGGATTCTGGAATAATGGACCAAGTGCCTTCCAAGAGGAGGAGTAGTAGGGTTAAGGCAGTGCCTTCCCCCTTGGCTCAGGAAGAAGATCAGTCCCTTGAGGGGGATGATCTCAGTCCTGAAGAAGGAACTGTCCCAGAGGAACTTGAACCTGACCAGGTTGAGTTCTTGGGGACAGGGGGACCTTCCAGGGCAGATCTGAGCCAGGAGCAGCAGAGCTGCCCCTCCATTGAACCCCTCAGACAGCAAGCTGCTGCTGAGGCTGCTGGGAAAGCTAGTGGTCCCCATACAGTGTATTGGGATGATGGACTCCTGTACTCAGAGAGTAGAGACCCCAAACCTGGTGCCACCAGGAGGTTGGTTATACCTCTAAAGTTCAGGGGCTTCCTATTGACCCTAGCCCATGATATTCCCTTGGCAGGTCACCTGGGCCAGAACAAGACTTGGGACAGAATTGTCCCTCACTTTCACTGGCCCCACATGTCTGAAGACACCAAGGAGTTTTGTCGCTCCTGTGTAACCTGCCAGGCCAGTGGCAAGGCAGGTGGCACTACAAAGGCCCCCTGATACCACTACCTGTGGTGGGGGTGCCCTTTGAAAGGGTAGGGATTGACATTGTTGGTCCCATGGATCCCCAAACAGCATCTGGGCACAGGTTTATCCTGGTGGTAGTGGATCATGCCACCAGGTACCCAGAAGCTATTCCCCTCAGGACCACTACAGCACCTGTGGTGGCAAGGGCCCTCCTGGGAATTTTCTCAAGAGTGGGCTTTCCTAAGGAGGTAGTATCAGACAGGGGTGCTAACTTCATGTCTGGGTACTTAAAAGCAATGTGGAAGGAGTGTGGAGTGACTTATAAGTTCACCACACCCTATCACCCACAATGCAATGGTTTAGTTGAGAGATTCAACAAAACCTTGAAGGGCATGATTAAAGGGCTCCCAGAAAAGCTTAGGCGAAGATGGGACATACTCTTGCCCTGCCTTTTATTTGCATATAGGGAGGTGCCTCAGAAGGGGGTTGGTTACAGCCCTTTTGAACTTCTGTTTGGCCACCCTGTCAGGGGTCCACTGTGCTTGGTGAAGGAAGGATGGGAGTTACCTCTCAAGCCCCCAAAGCAAGACATAGTGGACTATGTACTTGGTCTCCGCTCCCGGATGGCTGAGTATATGAAAAAGGCAACCAAAAACCTTGAGGCTAGCCAGGAACTTCAAAAGGCCTGGCATGACCAAAAGGCTGTTCTGACTGTTTACCAGCCAGGACAGAAGGTGTGGGTGTTGGAGCCAGTGGCCCCAGCAGCTCTCCAAGACAAATGGAGTGGACCCCACACTATTGTTGAGCAGAAGGGTGAGGTTACCTACTTAGTAGACCTAGGAACACCCAGGAGTCCCCACAGGGTTCTCCATGTCAACAGGTTAAAACCATATGTGGACAGGGCAGACATGGGCTTGCTCATGGCTACTGATGAAGGGCAGGAGGAAGAGAGTGACCCACTCCCTGACCTGCTCTCACAGAACCCTGACGATGGGTCAGTAGATGGTGTAGCCTTGGCAGGCAGCCTCACTACCCAGCAACAAACTGATTGTAGACAGGTGCTCAATCAGTTTAGACACATGTTTTCACTGACACCCAGTCAGACCACCTGGTGCACTCATGAAGTGGACACTGGGGACAGTCTGCCTATTAAAAATAAGATTTATAGGCAACCTGACCATGTCAGGGACTGTATCAGGACTGAAGTCCAGAAAATGTTGGAGTTGGGAGTTATTGAACCCTCAGATAGCCCTTGGGCTAGTCCAGTGGTCCTTGTGCCAAAACCTCACACCAGTGGTGGAAAAAGAGAGATGAGGTTTTGTGTGGACTACAGGGGTCTCAATGCAGTCACTAGGACTGATGCCCATCCAATACCAAGGGCAGATGAGCTCATAGATACTTTGGCCTCAGCCAAATATCTCAGCACATTTGACTTGACAGCTGGCTACTGGCAGATCAGACTAGCTGATACTGCAAAGCCCAAAACAGCATTCTCAACCCCTAGTGGGCATTATCAATTTGTGGTGATGCCCTTTGGTCTGAAGAATGCACCTGCCACTTTCCAGAGGTTGGTGAATACAGTTCTCACAGGTCTGGAAGCCTATAGTGCAGCATATCTAGATGATATTGCTGTCTTTAGCTCCACCTGGGAGGATCACCTGGTCCACCTCAGGAATGTTTTACAGGCCCTGCAAAAGGCAGGCCTGACTATCAAGGCCACTAAGTGCCAGATAGGGCAGAGTCAGGTTGTGTACCTGGGCCACCTTGTGGGTGGAGGCCAGGTTCAACCTTTGCAGAGCAAGATCCAGACTATCATGGACTGGACTGCTCCCACTACCCAGACTCAGGTGAGAGCCTTCTTAGGCCTGACTGGGTACTATAGGAGATTTGTCAAGGGGTATGGATCAATAGTGACACCCCTGAATGACTTAACTTCTAAGAAAATGCCCAAAAAGGTTCAGTGGACAGCTAGCTGTCAAAAGGCATTTGATGACCTGAAGCAGGCCATGTGCACTGCTCCCATTCTACAGAGTCCTGATTACTCCAAGAAGTTCATTGTTCAAACTGATGCATCTGAATTGGGGGTAGGGGCTGTACTGTCACAATTGAATGAAGAAGGTCAGGATCAGCCAGTAGCTTTCATTAGCAGAAGGCTGACCCCTAGAGAGAAACGTTGGTCAGCCATAGAGAGGGAGGCCTTTGCTGTGGTCTGGGCTCTGAAGAAGTTGAGGCCATACTTGTTTGGTACCCACTTCCTGGTTCAGACAGACCATAAGCCCCTCTTATGGCTAAAACAAATGAAGGGTGAAAACCCCAAACTGCTTAGGTGGTCCATTTCCCTACAGGGGATGGACTTCACAGTGGAACATAGACCTGGGAGTAACCATGCCAATGCAGATGGACTCTCTAGGTACTTCCACTTAGAACATGAAGACTTAACTGGGCAAGGTTAGTTTAATGTCCCTACGTTTGGGGGGGTTGTGTAGGAGAGTAGGATCTGCTTCACATGGGTACCCCCACTTTTTGCTGATGCTTCACTGTTTTTCGACATTAGTCTGGCTGGGGCCCTGCTAATCAGAACCCCAGCCTAGCTGCTTCCTCTCTAAAATGGTTTCCATGTGCCTTAGGCACATCACTGATTGGAATCTGGAGTGCCCTTATAAGTCCCTAGTATATGGTATACTATGTACCAAGGGCATAGGTACCTCAGAGGCCTACCAGGGGCTGCAGCATGTATTATGCCACCCCTGGAAGGCCATCCAAACTGACACCACAGGTCTGCTACTGCAGCCTGGGTAAGGTGGTGCATGCACTCCTTACTGTGATATAGGTTACCTATATCACTAAATACATACACACATATAAACCTATAAGTCACTCCTATGGCAGGCCTTATCAATCCTGAAGGCAGAGTGCATGGTTCCTATGTGAGAGGGTGCCCCTGCATGAGCAGGGCCCCTCTGCAGCGTTCGGAGACCCTTCTCTGATGCTGTTTGTAGTGCAGCCTGACCATATACTCTTAAGCGCATTATAACCTCGCGTTAAATGCTAACTTTGGAATGGCTGCACCTAAACATGTCGTGTTTGGTGTCAAACATCTTGGAATACTACCCCCCCGCCAATTCTGGCGGCGGGGGTAGCATTCCACCCTTCTAGAGGGAAAGACATGTTAACTCTGGCTAGCCCGGTAACTTCTTTCTAAAGCCCTGGCATCACAAAATGGATGCTGCTGCCACAGACACGAGTCTGGCCTCCTGCTGCTGGACGAAACTCCGGCAGGGGAGGCCTGGACAATAGGTTTCCTGTCCCAGGGAGGTGTGACCACCTCCCCAGACAGGATAATGTGTATTGGGGCTGGGCGGGAGCACTTTCGGGTGCTTTGAAGTCCTGCACTGGGGGCACATTTGGTGTCCCTAGTGCATACCCCAGTTCAAACCGGATCAGGGGCTTGCAGCCCCTGCTTTGGCGCGAACTGGACAAAGGGAAAGGGGTGTAGCCACCCCTCTGCCCTGACCCACCCATAGGTGGGGCCACAGAGTAGTCCAACCCCTAAACTTGGTATAAGTATAGGAACCCAGTCCTTAGGACTTTAGATTATCCCTGGATGAAACTCTGAAACAGAATCCTGGACCTTTGACGCTCTACTCAAGACTAGAGGACAGAAGAATCTCCCTTGGGGTCAAGGAGTGACTCCCCTGCTTGGCAGGCACCAAAGACGCATCTGTCCGGTCTGCATTTCTGAAGCTCCCGTCGGACGCCGAGGTCTTCGCATCACCAGAGGTGGATTCTCAGACTTCCCCAAGGCTACCCTGAGTCCCCAGCAAAGCTGAGGCCCGTAGCTATCGTGGGTAACGTGAGACCGTGACCCCTGGACACCGAGCACATTTGCAAGTGCATCCTCTTCTGGGTGTCCCACGAAGTAGTGCTTTGGGCTCCAAGTAGCCCTAGCCTCCAGCACCAACTGCACCGAAGATCCCTGGCCTCCACTCCATGAATGTCCTGTGAGCCAGATCCACGTGCAACATCTCGAGGCTCCTTTGCGGCCGCTAGTCCGTTGGCTAGTAGCCCTTCACGAAGGCCAATCTTTTTCTTCTTGCGCATTCTGGTTGCTCCAGGCCTACCCTCACTTACCTTTGCTGGGTGAGTTCCTCAGACCTTGCTGGTCTGCACCATCGACGATCTTCATCTTCACCAAGACTTGCCGTTGCCAAGGCTTGTTGGGTCCAATCCGGTTGCCGACACCTCAGCACTCGACAAACATCGTGTACCAGCCCGAATCCTGCTCCTGGTTGCCGACAATGCCTCCTGGACCTCGTGGCTGAAGAGTCAACATGACTGTCAATGCACCTGAAGCACTCGACATTGGTGGGCATCCGCTCATCGCCATCCTGGTCACTGGCTAGTGACCCAGACTCTGTCCCCTCTGCTTTCAGGTTCTTCAGATCTCCGATCCACTCTTGGATCCACCCGGACACTTTCCACTTGGTCGCCAGCAGCACTTTGCAGCAGATCGCCATTCAAATCGACAACGAAACCCGACCCCGAAAGGCACCTATGCACCCGGCTTCCCTGGGTGAGGTAACACGAGTACTCCGGTGCTCCCGTGGGTAGAGACTCTAGAACGACCTAGTTCTCAAAGGGTTTGCTCCAAGTCCTCCTTTAAGTGTCCCTTTTCTTTAATTTCCTGATCGCGACTTTCTCCATAGAAGTTAACAGCGTATCGCGGTTGTGTATTTACACTGCACGCGTCCCCCGTGGGTCCCCTGTGTCACTACCTTGGGTGGTTCCTTGTGGTCCAAGCACTTCTAGAGGCTCTAGGCCTAGTGTCTAGTTCAGTCGTGGTTCTTATACCACTTTATTGGTATATGGTTTGGTACGCCCCTAGGGCCCAAACGTGTATTTGTGCTATTACTGTGTTTAAATAACTTATAACTTGTGTACTTCGAACTCTAGCCTCATAAAGAGACTAGAGGGGTGTGTTTAGCAATAAATACATATATTTTGAATATATACCTGGTGTGGTGCTCTTTCATTTGGTCACTCAAGAGATTATAGACTGGTAAAACAAGCTGCTTTACATTCCTTCAAGACTTAGCCTGAAGGCTGCTCTCCATAGCTACCACTAGGATAGCTTTCAATAAGGTTGTCTTTAACCTATCTCCAATAAGGGGTTGTTTGGACTGGTGCAAGGTGCCCACTATAATTAGTGGACAGCATTGCACATCAACAACAATCTCACAACCCCCCAACGTAGGCACACGTCCATGTGTTGAATAGGGCTGCGTGTAGGAGTGACCAAAACAGTAGCAGGCCAGGAGTAGTGTCCTACATCACGTGTGACAACAGAACTTCATGTTGCATACCTACTTACACACATCTGTGTGGACACATTCTGTTGTGATATATGACATTGCTCCACATGGTCAGAGGTTGGACACCATACACACATTGCTGAAGTCATGTAAGTGCACATGTCGTTCAGCACATATCCAAAAACAACGTCTGGCTCACAGAGGTGGAGCTTGCCAAAGGGACACACCCACATTGCACATGCGTCAGTCACTTCCACCCTGTGTAGGGACGATGCTCCTTGTGGCACACGAGTGGACAATCTAAACCACACACCTCACAGTTAGACACCAGTGGAGTGGCATAGACTTTATTGGCATGTGCGTGTCAGTACCGACCAGGCAACGGCCACAGCTGGCAGGGACATGCTTAAGACACTTACACGCAGCATGGGTACATGTCGAGGTTCAGAAAATGTCGGGGCTAAAATGGACAACATTCATCACGGACGGCAACGCTCACAGTCCACCTTGCCTTGCTGGATGGGTCATGTGTTGTTTGGCATCTGCCCATTGCCCCGTGTGAGGGGGCACGACTCACTGCACATGGGATCTGCATAGTGCTCTGCCTCCGGAGTGCGCCCGATTGTGTGCTCTGCTGACAGTGATCAGGTGTGAGGGTCCGACAGGTTCACATGTCGTGCTACATTGCCATGTGTGTGCTCTCCCCCAGCAGTTTGTCCAAATTGGCAATGTTGCCAAACGACACTGTGTTACTCCGACCATGGACCTGCGTCACCTTGCACAGGTGTGTGTACACATGCGTTGTTCCATGCACATGCATCCAGAGCCCGGATGAAGGCAGACGTGTCCTCTGTTGTGGTGGGATATGTGAGCAATCCCCACGATGCAACAAGTTGTTGGGCCATGTGCTGTGGGTGGCAATCGGATGTGGCTACAGGAACGTAGTTACTCGTCCATGAATGCCCGTGCAGCTTCATGTGCAATGTGTTCCAATAGTACGTCGTTGTCGTGTTCAAGGAACACCAGGGTGAGCCAATCCATTAGGTGGTCCGGGCAGGTGTGCTCAGCCCACGCCGTCTCACCGATCTGCAACACAGCCCAATAGGAGAGCGCCTCGATGTGGTCACTCCACACGAGAAATTGTGCAATCTCCCATGCACAACTACCAATACATACGCAGTATGTCAAGGCATCCCATGCACGGCTGTCTTGGTTACACTCCTGTTCGTGATCCAACAGGGGGCGCAGACACAAGTCATAGTCCAATTCATCAACAGTTGTGTTGGATAGGCAGACATCCATGGGACACTCGAATGTGCATGTTCGGCAGTGGAACCTGGGCTGGATGCAGGTGACGTGGGCAATGCGGAAGCTAAGCATGTAACTGATCCGCAGCACTGCCAGTGGCAGTGCGCCCAGTAAATGCAGAATACGTGCACGGTACTGTTCCATGTGACGGGGGTTGTGCATGTGCCCGGTATGGCCTGCCATTGTGTTGGTGCGTCTCGTGAACCGGCACTCTTCAGAACTGAGGCAGTTGCGTGGAGGATATGCCACGGCTCTGAGCAATGATTCAAATGTGTGTGCAACGTTGTGGGTAATGGGTTGCTGTTTCCGTGAGTGTCAAGGGCATCCCATGCGGGGGTACCACAGGCAGGGGCTTCTGTGTGTGGGCCGTAGATAAGTCGGATGGTTCATTTGCAGAATGCGCGGTGTGGGAGTCGTCCCCATCTGCCATTGCATCTCTATCAGGGTGTTCCAGGCGCGTTCTGGACCAAGGTCAGAGGTGCAGGTGTCCTCCCGCCTTCTGCATTGAAACAATGGTGCTTTCATCCCTGATGTTTGTCTGACTACTACTTGCGTTTTCGGAATGTGATGTGGCTTTGGCGCTGAGATTGGGACACGGCCTTGGGCTCATGGTGTACGGATGGCGATGCACACACACATGTTGGCATGTGGAGCCAGGTGCCCGAGCGGCCTTGCGCTGCTTGTGCTATCTCACTCTGTCTCTCTCCCTTTCTTTCTTTCTCCCTCTCTTTCCTTTGTTGGGCGCATGGCACACCTTCTTCTCTTGGATTTGGTCTTCCAGGCTGTGTGCCTAGGATTGTCCATTGAGGAGCCGCTAGGACTCATCCTAAGGGTTGTTTCTGCTTTTGTTTGCATGGTGTTTTGTGTTGGTGATTGCATTGCTGTATGACTGATTCTCCATTTTCTGGCCACGCATGTATGTTTGTATTCCTGCTTGTGCGACATCAGACGAAATGTTTGTTTTGGGATTCGTGGTGTTGGTGTGCAGTTACTTAGTCCAGGGTTGGGGGTGGTCCCGGTGGGGGGGGTGTTGCGGGCCTGGGTGTGGTGTCGGTGGGTGTTGTGGCCCTCTTGGGTGTCCGTGCTGCATGTTCAGTTGCTCGTGGGCATCTGTTGTCCTTCATGTGTGGCTCTGGGCTGTGCTCTCTTTTGTGGTGCAGGCTGTGGTCGGACTTTACACCAGGTCAGGGCAGGTGTAGATTTCCTGGTGCTAACGCGGCTTATCGCCGGTTTTGTGTTTTTATCGCCGATGTGGCTGGTTGTTGTGAATGCTGAGGTGTGATGTTGTCGCGCCTTTTGGCACGGGAACGCCTCTCTGCATCTCATTAGCGATAGTTGCGCGGGTCCTCTGTGGTGATGTTTTTTGAGGCTGCTATCGCAGGTAAACTGGTGCTGTGGGCTGTTTACACCAGCTTGTGAATGGGGAGGTATATTTATCACGACTTTGGCTGCGATAAAGTGCCGTTAATTCGGCGATAGCTCCTTGTGAATATGCCCCTCTGTGTCCTTTAATGCATTGTTGTGCATCGAAAAATACACAGATACACATATTTTGAGAGCACATTTTAGTTTTAAATGTTTTTAAGTATAAGACTTAGTAGAGACTATAAAACAGTCTATTGTTTACAAATGATTGCTTTAACATTGCTTTACATTTATGTTCATAAAATATATCTCACAAAGTGAATAAGCAATTTATTATGATAAAAACCAAGCAAAAAAGTTTTTTTTTTTTAAATTACGGTGACTTTCTAACCTATGTTTGATGGTGGAAGATTTGACATGTTGGCGTCTGTAATTCCGGACACTGCTTCTAGCGCAAAGGTACTTTCTATCATCTACTCCATCGGATTTGCAGGGGGAACAGATGAAGAACCACTTCCAGAATGCCAAGCATCAGACATTCTTTGTGAAGCTTTTCTTTTGTGCGAGCCCGTAAATCATAAAGTTGCTTACAGGTTTCATGAATGGTACAATTTGTGACACCAATAGCAATAATTCTTTCTTGGATTGACACCCAGAATTCTTTTTGGTTGGCTCTGGCACAGACAAACATGTTTTCCCAATATGTTTGTCATTGTTGAGACACATTCTTTTACCAAAATCTCCAATTCAATGTCAAAAAACGTCTGTATCCATTGTGCCTTCAATCATCCTTGCCCTTCTGGATGGACACTATAGTAACTCATTAATGTTCTCCTGATCCACAGAGATGTGTGTCTTGAAAGTGCTATCCAAGCAATGAGAGACAGGTACCCCATTCCTGGTTCATGCTTATGAGGTCATCAAATGCAGTCTGTGCAACATTCACAATTAGCGATTCTCTATTTGCGACTACTTCTCAATCGCAAATATGAATCGGTATTTTGAATCGTGAATCAGAAGAAATCAATATGTAAGGAATCAAACTTTTCGAACATATGTTTTACTGATTCTCTATTTGTTATTTATTGCGAATACTTGTGGGATGTTAAGAGCGATTGCCATCTACAAGGGGCTAATCTTGATCGCAAAAATAAATTTGCAATGATGGCCATGTAAATTCTGAAAAGTTTCAACAAGAATTATAGTGGCCTCTGGATACCACTGATCAAATTTGCAAAGAAGGACTTCTTCAAGAAAATCCCTGCTACAGATATGACAAATAGTCTAGCAGAAATGGCCGTCCTAATAACACATGCCAGCTCGGAGTATCCAACAGGGACAACCCCCAACTCATAGCCCGTGCTAGGTGCAAGATCCTCCGCCCATACGGGGTGACTCCACATTTTCTGCCAGTACAACAAAAGCAGAAGAGCCAGTAAAATCTGTAAATGTTACGACAAAAGCAGCCCTACAGACAACACAAGTCACCGAAGACCAGGCTAACCAGCAGTCATCCTCCAGGGTTGGACCTCTCTGCATACAACCTAGCATCAATTTTCATATCAAGTGATAACTCGCCCATCAATCTGGGCACTACACCTCCACACAAGAATTTCACCCATCAGGAAGTGCATGACCTTCATCATAGCAACAAGCAAACTTCTGCTAACAATACTATTCCCAGCCCACCTGCAGCACAATGGATTCAAGCATCAACTGGAAACATAAAACCTCTTACACCAAAGAAATCCTTCCACCTGGACAACAATTTGGAAAGCCCTGTAAGTATACCGGGAGAACTAAATGATCAATCACGACTGGAATTATCCTTTTTTCAAACAGATGCCACCAGGAACCTGAGTACACAAGAAGGACCTGCTTCTAAAACAATTACAGATACCACCAATACAATTTGGTCTCAACTTACAATCTACAGTTTCTTCTCTAAATTATCACTCTAACAAATTAGACATCTAAGTTGATCTTCTAAATGCACTTGCAGTGTACCTAGCAGGAATAGACAATAAACTTGAAAGCCTAAATAAATTGATCATAAGAGCGCAATCAAACTCCAAGTTGGTTGAATCAGTATGTTGCTGCTCCCCAATAATTGACAGCATGTCCTCACTACCAATGTTCCTCTCCACATTCTTGACTGTAATCAATAAACTCCTACGGGACCAGCACAGTGTTTACAACAAACAGACATGGTCACTCAGCAAGCTTTTAAAGTACACAATGATCTAAATTCAGCTGCTAACACTGGAAATGACGCTCTGTCCAAGCGCCATCACAGTAGCAGAAGAAGAAGCAACCGCATTAACATCTGACAACCCTTCCACAAGCACCATGAGTGGAAAGTCCCAGCCTCTTCAGATGCGTAACCCGGACCAGTCAGGGTCACGGATAACACACCTGACTTTGACGAAGACACCACCTGGTAGCGGAGAGGCAACACTGGCTAATCCAGCTATTGATGATCCGTTCTTATTATGAACCCTCAGCAAGAGGGAAAAGAAAAGACTCCGAAACCAGCACAACAAGACAAATAATCTTATCCAACTTGGGACATGTGACTTGTTTCCAATTTTTGGAAGGGGCAGAACAGTATCTCACCCAGCTGGGGGTGAAAGCAGTCTCCCACAGTTGCAGCGTACTCTGATGTCGACCCTGGAGGCAGCAGTCGAACTCGGCTTTAAGTCACGGGAACCCAGCCCTAAAGGTGAGCTAAGGCAACTTCATGCTCATACTGGTTTAGGTCCAGGGGGAAAACAATATAATCCAACTATAATGGAGCCAACCAGAGTAGACCTAATTCTAGCACCCTTGACTCACACCCCAAGCGGAAAGGGAGTCCTACCAACCAACGATGACAAAGAGAACCTGAGTGCACAAACCCTGTCGTTCTCCCAAAATGTAGTTACGGAGCAACTTAACATTTATAAAGCAGCCAGCAATGATCCAGCAACATTTCCCAATGATTCCATTAGAGTTATGATTACAAAGGATATGGGTACCCTGACCCTGTATAAGGAAACATCACTCAAATCTGGACATCCGCATTATGATCCCCACGAGGAGCACCGGCAGGGAACATCAATGGCCTCACACAGGAGGGAGCAGGCCCGACGAAGGACCAGGGTTTCTAATTAAGGTCACAGATATGACATGGCCCCGCCAAATCAAAATGTCAGGCTATTGTTTATTCCGGAGTACCCCTCACAAGGTCCTCACAACATCTTAAACACGGGGAACATCCTCAGGCTGGTCAAGTCTATCCCTGAAATGAGCGGGCTGGTATCTAGTAACATCATAGCAATTGAATTTCTTCCTCCTAAAGGTCACCAAATCACAGAACCTACACTAGTCACATTAATTTCGACAACAATTGCACAGCAAATATTATCCAGAATAGAGCTATTCAATACATGGGGTGTCAAAATAATCCCTTTAAAAGATCCAGGCTACCCCACAGTATTAGCAAAATCATTGGACACTATGAGTACTGCCTGGAAGAAGCCGTTCACATTACAAAAAATGCTCAGGGTTGTATTTTCACAAATCACAGAGAGCAAAGGGTGCAGGATTCAGACCACACGGGGAATGACTGGATCTGGCTGTCAGCAGCATTAGCCAGCTAAAGCCTTAATTGAACCAGTATTCAAACAGTAACGATGCTAAGAAGCCATCACTGCCCATGTCTTCTTGGACTAATAATGGACTCATGCAGAAGCTCCAGTCTTTAGACGTGATCACGTTTTTTAAGAATTGTGAAGTCATATTCCTCCATGAAACATGTGCTGAGACAATGAAGCCAATAGAAGGCTATCTAGAGTATGGGACATCAGCCACCAGGGCCCATAAGTTCGGTAAATCAAAAGGTGGGCATCAACCTATGTTTCAGTTAAACCACCATTGATCAGTTAGCATTTGAGGAGAACTGGCTTTCTGGTATTAAGATTAGTAGTGTAAGGTCACAGAAATTATCACTACTGATAAACGTGTACATCAGTCCAAACGCCATAGAGATAGGACCAAATTCAACCATTTAACTAAAACCCTGTGTGACCTAATAAACGATTACCCCAACGCAGCTTGCTTGATGACAGGGGATTTCAATACAAATCTTTTTCAAGACCTTCTGAAAAATTATAAGGAATCTTATTCAGGGCGAGACCGAAATATCACTGAGCAGGTTAAACCCATAAAGTATAGCAAGCTCAGCGAATACATAGTCCTGCAACTTAGTAGCATTGGCTACACAATATTGAATGGTCGCTTCTCGCAGGACAAGCCGCCAACCTGAACAAGATCCAATGGGCAAACCTGCTCCTACCTTTACTATTCCATCTGTAATGGAGAAATGTTTCCCTTGGTTGAGAATTATCATAATGCCCCGCGGACGGAGAGTGAGCATAGTCCACAGATCATCATCCTGTCATTTAATTTATCACACCACTCTGCGGCAAGGCCAACTACCACTGGAATATAGACAGAGAATCTTAAAAGGCTTAAATTGACAAATTCCACCATAAATACTGCAATGAGTGCATGCAGGGCGCTTGTAGGTGAAAACAGCACAAACAATGTATCCCAATTACAGTGTGGGTAAACTTCACTGAGCAATTGCTAATACAATTCGCTCAATCTTTCCGTTAATTTGATACCTATTATTACAGCCACGATCAAGGACCTTAAGAAAAACACAACACAGCCATGAAATGAGTTCAGAAGTCTCCAGGGGTCAGGGTGACCCTCACCATATTCAAGCAAGCTCAAAGAGCCTACATCCAGGCAGTACTTTCAGAGAAGCGTAAACGCTCAGAATACTTCTGACTAACACTAATTCAAGCCAGTAAGAATCCTAACTCAAGGGATTTATTTGGTCCTTAGTGAACAAACAAACGAATGGCCAAAGAGGCCGGGCTGTGCCAATATTTCAGAAGCAGAATGGCCATCTTTTTTAATCACCCATTTTGAAGCAGTAGAGGATGAAGTTAGCCTCGTAGTCAACAGGGCAAAAATGGCACTCCCAACTCGGACTGGATCATTGTGTCAAGACCCGACCTGCCCTATCATAACTGTCCCCGAGGAGGAAGATATACCCATAGATAGCAGTGCAAGAATGATAGCCACAACAGATAATGAAGTGTCCCATCAGCATCATGACAACATTGATCAGGCTGCCTTTACATCTCAAATAGAGCGTGCTATAACAAATGGTAGATCCGATGGGGAGCCCGGGCCAAAGGGCTGTCACAGGCATTATTCAAACAAGACATCCCGTTCTTGGCAGAACAGTTCACAACACTATTTGACTTCTGCCAGATGGCCTCACAGATACCACACTCATGGCAAGGCACCGTAATACATCCAATCTATAAAGGAGGCTCAAGATCAGATCCCAAAAATTACGGGTTGATAGCCCTCCTCGACAATGGCGCCAAATATTATCTCAGTCTGCTGCTGGCAGACCTAACGTCATGGGTGGAACAAAATTGGTTAATCCCCTTTAACCAAACGGGGTTCATGGCTAAATCAGGGACTCTATCCAACCTAACGGCAATATCAGTCCTGATGGACAAAGCAGCAGCCTCATAATCTTCAATACACTGTTGTTTTGTCAAATTCAAGGCGAAGTTTGATTAAGTGCCGAGGAGTTTATTGTGGGCTTAGCTACAAAGATGGGGGAAAACCTGGGCCCCTCTTGGAGGTCATAATTCACCTCCATTCCGGGAAAATAATAACATCATGAAGAGTGAAGCAGGGGTGCGTGCTGCCCCCTGCGTTTTAATTTATTTATTGCAGATTTATTGTCATCCTTCAATGTCATTAACAGTCACTTCCCAAAAATAGGTGGCACCCGGATCAGTAACCTGCTGTATGCTGACGATCTCACCCTGTTTAGCTACACATGGGTAGGCCTTCAACAGCTTCTCAACCAATGTGTTTATACAACTGCCAACAAACTGAAGGTGAATCTGACCAAAAACAAGGTTGTAACAGACGGGTGGAAAACAATAAATATCAAGGAGGAGGATGGTACTAAAGCGGTAAAGGCATCAATATAGAACAGTCCTACAAATACCTAGGGGTTCATATTGACACTAGATGTTCCTCCGTGAAACAACAACAAGACGTCGGAGCAATAGCCCTGATGCTACAGGTGACGCAGTTAAAACTAGAGAAAGAGTTACTGAGCCCAATCCTGTCTCCATTAATAGCAGTCATGCAGGCTACAATTCTTCCCTCCTTAACCTACGACCAGGAAATCATGCTAGGAAAAGTCTACAGCCTGTTGAATAAACTCATTGCTAAGATTTATATGCAAGTGTTGACTACCGAATCCCTCATCCCCTGCCCAGGTCAGACTTCGATTGGCCTTTTAGATCTACGGATGGCAGTGGCTGGTGCCTATCTTAACCTATGCAATTAGTTAATAAGAGCCAGGGCTGGCAGTCTTGAGGCATTGCTATGGTCCAAAATCAGCCGTAACCAACCAGGTCAAGCACACAGTCGGTATCTAGAAGACTGCCTGCAGCTCCTGGAAGCAAAAGTCCTCTGGGACAGTAATCCAACACTACAATATTTCAAAATGAGCATAAGAAACTGCTTTCACCTTTGGTGATTTTACATGGACTGGACACAACTTGCCAAAAGCTGACACGCCTGGTCAACCGTTACCGGGTATCAGCCAGCCACCACAGCATCATATTTTCCCTGCACGTGGGCCGTTTACTGGAAGATAAGATTTATGGCTCTTAGGCTAGGGAAGTGGCCTTTTCTTAAACACCTAGCAAGTTGGTGTAGTCGAAGCAGGAATGAAACCTGCAGGGGCTTTGGTACCAGCGAGATATCATTTGAACACGTAGTATGCTTTTGCCTAGCTCTGCTGCATGAATGCAGGGCTAGCCTACGAAGAGAATGGAACAAACTGGGTGTTCGTACCTGTCGGCAGGCCATCATTGCCTCTTTAAATCCCGACAACACAGTTTTGAATATCTTGTTGAGCAGGTTTGTCACCCACTGCAGCCAACATGTTCAGTCGGCACAGGGTTTAAAATGCTGTTTTCTGTCATTTTGGCGAAGGGCAATCTTAGCTCATCGTCGTTATAGCCCATTATTTGTAAAAACTAGTTGTATTATGGAACCTGCACTTTATTGAATCCTTGTGCTGCTATAACTTAGGACCAACCTGCTGCTTTCAAAACTAGGGGGCATATTAGCAAGTAATGGCGATAACTATCGCTAACTTAGGTTAGCGCTAGTTTTTCTATTGCCGTCAATCCCTGCAAGTTATCGCGCTGTTAGCGACGTAATAGCAACGTTTTGCTAACAGGCGATAGCTGCAGGGATCAGCGGCAAAAATCGTTGCTAACATTAACGCGGCGGTGTTAATGGAACCGGCGATAGCGGGTGGAATCCAGCGATAAGCCCTTAGCGATAGAAAAAGGCACGCTAACCCGCAATTTCTGACTTAGCCTATCTGGCCACCTCCAACATAAAAGATGCACCAAAAAAAGGATTAATGCAGATTTGAGCAGCCAGGGCATAGTGCAGCACACACCAACAACCCCCTCAAGCCACCCAACATCCCGGTTGACTAGGATGAGATCCTGGTCCCCACGCAGGACCTGCGTCTGGTTCCTGGATCCCTCGCTGGACCTGCGTCTGGTTCCTGGATCCCTCGCTGGAGCTGCGCGTCTGGTTCCTGGATCCCTCGCTGACCTGTGTCTGGTTCCTGCATCCCTTGCTGGACCTGCGTCTGGTTCCTGGATCCCTTGCTGGACCTGCGTCTGGTTCCTGGATCCCTCGCTGGAGCTGCATCTGGTTCCTGGATCCCTCGCTGGACCTGTGTCTGGTTCCTGGATCCCTTGCTGGAGCTCCGTCTGGTTCCTGGATCCCTCGCTGGATCTGCGTCTGGTTCCTGCATCCCTTTCTGGACCTGCGTCTGGTTCCTGGATCCCTTGCTGGACCTGCATATGGTTCCTGGATCCCTTGCTGGACCTGTGTCTGGTTCCTGGATCCCTCGCTGGAGCTGCGTCTGGTTCCTGGATCCATTGCAGGAGCTGCGTCTGGTTCCTGGATCCCTCGCTGGAGCTGCGTCTGGTTCCTGGATCCCTCGCTGGAGCTGCGTCTGGTTCCTGCATCCCTCGCTGGAGCAGCGTCTGGTTCCTGGATCCCTCGCTGGACCTGCGTCTGGTTCCTGGATCCCTCGCTGGAGCTGCGTCTGGTTCCTGGATCCCTCGCTGGACCTGCGTCTGTGGCCTGGAGTGGTATGTGGAGTAGATGTGGAGTCGATGAGCTGTTGCAAGAGACATTGATGTGCGACGATCACCCGTACCTGGTGGTGAAGTCTGGCAGGTCGCATGGAGACACGTTGCTGACCTGTGTGAGAAGCCTGCCTTGCGTACCTTGGTGCAGTCAATGGTAGAGGTAATCCTGCATACCAACGTAGTGATGTCCGCTTTGCATACTATGATCCACCACTACACCGGGGTGCACGGAGGGGATTACCAACAGTGGGTGCCGTCTCCCTGCATCACATGACAGATGATGTTGGGCAGCCGGACGCCCTGGAGGGTGAGGCCCCTGTGCGACATAGAACTTCTGTCGACTAAGCGCTGCAACTACACGCCTAAGGGAGCCCTGCTGCATCAACTGCATCGGGCGGTCCACCAGTCGACTACGCGGTGACTGCTGTACCCAGCCCAGTGAAAGCACACCTGTCTTAGGCTCCTGCTGACTGAGTCACAGATGTGGAGAGAGTGCAGTGGATTGCGCCACGGGGTCAATGTCCAGGTAAGGAGAAGGTGGGACGCGTAGCGCAGTAGGGCCGGGGGGGAGTCACTCATACCTATCACACGTAGATGATGCACCCCCAGTAGCGGGTCTACTGCTATGTTGGAAGAGCGTTGCCCCACCACCTCAAGCAGTGCAGAAGAGGAACAATCATCACATGATGATAACTCAATCAATCAATCACTCAGGGGAATTGTAAGCGTGCCACACACCCATGAGGGTCGCAAGGCACTGAGGCAGATCTGTAAGTCGAAGAGCCAGGTCTTGAGGGTCTTCCTGAAGGTGTTCAGGGAGGGGGCACCTCTGATGTCTGCCGGTAGCTCGTTCCAGGTATTGGATGCAATGTGGGAGAAGGATCTCCCGCCTGCTCTGGCTCTGTGGATGTGCTGCGTTTCGGACAGTGCGAGGTTGGAAGATCGGATGTCTCATTTGTGTATGTGGAAGTTGATTCTGTTGTTGAGGTATTTGGTTGCGTTGCTGTGTAGGCATTCGGAGGCGTGAGTGATGATTTTGAAGGTGACTCTTATCACCACGGGGAGACACTGGAGTCTACGTAGGTGTCGGCTGATGTGTTAGTGCCGGGGGATGCCGAGGACGAGTCTGGCGGCATTGTACTGTAATGTCAGTAGTTTGCGGAGTATGGACTTGTAAATGGCGGCGTAGAGTGCGTTTCCAATGTCCAGTCTGCTGGTGATGAGTGCATGGGTGACTGTCTTCCTTGACTCTGGGGGTATCCATTTGAAGGTCTTGCGGAGGATGCGGAGGGTGTTGAAGCAGCTGGAGGTGACGGCGTAGACCTGTCTGTTCATGGTGAGGGATGGGTCGAGTACGATGTCGAGGTTTCTGGCGTGGTCCAAGGGGGTAGGTTGGCTTCCGAGGGCGAAGGCCAACAGGTGTTGTCCCATGCTGAAGGTGAGGTTCCAAGGACAAGGACTCCTGTCTTCCCGGCATTGAGCTCCAGGCAGCTGTTGGTCATCCAGACTGTGACGTCCTGCATTCCGTTCTGGAAGTTGAGTCTGGGGGTGGTGGTCTTTTTGGTGAGGGGGAGGATGAGCTGTGTGTCATCAGCGTAGGATACGATGTTGAGGCTGTGTTGTTGGACGTTGGCGTCGAGGGTGCCATGTAGATGTTGAAGACGGCCGGGCTCAGAGATGAACCCTCTGGGACTTCGCAGGTGATTTACATGGGAATGGAGAGGAAGGTTGGCAGTCTGATCCTTTGGCTTCTTCCCGGGAGGAATGATCAGATCCAGTCGAGGCCTGTTCCTTGTATGCCGGCGTCGTGTAGTCTTGCGACTAGTGTGTGGTGGGAGACGGTGTTGAAGGCCGCTGAAAAGACGAGTATGATGAGTGCTGCAGAGTGGCCTTGGTCCAGGAGTGTGCGGATGTCGTCTGTGGCGGCCAGTAGGACGGCCTCGTTGCTGTGGTTGGTTTGCAATCCAGATTGGGACGGGTCGAGGATGGCGTTGCCATCAATGAATCGTGTCACTTCCCTGTTGACTGTTTACTCTGCAACTTTGCAACTTTGGCTGCGAAGGGGAGGAGCAAGATGGGCCGGTAGTTCTTGAGGTCGGTGGGGTCAGCTGTGGTCTTCTTGAGAAGGGCCCAGACTTCTGCATGCTTTCACTCGTCTGGGTAGGTGTCTGTCTTGAAGGTGGTGTTGATGGTGCATTGCAGTTTGTGTGTGATGGCGGCCGCAGCTCTGGGGTAGATATGGGAGGGCATGGGTTGGTGGGTGCCCACGAGTGCATGCCTTTCATGGTTGAGGCTGTGTCTTCGGCTGTGACTGGCGAACAGGTGAAGATGGTGGGCTGGCTGGTGTGTCCGGGGCCCGGGGTGTCTGTAGACGAGGGTTCCTTGGAGTGTGGAGTTGTGGCTGGTCTGGATCTGGAAGTGCAGGTGTCTGGCGGAGGGGAAGGTTCCGCTGGGGTGGTGAGGCAGAGGGTGCTCTTGTGTTCAATGGCGAGGCACCCTCTCGGTGGTTGGTGCAGTCCTTCCTCTGGATCTTGTATCCGTCCGGGATGGCAGTCTTGATGTCGGGGGCGGAGGTGGCATTGGTCCAGGTCTCCGTGAAGAAGGCGATGTCGGGCGAGAGAGAGTCGAGTAGGTTCCATATTTCCCTCGTGTATGTGCACGGAGCACCCGTTGAGGGGGATGCATCCTAGGGTGTAGCCGGTGCTGGTCTCGGCTGTGTTGGAGTCCGGGGTGGTGGTTAAGCTCCGGCGGCAGTGGAGGCAGGCGAACTGGCCGTGGGTCGTGTTTGCCAAGGCCTGTTATCAGTCTCTGACTTTCCCGGGTTTGAGTGCGTGGAGGGTGGCTGTGCCGTAGCAGTGGGTGGCCCGTGATCCAGGCTTACTGGCGCTGATCGCGGTTGGGTTGCAGACGTGCGCAGACGGGCTTGTCTTAGGTGCGCCTTCTGCGCGCCAGCAGCGCCTGTCTGCTGCGCAATTGCGCAGCGTCCGCCATTAAGTAGGGGAGGGCGGAGGAACGATCAGCTGGGAGGTGGGAATGTGCGAGGACAGGGGCGCGGGGCCGCAGGGGCAGCAGTGGCGGGAAACGTGTAGTGCAGGCTCAGAGAAGCCAATGAAACAGTTAAAAAAGGGACAAACAAGGGATAAATAACGGATGTAATCATGCTATGTATCCTCAGGGGTTGGGCGGGTGGGTAGGACTGCTCCAAACACGGAGCAGGGAATGTGCGGATTGGCTTGCACACTCAAGTGCGCAATGACTGTTTGGTCGGCCCACTCAGGCCGCCCAATGCAGACATGCACACTTCTCTGTCCGCAATGCAGGCTGCATTGCAGCCTGCATGGAGAACATGCCCATCCCTCCGGCCCCTGGTTGCCTGATTTGTCCTGTTGCCAAATGACAGTACCATCGCCGCATCGCAGCATTGTGAATGACTCATGAGAGGGAGCCTGGCTGCCTACTTCCTTTTCCTGGAAGCAGACGCAGGAGAGCAGGAGAGCAGGAGCTACGTAGACACGGGACACAGCTTAGAGGTGAGACTTCCCTCAATAAATTCTTAACTACACACGCTCACACACACATCCCCGCAGCCAAGCACCATCCAGTGTTCATTACGGGGTTTACCACCTCACAGCTGTCCAGACACCCCCCTCCGCACTTCTCAATGGTGGCCGCTGTGCGCCCATGCACAGCGGGCGTACCACTCGTGTGCCAAAGGCACATACGTAGTTGTGATGCATGCCATGACATCGCATTCCATTTTAATACATACTAATACTTGGCACATTGCAACAGTAGAGTAGGTGTTGCATAGCTGAGACATGACGATCACTGTTCCCACTACAGTGATTGCGACCCAAGAATAACCTTTGCACTACAGACCCAACCGTGAACCCTGGAATTAATTTCTGAACCCCCAGAGGACACCCAAAAGATCACATTTGAGACAAATGCACCCCCCAAATTTCTCTTTATTTTGGCACAAAACACACCCAGGATTTAGAAATTTGACCCCAAAAAATACACACAAAAATTCAAAAATTTACCCCAGAAAGCACCCCATTTTTCATATTTTACCCCAAAAAACACCCCATTTTTCATACTTTACATCCAATACCCATGCACACCTGAAAAAGTTGAAATTACCCCATTACTGACCTCACAATGCGTTGTATTCAAATGCAATGTTAAGGCACCTGCGTTGTCAGAGTTGCGTTGTTAACGATGTACTGCCTGCGTTGTAATGGTCATCTCCCGTGCCAAAGGCAACCCATTGCGTCCGTCTGCCCCTGGACCGCGCTCAGCACCAAGGAGCATTCCTCTTGGACACTCCACCGATACGACCCCAGCAGCCTCCTCGCCATCAACCCTGGACACCACCTCGCCTGGCAGGACCAACGTCTGCTCCGGACCGGACATCGCCATCACCATCACTGGTGGCTGCAGTATCACCCGCAAGGAGCACCCCAACCGTCAGGGAGGAGGCATTGCCATCACCTACAGGAGCACACTCCAACTGACCACGCACTCTAATGACCCAAGGGTGACCATGGACCACGTCAACTCCAAGATATGGACCAGGCACAGGTGCATCCTCTGCTGCACCCTCATGTGCAGGCGCCCCGGGCCATGGCCCCCCATTCTCCAATACCATTTTGGACCTCATTGCACCCCAGGATCTCCCATCCACCAACGACATCCTACTCGGTGACCTCAAGTGCCACCTGGAGAACCCCTGTGACCAGGACACCACCCCCTCATGGGGAAGGTCCCCTACATCAGACGCAATCAGCAAGTCACCGCAACAAGCCACATAGCAGGACACATGGTCGAGCACGTCACCTCCGCCAGCGTGAACTTCAAGTGCAGCCACAACACCGGACTTTCCTGGACCGACCATCATTGGTAACATCATGACTTCACCTTGCCCACCGGACGCCACCGCCATCATCGCCCCCTCACAGCTGGATCAAGGCCACCGAAGAACATCTCGTCAACTCCCTCCGCACCAACACTCCACCAATGCTTCCATATGATGACACCGCAGCGCCCAATCACCACCGATGTATCTCCTTCTGCGCTGACATTCGGGCACCCCTCATGAACAGCACTGCGTCAGTACCTTCCGCCTGCCTGATGGCAGGCGTGAGGGTGAGGCAGTGCCGCAGGGATAGGCTGGCCCCATGCACTGCTGGAGTTGCGTCATGGTTGTGACACGACTGCAGCAATGCGTGACTTTAGCGCAGACAGATACGTCAGGATTCCTGACATATCTGTCATTACTTGCGTCATGGAGCGCTGTACAGTGAGTACAGCGCATCCATGCTGTTGCAAGGAGGGCGTAATGAGAAGTGTTGCAACGCTGTCTTGTCGCAGAGCAGCAACACTTTTCATGACTGGGGCCCAGGAATGCGCACTATCTTATTGATGGTGCACATTCCTGCACTGTATTTTTGTCACAGGGCAGCACTGCAACATTGCTTGCAGCGCTGTACAGCACCAAAAACATGCATGGATGTGGCCCAAGACTTATTCCCATTTTTAAGACCAGCTATTTTCTGGTCTTAAGTTCCTGCAGCTAACGGGCCTTAGCGCGAGTTTTTTTATCGCTTTTTATCGCTTTGCGGGTCCGGCCTATCCTTGCTAATAGGGCGAAGTGCGGTTAGCGGGAGTTTTTGCTGGATTTAGAAATGGAATGCCTACCTTGCATGTCATTAGTGATAAATATCGCTGGCATGCAAGGCGATAGAAAAACGGGTGCTATCGCCGGAAAGCTGTCGCTAACGCCTGTTAGCGACAGCTTGCTAATAGGGCGATAAAAATATCGCCACTTTAGCGTCAAAAAAGTGCTGCTAAAGTGGCGATGAGCCCTTGATAATATGCCCCTAGTTGTTTTATAATACTTGAACTTTACTTAAACCTTATGCTGCTATTACTTAGGATTAACCTGCTGCTTCCACTTTTTATTGAATAATGTGCAAAACTAGGCTGGCGCTTCACCTCACTTGCACTTTATCTGTCCTTTGCTCTTTGAAGGGCAATTCTAGTCTCCTTTTATAGGCGATATCAACAAAATCAGTTGTTTATTGCCTTCGCATTTTATTGAAACTCCTGCTTAAGTAACCAAGTAATAAACACCCAATAACTAACTAATTCGGTAACAACTCTGGCCAAGTGCAATTATAGCTCGTTTCTTTCATAGTTGACTTCAGTAAAACTAGTTGTTTTAAAGCATCTGCACTATGTTGAAACTTTGTGCTGCTGTTTTCATCTATAATTGAACAATGTGCGAAATCAGGCCTGCCGCATCACTGTACTTGCACTTTACTTATTCTCTGTGTTCTTATTCCAAAGCTGAAATAGGAAATCTCTCCTTTTATTTCTTTTTTAAAATGCAAGGACTTGATTCTTGTTTAACTCGTAAAAACCTGACTGTGTGCAGTTTCATAAGAGACATTATTAGCGTGTCCCTCTATGCGGTGGATCAAAGCGGTTACCACAGTATGCGTCTTAATATCTAAAATAAGTCACTGTTTTAGAAGTTTACATTTTAATCTGTGTCACTTGTAAGAAGGCGGCCATGTCTAATTATACATGCTGTTTTTATTGTAAAGATTTTAAATAACCATAAACAACAAAGTTATTTTTATCAGAGAGCAAATTATTTTGTTATGTAGTAGTAACATAGTGGCCAGAGGGCTCTATGATTTAAACAGTATTGATGTCTGACTATGGAAAGAAATGATGAGGATGCACAGGTCAATAGTAACTCAGGAAATAACATCTGAGTTTGCTTAAAGACCAGCTAATACAACTGTGTTTTAGGCAGTGATTTTTCTATTATTCAATGCTTGATCTACTCCTGCTAAAACTATGGGGCATATTAACAAGGGCTTTATCGCCGCTTTAGCGGCACTTTTTGCCGCCAAAGCGGCGATTTTTTTATCGCCCTAGCAGCAAGCTGTCGCTAACAGGCGTTAACGACAGCTTTCTGGCGATAGCGGCCGGTTTTCCCATCGCCTTGCATGCCAGCGATAATTATCGCTAATGACATGCAAGGTAGGCGTTCCCAACTAAAAGCGACTGAAAACAGTCGCTAACACAACTTCCCCCTATTAGCAACGCAGGCGAAGCGATAAAAAAACTTGCGCTAAGCGCGATTATCGCTAGAATTTAACACCTGCTAAAAACATGACTTACCTGTTTGTTCAATGGGAGGTGGATTGTCAGGCTAAGTCCCCCATGGCGTTAATGCGTGAATATCGCTGGATTTCCAGCGATATTCATGCATTTCGCCGCTATCGCTGGATATTTTATCGCATTGGAGATAAACGTTGCAAATAGCGTGTTATGTCCGCGATAAAATGCAGCGATACGCGGCGATAAAAAAAAACGTGCTAAGCACGGTTTGCGATAATTATCGCAAGTTGTTGCTAATATCCCCCATGTTCAGTCCTTTACCCAAAGAAGTCTCCAACTCCTATATTGGCATCAGCTACTACATTTATTGAGATAGTAGGTTTGCAAAATTATTTGGACGTTCTTAATCGTAGATTACCCGATTTGAGTGTGTGGGAGGACATATTCAGTCACTAGAGGATGAACCTGTGTATTTAGGCTCTAAGAAATTAAATACTATGTACTATATTTACGGAAAGATGGAATTACATTGAGATTATCTCTCTGTTAGTTCACCTCTTGAGCTTGATGTTAAATGTGCATATTGGCTACTGTGCCTAACTCTACTGTCTTCCCTGTTAATGTCGTGTCTTTGACTTGGGTTGCCCAGAAATGTGCAGGTGTTTCTCGTATGAGGGTCATAAGCTAAAATATTGCAACATTTTATTCTTTTGTAAATATTTATATATTTTAGGAAAAAACGGACTGAACCTCTTAAATCAAGCTTTATAGTTTGTTATTCATGTGGAGGATAAACATACGAGAATTAATCTTGTATTTTTTGTTGACAAGGCTCTGGTCTTCATATGGATGCTTTACATTTAAATGATATATTGTTTCTATGTAGATGTTCTGTTGTTTTCATTTTTTTGCAAGATGTTGTTTTCATGTTTTTTCTAAACTAAAATGAGCTTTTTTTGCCTTAATCCTCTTTGCTGGATTTCAATATAACACATATGCCTGTCTACATCTTGTGGGTGGTGTAGAGTCCTGAACACTCCGCAACAAGGCCTCAAATACATTCTTTCAAGCGTTCCCTTTCTCACTCCCCCCTAAAGCACCGACTTGCAATGATATCATTTAGTCCCAATACTAAATACTAATTAAATGCCACATTTTCAGGGTAGTGAACTAGACATTCAAGGAGTGTCATGCTTAAGCTAAAATTCTCTCTGGGTGTGCTTGAAGACAGGAAGTTAACAGAACACTCAAAGGTACTTTGGAAAAGTTAGTTCTGTAAATTCTGATGCCTTGTAAGATAAAAGAGGTGCCCACATCTCACCGAAGTGGTCTTACCTCTTCTCCAGTGCCAGAAACAATTTTCCTGCCCCAAGATATCCCCGAAATCTTGTTGTGTTCTCTAAATCCCATAGGTCAGTGAAGCATTGCCTAGCTGTGCATAATGCCGGTGCCAACTGTTTACGCCTTCTAGAGATTAATGGGAACGTCTGCATATTAGGTAGGATTGTAGTGTATAAGCTGTGAACCTGGGGGTGGTGGTCCCAAACATGGAATCAATTGTGTCATGACCAGACCAGTGACTAGTCTCAGGCAGCGCTAGAGAAGATGACCTAGGGTACCCATGCCACCACACCCTGCCATAAAGTATTTGACCTTCAGCGGATCCATGCATGCAGTTTCACAGGTATGTAGTAGCAGTATGTTACTGTTTTTGTTAATGCCTCCCTCACTGACGTGCATCTAGAGGTTGCGTGTACTCTGGAAATTGTCCTCCTATTTCTTGCTCAAGAGTGTCCTTCCTAATACCCCAGTCCAACTCTTCTATACTGGTGTCTTCACTCATCCTAATGTCTGCATAAGGAGTTTACACATATCAGACGTGAGCTTCTTATGTAGTAATAAGCCACTTTTAAATGTTGTTCAGCACTCAACTGGCCTGAGGCCTGTCATGAGCATGCAAAATGAAATGATGAATCTGATAGTAATGTTATTGTTCCTGGAGTACAAACACCCATGTGAGACATTCCAATGATTGTATGCCAGAGTTTTCAAATAAATCTCCCACCCATTGACGGTTCTTGACCTTCTATGCTTCAATAGCCTCCTTCTCCATTGCTGGGGTGAAGTCATAGTTGTCTAGTATCAGGGTGAAAGACCATGCAAATGTTGTTAATGTCAGCCCCACTGCTGCACTTTCCAATGTTGCCCTCCTCACTGGTGAGGAAAAGTCCCCAGAGTCTATGTTGTTTCCCTTGCAATTGCCCTTTCCATATGTTGGTGCTAATGACTGACTGATCATGAAGCACCAGTGTTTCTTGGAATGTCTATGCATATGTGTTTTACCAATCTCTGCATCTTCCCTTCCAATATGAACTTATCTATAACCCTTTGGAGTTTACCCTAAATCGCCTTTGGCACTAACAGTGGAATAGTAATTGGACAAAATATTGAGTTACCAATATGGGGAGACAGAAATATCGGAAATTAAATATCATGACACGCAAATATCGTGATGCACAAATATTGTTGACAAGAATATTGTTTTTTTGAGGTAAGTAATATCATTTTAAATAATGCTGGTGCGTTTTAATATCGTTTTCAGTCATACAGTATTTACAAATATCGCTTTTTAATCATTTTAATGTGTTTTAGTTTATAAATCAATTTTGTGTTACTATTGTTGATATGAATGTTATTACTTTTGATTTAGAATTTTTTATTTAGTATTTACTAGTAATTTATTGTGTCATAACGGGCTATTGGTTTTGTAGAGGGATAGGGCGGGAAGTTAATTAGATAATAAATAATTATGAATTATTTAATAAATGTTATTTAATTATATGATAGATATTTATTATGTAAATGATATAATACTGATTTATTTTTGTTATGTACAGGCATTTAGCTATGTATGAGTCTAGGGTGAGAAGATAATTAATTAATAATTAATTAACAATTTATTATTAGTTAATTATTTAATTCATGTTACATTATGTAAAATATGGAATACTGATTTATTTTAATTATATTTTAGTTGTTGGATGTTAGGTTTGTATGGGGTATAGGATGGAAACTAAATTAAGTAATGATTTCTTAACAATTCATTATTATTTGTAAATTAATTATATATTTGATTTTTAATTATTTAAAACATGGAATACTGAATTATTTTACTTATATTTTAGTTGCAGAATGTTAGGATTGTAGGGGTATAAGGTAGGAAGTTAATTCGGTAATAATTAATTAAATATTAATTATTCATTGTTAAATAATTATTTAATTTATTTAAAATTTTGAAATTAGTAAATTACGGTATACCTATTTTTTTAAATTATATTTTAGGTGCAAGCTGCTAATTTTGTAAGGGTATAGGATGGGAAGTTAATAACTGAATAACAATTATTTATTAATTGATAATTCATTATTTCATTGAATAGTAATTATGTAAATTGATTAATTGTTTTTAGTTTTTCAATGCATGAAGAGTTGTATATATATATATATATTCACTGAAAAAACCATAGGTTTCAGGGGCGTTATAGTTAGTTGGACATTTCACTCGTACAAAACCATAGAAATTCCCCTGTTATAGTTAGTTCAGATAACTATAACTCATGCGCTCCGCAATGCACTGCTGATGACGTCACATATTACATCACTCATGACATGGTCAGTGACATCACTCATGACATCACTGATGACATCTCAAATGACATCACTGATGACATCACTGATGACATCATCCAGTGAATGTGTGTTTTTCTGAAAATTAAATATGTTTTATATATGTATATCTCAAGGTCGATGGAAGAATAAATGGGTATATAAGTGTCTAAATGGATGATTTTGTTTTGTAAAATTGATTGTATAACTGACTAAGTGTATCTTAGTGAATACATGGGTTAGTGAGTAATGTTTAAATATGAAAATATCTGTATCAGTCTCTCACTTTGTGTATAAGTGGCTGCATGGGTTGGTGAGTAGCTACATGAGTGTCTATATGGGTTATTAGTTGGTTTTTTGAGTATCAGTATGAGTGTCTGAGTGTCTGTATGGTTCGGTGGGGGGTATTACTTAGTGCATAGATGCATGAATGAGTGACTCACTGTTTGTATGTGTTGAAGACAGCATGTGTGCAGGACTGTATAGGTGGATGAGTATGTGTATGGGTGTGTTAGTGAGTGAATGACTGTCTCAATAGTGTCTTTATGAGTAACTACATATGTTTTAAACTAGTATATGTGAGTATTAGTGTATATAAGTGAGCATGTGTGAGAGTGAGAGATTGGAAGAGTTCCTGTACAAATAAGTAGGTGTTTCTATAAGTGATTGTTTAAGAGAGTAAGTATGTGTAAGTTTCTGTAGAAGTAAGTGTGGTAGTGTTTGTATAACTGTATATGCAAGTAAATGGATGTTTGATACTTTGTTTGCATGTGTGACTATGTGTGTGTGTAACTCTATGGATGAGTGGTGGTGTGTAACAGGATGTATAGGTGTATGAGTACATATGATGAGTGAGTACATGTATGAGTGACTGTATAGGGACTGTTGGTGAATGAGTGGATGTGTGTGTAGATCTTGGAATTACTGAATAGGTGTGTTGTAACTGGTATTGGTATGTCCATTGTTTTGAAAATGTTAGTTTGTATTTTTGAGTGTGTGTATCAAAGGTTATATTAGGGTGAGAGGAGGTCTGCCACTCTATCACAAGGATGATGTCATCAGTGATGTCATCAGTGATGTCATTTGAGATGTCATCAGTGATGTCATGAGTGATGTCACTGACCGTGTCATGAGTGATGTAATATGTGACGTCATCAGCAGTGCATTATGGGCGCACGAGTTATAGTTAGCTGAACTAACTATAACGAGGGAATTTCTATGGTTTTGTACGAGTGAAATGTCCAACTAACTATAACGCCCCTGAAACCTATGGTTTTTTCAGTGAATTTCTAAGGTTTTTTAAATGCTAATTTCTAACTATAACGTGCCTGAAACCTATGGTTTTTTCAGTGAATTTCTAAGGTTTTTTAAATGCTAATTTCTAACTATAACGTGCCTGAAACCTATGGTTTTTTCAGTGAATATATATATATTTATTATACTATGTATACATGTGAAAATGTCTCGGTCCCCTGTTTGCCTCGGTGGCACGGAATAAATGGGTGGAACTGACGTCAGCACGCCGACGAGGTTCTCTTATGGCTCCGATGACGTCATACGGTGTCGCGAGCGGAGCCGTGCTATTATGACGTCCTCGTTGACGTGGGAGAGCTAGGAAAGAATTTCCGTGGAATGCTGGTGCAGGGGATATTCACCTAAGTGTTCAGGCTAGTCCTTTGGGAGCAACTGTTTATGTTGCCACTCCAGAAACCGAAACCAGTGATCCGAGGGCAGAGGCCCTGCAGATGGCACACGAGGTGGGGTGCCCAGTCGTGTGCACCGGCGGGGCAGCGAAGTGACAAGCACCACAACCCACAAAAAAGGTAACGAGGGCACTGAATAACACAGGATCTTCTCTTTGTATCTGGCAGGAACAACGAAGTTAAAATGCCCTAGTACCAAAATGTAGAATTAGTGCTACAACGGTCTTCAAGAGGACCTGCGATGCCGCTTCTGCCTCCCGTACCCTGGAGGTGGCACATGGGTCAAGCGGTACAGTCATACTGCCTTGGGACGCACACTCGTTGACCTCTCATGGCACTGCTCCACACTTCAGGGAGGACGCTTTCCATTAGCTATGTTTTCTGATGACATGTCGCGCCGGCCCCGTCCAACAACAGAACTCCTTTAGATCCAAACAGACTCTTCCACTCTCTCACCGGAAGTGAAACCAGGCCACGCGGACACTTTCACAATACAACAGCCGGGAATGCACTTTTCGGTAAAAAAACACATTCCTTCCTCCTAATTAATCAAATAAACGTCTCACTGAAGAACAGGGGCCAGCTTCGATCGGTAAACAGCCGTTACAACGACTTTTTTACTTTGCGATACCATTACAACGCATGCATTGCCACGCATGCGTTGTACATCACGAAGCATTTTTTTAGAACTCATGGTCATTTACCACGCATGCCTTTACAATGAATTTTGTTGTAAAGGTATGTATGGTAAATGACCATGCGTTCTAAAAAACATGTAGACGATCCATGTCGTTGTAAGGAAACAGAGGCTGTTCCGTTTCCTCACAACGACGTGCACCGCCCCTCAGAGACGACGTGAAGCAGGAACCACGAGGAGAGAGGAACCACGAGGAGTGAGAGGTCAGGGGGATTGGGCATGGGGTGGGGGTTTCTTTTCTAGGGTTTAGGGTAGTGCAGTGGTGTTTGGGTGGTGTAGGAGGTCGTGCTGGGGGTAGTGTTTTAGGGTTTAGGGTAGTGCAGTGGTGTTTGGGTAGTGTAGGGGGTCATGCTGGGGGTAGTGTTTTAGGGTTTAGGGTAGTGCAGTAGTGTAGGGGGTCGTGCTGGGGTAGTCTTTTAGGCTTTAGGGTAGGGCAGTGGTGTATGGGTAGTGTAGGGGGTTGTGTTGAGTTAGTGTTTTAGGGTTTAGGGTAGTGCAGTGGTGTTTGAGTAGTGTAGGGGGTCATGCTGGTGGTAGTGTTTTAGGGTTTAGGGTAGTGCAGTGGTGTTTGTGTAGTGTAGGGGGTTGTGCTGGGGGTAGTGTTTTAGGGTTTATGTTAGTGCAGTGGTGTTTGGGTAGTGTAGGGGGTAGTGCTGGGGTAGTGTTTTAGGGTTTAGGGTAGAGCAGTGGTGTTTGTGTAGTGTAGGGGTAGTGCTGGGGGTAGTGTTTTAAGGTTTAGGGTAGTGCAGTGGTGTTTGGGTAGTGTAGGGGTTCATGCTGGGGGTAGTGTTTTAGGGTTTAGGGTATGGCAGTGGTGTTTGGGTAGTGTAGGGGTCGTGCTGGGGGTCGATTTAGGGTTTAGGGTAGTGCAGTGGTGTTTGTGTTGTGAGGGGGTCGTGCTGGGGGTAGTGTTTTAGGGTTTAGAGTAATGCAGTGATGTTTGTATAGTGTAGGGGGGTTTAGGGTAGTGCAGTGGTGTTTGTGTAGTGTAGGGGGTCATGCTGGGGGTTGTGTTTTAGGGTTAGGGTAGGGCAGTGGTGTTTGTGCAGTGTAGGGGGTAGTGTTTTAGGGTTTAGGGTAGTGCAGTTGTGTTTGTGTAGTGTAGGGGGTCATGCTGTGGGTAGTGTTTTAGGGTTTAGGGTAGTGCAGTTGTGTTTGTGTAGTGTACGGGGTCGTGTTTTAGGGTGTAGGGTAGTGCAGTGGTGTTTGGGTAGTGTAGGGGGTCATGCTGGGGTTAGTGTTTTAGGGTTTAGGGTAGTGCAGTTGTGTTTGGGTAGTGTAGGGGGTCATGCTGGGGGTAGTGTTTTAGGGTTTAGGGTAGTGCAGTGGTGTTTGTGTAGTGTGGGAGGTCATGCTGGGGTTAGATTTAGGGTTTAGAGTAGTGCAGTGGTGTTTAGGTAGTGTAGGGAGTCGTGCTGGGGGTAGTGTTTTAGGGTTTAGGGTAGTCCAGTGGTGTTTGTGTAGTGTAGGGAGTCGTGCTGGGGGTAGAGTTTTAGGGTTTAGGGTAGTGCAGTTGTGTTTGTGTAGTGTACGGGGTCGTGTTTTAGGGTATAGGGTACTGCAGTGGTGTTTGTGTAGTGTAGGGGGTCATGCTGGGGGTTGTGTTTTAGGGTTAGGGTAGGGCAGTGGTGTTTGTGCAGTATAGGGGGTAGTGTTTTAGGGTTTAGGGTAGTGCAGTTGTGTTTGTGTAGTGTAGGGGGTCATGCTGTGGGTAGTGTTTTAGGGTTTAGGGTAGTGCAGTTGTGTTTGTGTAGTGTACGGGGTCGTGTTTTAGGGTATAGGGTAGTGCAGTGGTGTTTGGGTAGTGTAGGGGGTCATGCTGGGGTTAGTGTTTTAGGGTTTAGGGTAGTGCAGTTGTGTTTGGGTAGTGTAGGGGGTCGTGCTGGGGGTAGTGTTTTAGGGTTTAGGGTAGTGCAGTGGTGTTTGTGTAGTGTGGGAGGTCATGCTGGGGGTAGATTTAGGGTTTAGTGTAGTGCAGTGGTGTTTAGGTAGTGTAGGGAGTCGTGCTGGGGGTAGTGTTTTAGGGTTTAGGGTAGTCCAGTGGTGTTTGTGTAGTGTAGGGAGTCGTGCTGGGGTAGAGTTTTAGTGTTTAGGGTAGTGCAGTGGTGTTTGGGTAGTATAGGGGGTCGTGCTGGGGTAGTGTTTTTAGGGTTTAGGGTAGTGCAGTGGTGTTGTGTAGTGAAGGGGGTCATGCTGGGGGTAGTGTTTTAGGGTTTAGGGTAGTGCAATGGTGTTTGTGTAGTGTAGGGGGTAGTGTTTTAGGGTTTAGGGTAGTGCAGTGGTGTTTGTGTACTGTAGGGGGTCGTGCTGGGTTCTAGTGTTTTAGGGTTTAGGGTAGTGCAGTGGTATTTGTGTAGTGTAGGGGTAGATTTAGGGTTTAGGGTAGTGCAGTGGTGTTTGGGTAGTGTAGGGGGTCATGCTGGGGGTAGTGTTTTTGAGTTTAGGGTAGTGCAGTTGTGTTTGGGTAGTGAAGGGGTCGTGCTGGGGGTAGTGTTTTAGGGTTTAGGGTAGTGCAGTGGTGTTTGGGTAGTGTAGGGGTCAACCAACATGAATTTGTCCTTGTGTGATGTAACCAATGCTCATGTAAAGCACTCCAATACCTGACCAGTCTGCACTATATAAAACTGCAAAAAAACAAAAAATTAAAAGTGTTTTGCACACTTCTTTCATTGGGCTATACGTGGGCTACCTCTGGGTGATATTTTGCTACATTTGGGCTCTTTTTTCTCTGGTGGCCATCTTGGGAGACTTATTTGTTATGAAGTTTCCTAATTTCCTCATTTACTACAGTCTCCTCAGTAGGAAATGCTTTCAGTTTTTACTTTGATTCCATCAAGAAGGCATTCAGATGTGTCACACATTTGCCATAAATTCAGAATGTTAGCACTCTAGTTGTTCATTAGATCACTGTAGTAAAGCTACTGCTCACCAGGGAGTTAACTGGAAGTCTACTGCTGGTATTGAAAGTGATTGTTTCAGTCTGCATGTCAGAATTTTCTAATGAAATAGAAGAGGATTTGAGATCTCACTTAAAACATGCCCTAAATTTTCTTTCTGCAGCACTAACCATAATTTCTATGGCAAAATGAACCCCCTCATTTTGTTCCTTTTTAAATTAAATGTTTTAAGTGTTACCAGTTTATTCCAATCAAGATGGCTTCAGGTGTGCCACACTTTTGTCATAAGTAAGACTGTTAGCGCTCTAGTTGTTCTTTAGAACACTCTGGGAAGCTGCAGTAGAACACAAAGGCATCAACTGACAGGCTGCTCCTGTTGAAATATAACAGGAAGATATTTGAGATCACACTTGAAACATGTCCTAATTTTTCTTTCAATAATGGGTCAGCTAAAATACAGGTAATCTGGGACTCCTTCAAGGCATTCCTGAGAGCTCTGGGTACATCTATTATGATAGGGAAAAATTGTAAGGCTAGGCAGCAAGAGAAGGAGCTCCTGGAAAATATTCAAATTAAAGAATCAGAGCTGCAAAAGGCATCTTTAGAGTCCGTTCGTGAGGTGCCTCTTCTTACCAAGGAGTTGAAGAGCCTCCAGCAAGAATATCAGGATGTTTTAGATCAGATTTTGATAAATAGATGGAGGGTCAGTAAACTCCAGAATTTTTCATACGTTGAGAAGAGTGGTCGGCTTTTAGCCTGGAAAGCTAAAATTGATAAAGTTCGAAACCAAATAAGTAGTTTAAAGGAAAGTTCAACTGGTCACATAGTAGATTCTAGTATTAAAATAGGAGCTGAACTTCGTGGTTATATGGCAAAGCTATATAAAGAGGAAATTAACCCAGGCTCGGAAAAGATTGTGGAATTTTTGGCTGAGGCTGAGCTCCCCTCCTTGAGCGAATATCAAAGAGAGATGTTAGCTTCTGAAGAAAGTGAAGAAGAGATCCGATCACAGATGAGAAAGATGGCAAGAGGGAAGGCAGCTGGGCCAGATGGCCTCCCAATAGAAATTTACTTATCTCTTGAGGATAGTATGATATCTGTCTTTAAAAAGCTTTGTAATACCATTTTGAGAGATGGAAAAGACCCCCCGACATCTTGGGCTGAGGCAACGATAGTTTTAATTTTAAAACCAAATAAAGATCCGTTGCTGGCAGAATCTTATCGACCTATATCCCTGTTGAACACGGATTATAAAGTATTCACCGGGATACTGGCAGCTAGAGTCGCTAAGATTATTAAGAGCCTAATTCATAGAGATCAGAGGGGCTTTATCCCTGGAAGACAGCTCAATGAATTAACTTTCACAATGCTAGGAGTAGTGGATTTGGTAGAATCTTTTAATCTTCCAGTAACATTGGTGGCTGTCGACGCTGCTAAGGCGTTTGATCAGGTTCACTGGCAATATCTTTGGGAGACCCTAAGAGTTTTTGGATTCCCTAAGAACTTAATAAAAGCAGTTCAGTTATTATATAGTGCACCTAGTGCTAGAGTGTTAGTTAATGGGGAGTTAACAGATCGCTTTAGTATCATGCGGGGAACAAGACAGGGATGTCCGCTGTCCCCCTTGCTGTTTAACATATACATTGAACCCTTTGCAGCTTTAATTAGACAGGATCCAGCTATTCTTCCATTTAGGTTTAAAAATTTAGAGGTTAAATTAGCCTTATATGCGGACGATCTTGTTTTGTATATGTTAAATCCTCGGGAGGCTATCCCTAGTTTGATGGCTAAAGCAGAACTATTTGGGAAGGTATTGGGGTACAGTGTTAATAAAGATAAAACTGAAGTCATGGAGTGGAATCAATCGCCCCAGACTTTGGGGGCAAAACATCAGATGCGGTATCTTGGCATCATAGTCACCCAGAAATTACTCGATGTTCCTATTGTAAATTGGAGGAAGATAAGTCAGGAAGTAGGGAAGCTATTGACTAGATGGGCAAATCTTCCTCTAAATTTATATGGCAGGGTTAACTTGATTAAGATGTTTGTACTTCCTAAGGTTACTTTCCTTTTTAATGCTATACCCCTTCCATTCAATAAAAATTAAGTAGCAAAATTACAGGGCAAGATTGGTAGTTTTCTTTGGGCTTCTAGGGGCGCTTGTATATCTTGGACAAGGCTGAGGAGAAAGTTGGAGAAGGGGGGACTTGCCCTACCGGATATATGGGTATATGCACATGTTTTTCATTTTAAGAATTTTCGAATGTTGTTAAATAAACCAGATGAATCTACTTTAGGTATTTTGTATAGGGCAATGCTTAGTGATCTGGGGATCAACCTGAGCAGTTTCTTTTTAAATTCGGGGTCCAAAGTTTTTAAAAAAGTCAGATTGAAGATCTTGTTACAGGCAGTGAAGAATTGGGTTTACATGCGGGAAAAACTTGGAATACCCTATTATTCTGATTATGCACCAATTTGGGCTTCCCCAGGTACTCCAGTATATTTAGATGATCTGCTCAGTCTACCATTGAAACAAGCGGGTATTACATGTTGGGGTGATTTAAAATCAGGTACGGATTTGGCAACATGGGAAACTTTGACAGCATGTACCTGCGGGCAATTAACTAGATTTAAATTTTATCAACTTTCTTCTTGGTGGGCTAGACAGAATTGGGGGACCAGACGGATGATGCATGGTTAATTCAAGCAATGAAAGTCGGGGGTATCAATAAAGAAGTGGCTTTGTGGTATCGAATTTTGATTGAGGCAGAAGATGATATAGAGAAGGATATTCGAAAGCTGTGGAGTGAAGGTGTTGATGATATCAATTTGAAAGAGGCTTGGATGAATTCTTTTGCATTACTCCATGAGACAGTTAAACCCGCTTTTCTTAAACGGAATCATCTTTTTACTTTGTATCGGGTATATTGGTCCCCTGCGAAGCTAACAAAAATGTCTGGAACTCATTATGTTTGCTCTAGGTGTCAAGACCCACTAGCGGATGATTGTCATATGTTTTTAACTTGCCCGGAGATTACTAAATTTTGGATGGATCTCAGTGAATTTTTGTTGGATGTTACTGGTATTCAGTTGAAAGTAACTTCCTTACTTATATTTTGGGGAATAAATCAGGGCAGCAATGTTGTCTCAAATAAGAAAGTTGCAAGATTAATCTTTTATGTTATTCTTTTGGGAAGACGAGAGATCTGTAGGGCTTGGAAGTCGGCTGTTCCACCCCTGTTTTCTGAGTGTAAAAATAATATCATACACATAAGCCAACAAGATATGGCATGCGCCCCTAGAAGTCGAGAGAAGACATGGGCTATGTTGGTTGATTGGTGCCAGAGGAATGTGGTTCAATGATTAAGCCAATAAGTAGCTGTCGGCCTTGGCCCCCCACTTTTGCATGCTTTGCTTAAGATGGGTAGGAGTGGAAGCAGCTATATTTCTTGTGTGGAAAGACTCTATTCCCGTCTGGTGTACAGTAAGGGAAAGTGAGTATTGCCAGCAAGTAAATTGGCAGAATGAGGACCAAAAAGAAAAAGAAAAAAAAAAAACTGTAGTAAAGCTACTGCTCACCAAGGAGTTAACTGGAAGTCTACTGCTGGTATTGAAAGTGATTGTTTCAGTCTGCATGTCAGAATTTTCTAATGAAATAGAAGAGGATTTGAGATCTCACTTAAAACATGCCCTACATTTTCTTTCTACAGCACTAACCATAATTTCTATGGCAAAATGAACCCCCTCATTTTGTTCCTTTTTAAATTAAATGTTTTAAGTGTTACCAGTTTATTCCAATCAAGATGGCTTCAGGTGTGCCATACTTTTGTCATAAGTAAGGCTGTTAGCACTCTAGTTGTTCTTTAGAACACTCTGGGAAGCTGCAGTAGAACACAAAGGCATCAACTGACAGGCTGCTCCTGTTGAAATATAACAGGAAGATATTTGAGTTCTCACTTAAAACATGTCCTAATTTTTCTTTCTACAGCACTAACCATAATTTCTATGGCAAAATGAACCCCCTCATTTTGTTCCTTTTTAAATTAAATGTTTTAAGTGTTACCAGTTTATTCCAATCAAGATGGCTTCAGGTGTGCCATACTTTTGTCATAAGTAAGACTGTTAGCGCTCTAGTTGTTCTTTAGAACACTCTGGGAAGCTGCAGTAGAACAAAAAGGCATCAACTGACAGGCTGCTCCTGTTGAAATATAACAGGAAGATATTTGAGATCACACTTGAAACATGTCCTAATTTTTCTTTCTACAGCACTAACCATAATTTCTATGACAAAATGAAACCCATCATTTTGTTCCTTTTTAAATTAAATGTTTTAAGTGTTACCAGTTTATTCCAATGAAGATGGCTTCAGGTGTGCAATACTTTTGTCATAAGTAAGGCTGTGAGCACTCTAGTTGTTCTTTAGAACACTCTGGGAAGCTGCAGTAGAACACAAAGGAATCAACTGACAGTCTCTGCCATTGTTGGATGTACATGTTTTACTGAGAATGTCAGACTTCATTCTCACATGACTGAGAAAGATAATGTGAATTTACAGAAAATATGCTCTCATTTTAGCTTCTGGAGCACCTTCCAAAACTGTATGGGACAAGCATGTGAAAATAGTTTTCTCTCAAACATGATTCATGATATCCCAGCAGAAGGTTTTTCACAGGGTAAAATCACCTTAGAACACACCACAATTCCTGAAATTAGTATGGTACCATCAACAAATGAATTCAAATGTAACTAAAGTCTGTTATCACCTCTTTATAGTTCTCCTTTTGGTAACCCTCAAAATCTTCGATTCACTACAATGCATTTCAATGGGGTACTATCATTTATATTGGTCCCAAGATGGCTGCCAGCAATTCCAGGATGAAGTGCTGACAGCCAATCAGATCTCACGATGACATGCGTGGTTAGGCTCCGCCCAGATATATATGTGTTTTTACTTTTGATTTTCTCAGCAACTACTGAATAGATTTACACCATTTAACAAAAAGGGTTCTTTCTGAACCAAGAACTACCTCTTTGCCAAATTTGGTGTAATTCCGTTCAGCAGTTCGGGCTGTAGCCTTGCATAAAGTTTCCTATGGGAAATTGATTTTTTTACTCTTATTTTATTAATTTCTCCGCAACTACTGAACGGATTTACACCATTTAACAAAAAGGGTTCTTTCTGAACCAAGAACTACCTCTTTGCCAAATTTTGTGTAATTCCGTTCAGCAGTTCGGGCTGTAGCCGTGGCTAAACTTTCCTATGGGAAAATGAATGGGGAAAACACGTTTTGGGACCCCCTTTTTCTCGGCCCCCGCTTGACGAATCACCCCGAAACTTTCAGGGTAGAAGCGGACCGGAGCGGGCCATAAAGTTTGAAAATTTCGCGAAGATTCCTCAACCGACGCAAGAGTTATTTCAAATAGAATGTTGCGGATTTCCTATGGAAAATAGGTCCTAACTATAACTATCTACTGGCGACCGCCAGTAGATAATATATATATATATATATATCTTAATCATTTTTATGTGAATATGTGAAGAGTTTAATTTAATATTTTTCCACATCTGGCGGGTTACTTATATATGTAATGTGTTTGAAGTGAAGTACTTTCCTTACTCTTGTTTAGAATGCAGGAGGAATAGTAAAATTAACCTCTTCCCAGTTCAACACTTGCCCTACTGTTGCACAGACTGGAGTGGGAATAGTAAAGTAAGTTCACCAGTCCGAACTCCAATGCTTTCCCTACAATTGCACGGGCTGGAGTTGGAATAGTATATTTTACCCCGCCAAGATCCAACACTTACCCTACTGTTGCCCTGTTTGGAGTGAGAATAGTAACTTTAACCCCTCCAAATTCCAGCAATTTCACTACTGTTGTGCTCTTTGGAGTGGGAATAGTCAATATAACCCCTCCGAAGTCCAACGCTTTCCCTACTGTTGCACTGTTTGGAATGGGAATGGTAAATTTTACCCCGCCGAAACCCAACACTTTCACTACTGTTGCACTTTTTGGAGTGGGAATAATAGATTTAACCCCTCTGAAGTCCAACACTTTCCCAACTGTTGTTTAGACTGGAGTGGAAATAGTAAATGTAGCTCCTCCAAAGTCCAACGCTTTCCCTACTGTGGCACTTACTGGAGTAGGAATAGTAAATCTAGCTCCTCTGAAGTCTAACACTTTCCCTACTATTGCGGTGACTGGAGAAGGAATAGTAAATCTAACCCCTCTGAAGCCCACCACTTTCCCTACTAGAGTGCGAATAGTATATTTAATATTCTTATACTCCTATAGTTTTCATAATATTGGTAGAATAGATTTTGTTGGGGGTCTCTAGTTGGCAGAGGTAGGTACCTTTGACCAAATAGGGACCCTTGCTTCTAGTCAGGGTAAGGGGGAAACACACTCTAGATAACCCCTGCTCACCCCCTTGGTAGCTTGGCACGAGCAGACAGGCTTATCCCCAAGGCAATGTGTAAAGTATTTGTACCAACACTCACAGTAACACAGTGATAACACCACAAATGGACACCACAAAGGGACAACACACCAGTTTAGAAAAAATAAAGGTTTCTTTATCTAGATCCTGACAAGACCAAAACGACAAAAGTCCAACATGTGCGTATTAATGTAATCAAATTTTCAGGATGTCATGAAAAATAACTTGCCGGTTCATATTTCTTTGTAGTATTAATAAAAATGTCACAACACAGTTCGCTTCGGCACCGGTTCACAGTGCGCTCGTGGTTGTGGCTTCTCTCCACGTGACAAGCTGACTCCGCGGTCAGCGCGTGCAAAGTTATGCCCCCAAATACTCAAAATTGAAGGCGATATGTGCAAATGCCGGCCCGGTATCGTCCCACTATTCAAGGCAGGTACGGGCCGTCAGAGTTACCCAGCGTAAAAGACTTCGTTATGCAAATGAGATCGGAGCTGTCTCTGCAGACACACGCAACCCGCCCCAGGCGGCGACACACGCAGCGGCTCTGGACTTGAGTCAGAGCGTTACCTGGGGGGTTGCTTTCTCTCTCTCCTCCTCGCAGCTTGACTTCCCGCTGGCATCTCCGGCGGCCACAGCTGTTCCTCGCAGAGGGGGAATCCTGGTTGTTAGGCGATGCCTCACAGAGGATCGGGTCTCAGCGCTTCAACCTCGCAGCTCCTCTATAGATGACGGCTCGCAGTAATCCTTTTGCACTTCGCGGCTCGGACCGGCGGCGGTGACAGGCACTCGCAGCTCCTCTCAGATGATGGCTCGGGCCGGTGATTAGCTTTGCAGCATTACAATGATTACGCTGCAGGGGTTCAGTGCGGTCATGGCTGGCTCAGGCACACGGGCACAGCGGACCACACGACGGTCTCAGGTTGCAGAAAACGACACGCACACAGCGTTGCTGAGATGATGAGGGGAAACCTTGGTGTCCCTGAGTTTCCACAACAGGATGCCAGCTCGCTCAGGCCCTTGGAGACTTTTCTCTTCAGTTACAGATGGACACAGCACACAGCAAAGTCCTTCTTCAAGCAGGGGGACACAGTACACAGCAAAGTCCCTTGTCCTCTCCTTAGCAGAACAGCAAACTGCAGGCCAGCCCCAGACACACAGCAAGGGCAGTACTCCTCCTCAGTCTCTTCAGCTGTCCTCTTTGGCAGCAGGTTCCTCTTAATCACAAAGTAGTCTGGGAAACTTTTGTGTTCCTGAGTTTCCACAACAGGAGGCCAGCTCTCCTTAGGCCCTTGGAGATCTTCTTCAAGTAGGGGACACAGCACACAGCAAAGTCCTTCTCCTTCCCTTGGCAGAATAGTAACTGCAGGTCAACCCCAGAACACACACCAAGGGCAGTCCTTCTTCTCAGTTTCACCCGCTCTTCTCCTTGGCAAAGATTCCTCTTGATTCCAGGATGATCTCAAATTCAGGGGTTGCAGCTCTAATATTTATACCCCAAAATGTCTTTGTTCTCTTTGTGTAAGGGGCTCTGAGCCCAGTCCAAACCAGTTCTGGGTGCACTCTGCCAGTGCACAACTTCTTCCTTTGGCAGTGTGGGCCAGGGTCTTCAGACACACCGCAGGAGGTGGAGCCAGTCTTTTGTGGAAGGCAGGCACAGCCCTAGTCAGGTACAGGGGCTACTCCTCCCACCACTCCAAATGCAGTTTGGCCTATTCAGCCCAGGGCTGACTCACCCAGACTCCTGGAGCCACCCCAGCCCCTGTCACTCCACAGCCAGACAGTCAATCCACAACCAGGCAGAGGCACACAAAAAGGTTGAACAAGAAAATAGCCACCTTCTAAAAGTGCTATTTTCAAACACAGAATCTAATAACCATCCTTACTACAAGATGCGTTATTAAATTCTGAGTTCAGGAATATCAGACTCCAACTTTCTATCTTACTCCTATGGGAAGATATGCTTGTAAAATGTTGCAAAGCATTCCCCATTCTGTCCTATGGGCAAGATAGCCTTTCAATAGTGAAAAACGGAATTGTCAATATTTCACTACCAGGACATGTTACACACACCATTACATGTCCTACCTTTCCCATACACTGCCCCCTGCCCAGGGGGGTACCTTGGGCCTACCATAGGGGTGTCCTATGTATAAGAAAAGGGGAGGGTAAGGCCTGGCAAGTGGGTACACTGGCCAGGTCAAAATGGCAGATAACAAACTGCGCGCAGGCACTGCGGTGGCAGGCCTGAGACAACTTTTCAGGGCTATTCATGTGGGTGGCACAATCAGTGCTGCAAGCCCACTAGTAGCATTTGATTTACCAGCCCTGGCACACTTAGTGCACTTTACTCGGGTCCTACCAGTAAATCAAATATACCAATCATGGATAATCAATCACAATAACAATTTACACAGAGAGCATATGCACTTTAGCACTGATGAGCAGTGGTAAAGTGCCCAGAGTCCTAACGCCAACAACCACAGGTCAGGAAAAAGTAGGAGGAAGAAGCAAAAAGTTTGGGGATAACCCTGCAAAAAGGGCCATTTCCAATAGATTTTATAACATTAATTGTTTTTTTTCTATTTTCTATTAGTGTTTTTATTCTTTCATTTATTTTAATACATATAGTACTTTTAGTAAATGTGTTTGGGGTTTTACATTTAAAATATTTTATTTATTTTCAACATTAATTTATATATTTTAGTCTAATTGAATTGTTTACATTTTATATGGTTTTATTGTGCATGTATTTTAAATATATATATGTATGTAATGTAACATAACCAATAACAATATTTATCTTTTTTTCACATATTTTAAAAGAGCCTATTCTTTAAAATACTGCCTAATGTTCTTTCATCTGCACCTCTGGTTCATTGAGCTATTATTTTCTGTCTTTGTTGATCTTGGCTGAAATAATGGTTCCTCTAACTAACTCCCCAAGAGCATCCTATGCATTATTATTGTTCACTACTCGTGCATCGTTCTCCTCTGTGTATCTGTACATTCCCTCCTGAATCTCATTTTTCTTCTTTTGAATTGCAACAGTCTATCTCTTCTTCTCCAACACCTACTGAATGGGGCCAACAGTGGCAGTCATTGTAATTGAGATGGGTGCGTGGTCAGACAGTGAAATATACTTGATATACTCAAGGGCAGATTTATCATTCTTTCACGCAATTCAGTGCATCAAGCCACCTTGCTATGCTGTGCTGCATCAGAGGGAAAGGGCAGGAATGCACCTTAATTACCATTATATGGCACATTCATTCTTGTCCTTTCCTAGAGCTGGTGCACTTTTGGCTGCCTACGCTAATGCAGGCACCCTTGTGTCATGGTACAAAGGTGCTCAGCATTGTAGGCAGGATTGTTTTTGGGCAGGAAGGGACACCTTCCTAATCAAAAACAATCCTGAGAGGCATTTTCCTCTTTCTATGTGTGCTGCAGAAGGCAGGACACGTAGAAAGATGAAAAATCAAGGAGAAATAAATATATTTCTCCTCGTTATGCCTCACCTGGGGAGGAGCAGAATTTTCATGCATTCCCAGGTCTGTCACTAATGGTAAATCTGGAAATGCACCAAAATCCGTGGGTGAATGCATGGGAGCCACTACACTCCACCCATGGAATGCCTCCCTGCCTCAGAGTAACGCAAGGCAGCGATTTGCGCTGCCTTATGTTACTCTAGATTTATTAAGCCATACAGGTCCACACAAGGTGGCTTGTTAAAACTCACTTAGGCTTTGCATCGCCCTGGCACCCCCTGGTGTGGAGCCAGGGTGAAGCAAAACTTTAAGAAGTCTAGGCCTGTTATATTCCATATAGGTACCCCAATATAGGCCCGGGTAACATCCCAACCTTTCACCTATATTCGTCCCTACATTACATACAAAACGGGCTGTAGGATTGACCCTTTACCTAGTTACGGTACTGCTTACAGAACGTGGGGTTTTCCCTGAACAATAGCCTCATACATTATGCATGAGGATTCTTGGATTCTTGGAAACTCAGCAGGACTACAATCTCCTGCATAATAACTATGTACAAGGTTCATTCCCGACGTCATCTTAAGTCCGACAAGTGGCACAGCAAGGTAGAACCCCCGGGGAGACCTTTGGGTATATAAACATCACACCTTGATGAGCTAGTCAGAGGAGATCAGGACTTCCCTGCCGACACACTGACGCGAGACGCTGATATTCCTGCATGCAGATACTCCAGCTCGCAGAGGTCTAACATCCCTTGCGGGGTGTCCAACTCGAGACCAAGACGGGGTCCCACAGTCTCTCACTTCAGGTAATGGGGTTGACTTTATCCTAGAGGGATTCTTGGCTTAACACCTACACACATGCTAGGTACACTTAGGTACATCTAGTTAGGGTGGCATCGTAGGAGTACGCATTTTATTGTCATGTATTTTATATACCTGCCTGTATTCATGGTTATAGCAAAATGGTAGAAATCTACCATCCTTTTTCTTTCTTAGTACTTCTAATCATTTATATCTGTTACTGTCAAGTGGTTGTTTCAGCACACCGATTTTACACTAGAATAACGACTGTTCAATAAATGCTGATTGAAAAATGTCCATACCGTTTATTCTGTGTATCTCTCTGAGACTAAGTGAGCACGAGTGAATGAGCGAAAAGTAGTACACTGTTTCCACGGTCCTGAGGGATCAGGGTTGTCATGTTCAATAGTTGCCAAGAACTATTCTCTCCTTGGTAAGAGGAGTTTCTAGTGGCACTGTGAGCTAGCTGGTATACAGGCCAACATACCCGGTGGGGGTGTCTAGAATCAGTCTTACACCAAGCCCGCAGTGTATGTTGTCTAAACGCGCAGATCCTATATAGGCTTATAGGAACTACACGACATGGCGCCGCCCACAGTTGGTTGGGTACTTATTTAACAGTCAAATCTGAAGAGTTCAGTTGTGCTATTCTCAGAGACCCCTACTCACATTTCCCCAGAGACGTCTGGAGTGGGAGGGAACAAAAATCCGCTGCAGCTGAGTAGGCAAAAATCATATGTATTGGCTGTTGGTTAATCAAGCTTGAAGGACACATTGTTCCTATTTGTGCATAAACACCTTATCTGAGTTCCCTTGAAAAAGTCTTCTTACTAAAAACAATGACTGAGCACCAAGACGAAGCTGTGCGTGAACTAAATCTCTCAGCTGAAGAAGAAGATGCAGATGCTATACATCTTTCAGAAAGTGTTAGAAATGCCATCACCATAAAACTAGCTTCATATGGTTCAACAGCTAGGGGTGGGCCAGTAACCTTCGTGATTGATGCACACGAATCATTTAGTACAGAGGTATTCTATTCATGGGTTAAATTCCCAGAGGCAAATGCATGAACAAAGACATTTCATTACTACACAGAAGATGAAATACCAAACGAATATTGTCCATATGAGGACATTGAGATTCCACTCACTTACCAGGAGCTTATATACTGGTTTGAAGGCACCCTACCCCATACAAGAAATAAAGTAAGACTCGATCCGCTCAGAAGAGACGGAGCAACATGGCCGGTACTAGCGGCCTACACACCACATCCTGACATTATAACAATGCCAGCAGGAGACTTACTTACACTTCATAAAGAACTAATAAGACTTTATAGAAATATGACACAGTTCATGATGAGAATACTCACAGTTCAGCCAGCAACGGTTACACCAACAAGTCCAACTCAAACATCAACAACTAAAATTACACCAAAAAAATTACTCACAGTTATGGGTAAAATGGCCACTAAACGTGAACAAATGCCATTCTGGGTGGCTCAAAAAATAACACAGCTAGAGACGGTATTTCCAAATATCAGCACACATGAAAAACACAGGATGTTAACAATTTGCTTGCCCATGGGGATAACACCCCAGATAGAGGATTGTACCTCTTGGGGTACAGTCTTCGCTGCCATATATACCAGGACTCATAGTATCCCTTCATTAGCAGTAATACCAGATGTATTGAGACAAATACAGAACGAGTATGGAGCAGAACCTGCTCTGAACTTAGGGATGAAATTACTAGGTAATTTTGACCAGGTATCAGCTATAATATTAGCAAATATTAAAGGAGAGGCAGCATCAGTGGCAATACACCAACGCCTAAGGGAGTTCACTCCTCTACAACAGGAACATGAATTACCTAAAATAATTGAAACTGCTTATGCAGAATTAGGCAGAGACAGCCTGGGGGCTAGAGCAATAAAGCCTCAACTGATGGGTAGTCCCGAAAAGGATACCTTTAAGCAAGCACCTGCCTCTTCAAAGAAGAAATGGGATAATAACAAACAACAAAAGAATAAAGAAAACAGATCTCAATCCAGAGGTAGGTCTCCTCAACAGGAGTCCTCCGAAAGGAGGTATAACCTTAGGAATAGGGATAACATTAGAAAACCTGACAGGTATCAGGACACTGATACACGTTCCTCTCGTTCCTTTCAGGGTTCATCGAAAAACTCTGAGAGGAAAGGACAGTCAGAACACTGTCAAGAAGAATGTACAAAGTCCAGAGACATACAACGCACAGACTACGCTTCCAAAAAAGAAGAAAAGCCTAAAGCAAAACCTCAATTCAAAAAGAAGAAAGTAGCAGGTCTCAAAGTAAGACATGCCCAGAATTCTGAGGACTCAACTACTGAACGGGGAATGGGCTCTGATGATGGTAGACAGTGCAGCAGAAGTAACAATTTCTGGTGACAGCGGAGTTGAGTGAATATATCACGGGGGAAACGCCTGATACTGGGGTAAGTGTCCCAAATAGGTTACATAAAATAACACTCCAAATGGAAGGGGACAATCCCAGAAATATTAAAGGTCTCTTTTGGGAGAACCTGACTTTTGGCCATGACATTCTTTTAGCTGAAAGAGATTGTCCGCCTACTATTGTTATGGATTGCCCAAAGGGGGAAATGGTAATTATGCCAGCTTTCTCACAATATCTAAAACACACATACGCGCGGGAGTGGGAGGTGGCCCTTGCGCCCTGCACTATACCACAACCACGTTGGGTGGGATGAAAATTCAACCCACCAGGTGATACCATTAAAATCTACTCCAACTCCACAGAGACAGTATTCAATTAAGCAAGAAGCTAAAAAAACAGGTCAGGAAGATCTTAGATCAACTTGAATAACAGGGGGTGATTGAAAATGTCACCTCTTCGATGAATAATCCTTTTTTTCCCGTAATGAAACCCGACAATTCATATCGTCTTAGTTTTAGACTATAGACATCTTAACTCATGCACAAAAACATTTGCAGTACAGAACGCACACAGTGCCGCATTGATGAATAACATTGTGCGGAAAAATTATAAAACAACACTAGATATCTAGAATGGATTTTTCTGCCAAAATATAGTGCCTGAGAGCAGATATTTGACAGCATTCTCAGCGCTGGGGTCGCAGCCTAAATTTTGTCGACTCCCCCAGGGGTATGAGAACAGCCCGGGGTTGTTTTCCGCCAGAGTAACTGAGTTACTTCGGAATCTGGATGAACGGCCATTGTCCTATGTAGATGATATTTATCTGACGGATGATGACCTGGAGGAACACTTGACCAGGATTAGCACCATAATATTGGGGTTCGCCTCTGAGGGTTACAAATTCAACTTTAAAAAATCAAAAATAGTCCACCTCAATGTCC
>CAWUFW010016900.1:0-287598 GCA_963921515.1 Calotriton arnoldi
CAAACATGTACACGTTGAGGAAGCACAGCCCCTGAGGAATAAGGGATTCTATAACAAATCAGGGAGAGAACCGTTAGGCAATGACATACTTCACTTACCTCCGGAAGCAACACCTTATACTATAGTGCTAGCCAATGTCCCCAAATTGCCTCCGGGAGTGCCGGAACATTGGACCAAATTGAAAAACAAATCTTTATACGAGCTAAATATGAGGACACAGCTAGGAAATCCGCTCTTTTCAGAGTTCAAAATGGTGAGACGGGTTAGTTGGGTAGGGAATTCGAACAAGTCTCGAGAAGGTGACTGCGTAGTAGTTTCCTTCGGGTCACCATACTTAGTTCATGCAATATTAGAAAGGGCAGTTAATTGGTCGATGGCACAAACAGGGATCAGCATTTTACCCCTTGGATATTTTTATAAACATCACTGTGCCACACAGTTACCATTTGGGGAGTTTCCAGCGGGGGAACAGGCAGCATAGATATGCTATTCCAGTTGATAACCATTTTGATGTTTTCAATCCTTTGGATGATAACGATTGACTGATCCCCTTGACCCCATTGGATGGAGGAAGAGTCGAAAATGTAGCCCTGGCTAGGGGAACCTTGTCTGTACCACTATCTGATGTTTGTTTGGAAGATATGGGGACATTTGACACTAGAGAGGCAGTAAGGGGACCTATTGAGAAACCTACCACTGATAGTCTGTATATAGAGCTAAGGCATACTCTGGATATAAATATTAATGCTCCGCCTGTGGATCCATCGAGCTCTGACACTGTTTTAATTTTAGGCTCCCGGGGTGTCAATCTCCCCACCGAATCGGTAGCTGGGAATCTCCCAATTGTAGTTACTGAGGAGATAACCAACAAAATAATAGAAACAGTCACATCTTTACCCCAGTTGCAGCGCTCGCTCGCCCAAACCATTGATAGTGCTCCATCTAGTTGTATAGATACTCATGGAGGTGTTCCCGCCAGTAGACATGAGATACACAACAGACTAACTATAATATCCTGGAACATAGCAGGGATTTATTCCAAGCTCCAAGATCCTGAATGGTTTACTACTATAGGAAATACTGATATTTGTGTATTCCAAGAGACCTGGGCTGTAGACAAGGTGCACATAAATGGTTATACCACATATTGTGTGGATGCTGTTCCCCCAAAAACGACAGGTAGAGCCAGTGGCGGACTGCTAATATTAGTTAAAAATACTCTAGCTTGTAGGTATAAGCAACTACTAATACATTCGCTTGACCTTATGGGTATTCAGCTTATTTTCTTGTCTGGTTTAACTCTGACCTTGTTCAATGTTTACGCCAGGTCAGAATCTTTTAGCAGTGAATCTCTGGTACTTACACTACTAGACGAACTGGTGGGAGGTTATCAACTAAACTCTAAAATTATAGTTGCGGGGGATTTTAATGCCGCTTTTGAACCTTCCCCCCTACTAAGTGTTTCACTAGAGGAGGAGGACGAGATTTGGGGTATCCCCAATCTGGTTGTTGGCAAACATGGCCAACGTTTTTCGAATGTCTCTTTACAGATTGCCTCCCTAACCGCAGGTAGGAGTTTGAGGGCCTGCAATGGGAAAACTCCGTCAGACCTAGGAAGACAGGCCACCTTTAAGAGGGGTGTTTATACAAGTATTATAGACTATATCCTTGTTGATGTTAGGATATGGTCACTGGTGGAAGACATGACCACTGAACCAAGGACAGACAGTGACCATAATTCTCTGGTATTAAAACTGAAGGGTAGGGACCTTGAGAGGGATGTTCACTGTCAAACATCTAAAATAGTAGAGCCGTGTACAACTAACAACTGGAGAAGAGTTACATGGCCTAAAGTCCTAGCTGATCAAGACCTCTACACCAGAATATATAAGCTCTTTGTGGCCTCCTTAAATAATCTGTGCAGCCACAAGGATAGTACTGATTCGCCCGAACTTTCGCATGTTATTGTAGTACATAATGAGCTCTTTAAAGCTTTACAATCAGTCTTTTCCAAACATAGTCTTGGTGGAAGGCCTGTTAGTGCAAGGGATCGCAAGTGGTTTAATGATGACTGCAAGAGGGCTAAGAAGTCACTACAAATAGCGGTTAGAGAGCGTTCTAGATCTGACATAATTTCTGCTCGTAATAGTTACAGAGTCGCGCTTAATAAAGCTAAGCGCGATTATGCCGATACAAATTGGAACGACCTGGTCTCAGCAGCCCAAGTTAGAGACAGCCGTATGTTCTGGCACATTGTATCTAGGGGCAGTGTGGAGAAAGACACCTCCAATAATTACCATATTCAGCCGGAGGCTTGGGTGGATCATTTTTCGCGACTATACTCAGAAGAGGAGGTCCTTGTCAGTCCACAATTTGACCAGGTTGCCCCTAACGTAGCAACTACTATCTCTGAGGTGACTATAAACAACTTACCACTAGTTTTTAGCATAGAGGATACTGTGTCAGCAATTAGTAAATTGAAAGCAGGTAAAGCCCCTGGCCCTGATTTGATACCGGGAGACCTGTACAAATCAGAACCTATGATATGGGCTCCGTACTTAAACCTTCTGTTTAATTGCATAGCGGCTGGTGGGGACATCCCGGAAACCTGGAGGGGCGCAGAGATAATAACTATCTACAAAAGGGTGATGCTGCTATCCCCTCCAATTATAGACCTATCAGCCTGATAGACAATTTACAAAAGGTTTTTGCCAGACAAGTTTTAGATAAACTCCAAGGATGGATGGACGATAATATGATTTTGTCCTCAGTCCAGGCGGGATTCCGCGCGAAAATTAGTACGTGCGATCAAGTTTTTAGATTTTTCCTGCTAACATGGAAGTATGTGCTACTCAGGAAACAGCGGTTCTATGTAGCCTTTGTGGATCTGCGGGCTGCATTTGACCTGGTACCGCGTGATTTGCTGTGGAAGACCATGCTTGCCCGGGGCGCCCCAGAGGATCTTGTGTCCGTGATTGCTAGACTGCATAAGGATAATTATGCTCCGGTCAGGTGGGGGAAAAACGGGGAATTAACAGAGAAGATACCGATACAACGTGGAGTGCGCCAAGGGTGTGTTCTTGCCCCCACGCTGTTTTCCCTATTTATTAATGATGTGGTGAGCTGTCTAACGGGTTGTAAGAATGATGCCCCCACATTGAATAATGCAAAAGTCACCATCCTGCTTTTCGCAGATGACTCTTTATTAATATCTACAACACCTATGGGCTTGCAGGTCTTATTGGATAAATTCCTGGGTTTTTGCAAGGAGAGGAGATTGGAACTGAACTCCTCAAAGACGAAATATATGGTGTTCGGTAAAGTACGGGGTGGCCTACGGGAGATTAAGATCTTACAAGAACCCATGGAACGGGTAAATCATTTTGATTATCTAGGCATAGGCTTGAATGATACACTTAGTTGGGATTACCAATTGAGGAAGAGTTTCCTAATCCTATGCCAAAGATCTAAATCTATATTAAGATTTTTTAAACAATCTTATACCCAACCCCTTTCTCCGGCTCTATAAATTTATTGTGCAAAAGCCCAAAGTGGAGCCCTGTATGGAGCAGAGATTTGGGGGTACACCTCTGTTAGTAAATTAACAATCTGTGAAAATACTTTTGCTAGGGCTCTCATTTCGCTACCAATTACAACACCACTCACCCCACTTTTTGTGACCTTGGGTTAAAGAGAATTGGCGACCTGGCTGCTTTGAGACCCCTAATTTATTGGTTGCGCCTATGGACCACTCCTCAATTAACTGATTATCGCAATTCTCTACGGGAGGTCCTGGCGATTAACGGCGCAAAACATCTACCCTGGTTTAAACACATTGCTAATTGGTGTAAACTACTGAATCTGACAGGTCTGTGGGAGCATCCAGATAGGGCCACTAGACGTGATACTCTGACCCTTAAAACTATGTACTGGAAGGTAGTGGGGGAGCATTACACTAATAATCAATCATGTGGCCAGTTAACTTCTAACTTCCTAAATATAAAATCATGCTCATTATTTGAACCCTTCTTTGATCTAATTTCGCCCCCCCTCGCAAAAAGTTTGTATACTAGGTTTAGATATGGCAATTTGCTCCTGAAATTTCCTGGGAAAGAGGCGGTTGGCCTTGTCTTAGATTTGTGTCCTGCCTGCATTGAAGTTAATGAAACTGAAGAACATATTCTGTTTTTCTGCCCCAAGTATCAGCAGATACGCAGGAGATGGATTAGACCAATATGTCTCAACATGGGTGCAAGGCAGTACCAGATTGCGCTTAGAATTTTCAAAACAGACACTTCTGGGCCAATAGTCTTTGCTCTTAGTCGTTTTTATTCTCCTTCTGGATAATTCGCCAAAATTTTTATTGCCGTGTTATCACATTTAACTTTTTATGTTGTATATGTATTTTAAATATTAAGTCTTATAATCATGGTTTTGTATTTTTTAACGCACTAGCTCTTGCTTTTGCATTTTTTATGTATGATTAGGTCATTCATATCTATGCATTTATGTTATTTTTAAACTATGACGTGGGATTGTCATTTGTACTTGAGATAGTAATGGTTTAATACTTTTTTAATTGTAAATACATTTATGTTTTATCTCTGCATACTTTGATGGCTTTTTGTACAATGACCGAATAAAGTTACATGATGATGATGAGTGTGGCCTATATCACCTGGCTGTGCAGGATCAATGCCATTAAAATGAATGTTCTCCCCCGCTTACTCTATCTTTTTCAGGGGCTGCCTATTCCGGTGGAGGGAGGGCTTTTTAAGGAGTTGCGGCATATGCTCACCAAATTTATTTGGCAGGGGAAACGGGCACGGCTTCCTATAATTTGCTTATTAGACCTCGCAAGGACGGAGGCTTGGCCTTACCGGACTTTCAGTCGTATCGAGCGGCTCAAATGAGGGTAATCACGGAATGGTCACTGCGGGCCTTGGAGAAGCCTTGGCTTCATATAGACAGACAGATCACGGGACGCACCATTTGGGATCTTCTATGGAAGCCGAAGCAAGACAGACCTCTCAACGCCTATATTAGCACACCCACGTCCACCACACTGAAGGTTTGGGATATCCTCACTAACAAACTACATCGCACGACCTTCCCCTCCCCTCACACGCCTATACATTTTAATGCCGCATTCCCCCCCGCACTATCAGATGGTCCCTTTGAAGCTTGGAGGGAGGGTGGTTGTCACATGATCTCTCATTTATTCGACAAAGGGGAATTCCTCACGTTTCAAGAATGCAAGAAGCAATTTGCATTATCCGCTAAAGAAGAGTACCATTACTTACAGCTGAAGCATTGGGTGCTGCAGCCCTTGGTGCGGCTGGCCGCCACCAGGGAGTTGCTCCCTATAGAGAAATTCGCTCAGTCTGGCTCCTCCTCCAAAGGATGTATCTCCTATCTTTATGCTTTAATCCAATCGATGAGTCCTAGAGCGATGCCACGTTACAAGCGCTTTTGGGATGCTCTTATAGGGGCTCCTCTGGAGGATAAGCACTGAGAACACTTAGGGAAAGACATTGTGAAATTCAACCGCTCAATGTATCTCAGGGAAGCACACTATAAACTCATGTATGATTGGTACCTGTACCCTCAGAAACTCCATAAGATTTTCCCCGGAGCGTCGGATAGGTGCTGGAGGGGCTGTGGTCTGTTAGGCGATTTTAGGCATATATGGTGGGACTGTCCTGTTATTAAACCTTTTTGGAAGGAAATCCTGTCCCAAATTAAACTCATCTTAGGCTATCCCATCCTCAATTCCATGGAACAAGTTCTACTTGGGATCCGTGATCCCAAGCTGAAACGACAGACGCAGGGGAACAAATCAGTGATGTGGCTTTGTCTGGGGGCCGCCAAAATGGCAGTCGCTGCGGCATGGAAGAAACACGAGGCCCCATCCTTAACCCAATGGCATGTGAGACTATGGAGGGTTTTAGCTCTGGAGCGCATGACTGATATAATTGAAGACACCAGGAAAGGTTTTGATTACATTTGGTCCCCGCTGGTCACCTATTTATCGGAGGGGCTTCCTTTAACGGCTTGCAACCCGAGGCTCAGAGCCCTCAACCTGTTCCTCATTTAATTACTCCAATCGGACGGGTCCTCCTATTGGCGCGGCAATCCCCTGAGCAGAGTCCTGGGGCTCCTTCCCGCGCTCACCTAATCCCTTCTCTTTTATGTCTTTTCCTTTCAATATATCACCATGACATCTCAATTAGGGTTTTGTTCTTAGTTCCTCTTAGGTACACTTAAGTTTCCTTTTCTTCTGTTTTTGTTCCTCTTAAGGGAGGGTAGATTGTAACGCAACGCAGGGGTATGAAAGCGACGTGCCACATTGAAGCTGTGTCATATGCCAACGTTAATTCGCCATGGACCTTTTTGTGAAAGCTGTATCCGTCAATTGCCATCTGTATAACTGGGCGAAATGTATTTATGGCGACTGTTGCTTATGTGATGCGCTTATTGCACTCCCTGAGAAAAATTCAATAAAACAGATTTTGACATAAAGAGCATGTTCGACGGGACTGATTTTAAATGGAATATTGATATATCACTTGCCTAGGCATTAAGTATTCTTCTTCAATTGTGAGAACGGTTCAGATTAATTTGGACGATGTTTTATTAAAAGTAAATAATATGGTAGGAAGATGGTCCCCCTTTTTTTAGTCATGGAGGGGTAGACTGGACACAATCAAAATGATGATGCTCCCTGTTATTAATTTTTATCTGTCCATGCTACCAGTGAAACTTCCACAAACATTTTTAAACCCTTAATGGTGTTTTGAGTAAATTCCTTTGGAATGGTCGTAAAGCTCGTATTTCTCTATCTTTCCTGCCTGCTCCCAAGGATCGGGGAGGTGTTTATTTTCCCAATTTTCGACAATATCATTCCTCCTTTTAAATTCATCAAGTGTTACCATATTTGTCCTCCTCGGAAGACATTCCCTCATCAGTTTGGCATAAACTGGAAGAATCCCTGATTCATCCTTTCCCTTTTTCCTCGCTAGTTAATTTTACCCATCCTCCTCGTTCTTTTAACTATCCGACCATTTCACAATTTATTTCAACCTTCCATCCGGTCAAGCGCAAATCCCATACTCCTTTACAAATATTTCTAGATTCACCTCTTTGGCATAACAAATCCATTAAATTGTCCAATCGTACTATTTTCTGGAAAAACTGGGCGGCTAAGGGGATCTTCTTGGTTAAACACCTAATACATGGTTCGCTTTTTCTTTCTCCCCAGGAAGTTCAATCTAGGTTTGGCCTACCTGTCGCCTCACTTCTTAGGTATGACTCCTTAAGACTGCTCTTAACAAATCAATTTTCTCTCCTCTCCGGATCTCCCCCCTCCGCTTCAGATCCCGTCTTAGAGCCTTTGTCCACCTCTCCTTCCCTTCGGGCTTCTCATTTTATAAATATCTTCATTTCTCCTCCCCTAACCGTCCCAAGAGTAAGGCTGAACTCTTATGGGAATCCGATTTGCAGCGTACCCTCTCTACTCACACATGGAACTCTATTTGGGCACGCATTCATCACACTTCCTGCACTGCAAGCACTACTCAGACCCTTTATTATTTTTATCATAGGTTATTTCTAACACCATTATCCCTTTCCAAATATAGTTTAGGTCTATCCCCGAACTGCTGGTCCTGTAAAAACACCCTGGGCTCATTTATACATTCCTTTTTTCTTTGCCCCAGCATTACTCTGTTTTGGACCAAGGTGTGTGAATCAATCTCTTCCATTTGCTCTGTTAATTTTTCTTTTGTCATTTACTCCATATTCTTGGGAAGTAATTCTATAAATTGGTTTGGATCTCGCAAGGTGGGTATTTTTGTGGATTTGTTCATTGCTATTGCCTTTCAGGTAATTCCATCCAATTGGAAGGATGCCACTAAGGTCTCTTTTTCTGCTTGGTGGAACCTTCTTTGCTACCCTCACAGACTGGATAGAGCTTCTGCTATCACCTCTCAGCAGCTTCTTCGAAAGGAAGCCTTCTGGTCTCCACTCACTAATTATTTATCCGCATCTGCAGCGCAACAAGGACAATTCCTTCGTTTATCAGCCACCATGAGTATTTTGTTTCTCTTTTCTTAAATAGTTTTTATAAGTCAATGTTTGGTCCCTACTCTGCTTTTCAGGATATAATATACTGATTGTACCTTGGTTGTCTTACATAAGATCTCTGAAAATGATGTTTCTTTTCTTTTCTTTTCTTTCTTTTCCCTTTCTTTTCCTTTCTTTCTTTTCTTCTCTTTTCTTTTCTTTTCTTTCCTACCTTCCTTTCTCTTTTTCTAGCTTCCTTTTTAATCTGAAAATATAAAACGCTACTTTGTTTTAAGGTACAATCCATCACTAATACTTTCACTCTCTGGTTTTATTCGTTTGATAATGGTAGTTTCTTAAGTTATCATTTTTTACTGTTATACATTTTACTTATTAGTTTTCGCCATTTCTCTATAATCATTGCTATAATGTTGTACCCATGTTCTTATTTGCTTCAATAAAGCTCTTTAAACACAAAAAAATAATAATAATAAACCTGTCCTCCGAGGTCACTGTGAACAGCTCTCCCCATTTAAAGCGGCATTGATTAATGCACGCTCCCTCCCAAAACATGCAATGGATATCTACGACTTGCTAGGGGAGGAAGACCTTGATGCCCTGTTTTTAACTGAGACCTGGCTCACTGATACCTCGGGTCCGGACATTTGGTCAGCTATCCCCAAGGGCTATAAAATTGTACGGAAGGATAGGATTGGAGGCAGAGGGATAGCCATTATTTTTAAAGATAGTTACATCTTGACCCAATTGCCCCAGTTGAATATGGAGGCGGCAGAGATTCTGGGGTTTACCCTCTCCCTATCTCCCAAACAATCTCTTTCCGGGTGCCTTTTATACAGACCCCCCGGGCACGTCTGCAGGATTTGTATCAGCACTTTGTGAAGCAATATCCCCTCTGACACTTAGGTACAAACATTGTATCCTTCTAGGGGATTTTAACTTACACATGGACTGTGATCAGTTAAAGGACAGCCATACACTCACAGAGAGCTGCACAGCCATGGGCCTTATACCTACCATCATGGCCCCGACACACGTGGCCAGGCATACACTTGAGCAAATTTTTACGTCGACTCCCCTCAACGCTGACCCTCCCTCTCCTCTAGTCTGGTCTGACCATTACATGCTCAGGTTTAGATGACCTAAACTTTGTAACATCCCTCTCAATGAGAGCATCTTTCCCCGCACAGTTAGGGCCCTCAGTAAAATTAAATCTGATGCACTGAATAACATGCTTAATGCCTCTGGACCCTGTTTAACTGGCACAATTAGCGAGAATGTGGACCGGGTTGAGGGATAGATTGAGTCTACCGGTTTGGCGCTGGCTCCAGAAAATAGTATTAAACAGCAGCGATCTAAAGTGCCTAGCCCTTGGTTCAATACCAGGTAACTCCAGGGGGGTGGAAAATCTGGCCCATTACGGACTGGAATTTGGGTGTACACTAAGAAATGAGGAATTACCGGGGTAATCAGCAATTCCTCATTTAGCACTGGACTTTCACTAGGATATTTGAGCTCATTTAGCTGCTTAAATCTCAGGGCTAAAGTTAGGAGGTTTGCGGTGCTTCCGTACATCTAATAATTTCAAAGGGGCTTGTATCTGCTGTTACCGGCCCCATCAGATTTACAAGACAACTCATAATGAGGGTCTGAGTAGGGCCAGGGCTTGTAAATTAAATGCTACTAGTGGGGCTGCAGCACTGATTGTGCCACCCACTTAAGTAGCCCTTTAAACATGTCTAAGGCCTGCCATTGCAGAGCTTGGCAAAATAAACCTTTTGCCAGGCCCAAACCTTGCTTTTTAATACACGTAAGTCACTCCTAGGGTCGGCCTTGAACAGCTCAGAGTGCAGGGGGCAATGTATTTAAAAAGTAGGACTTACTTTTAAGTTTTACATGTCCCAGTGGTGAAAATCTCTTACATTTGTTTTTCACTACTGCAAGGTCTATCTCTCCGTTAGGATAGGATAACATTAGAGTTGCCTTAATCTATTTGTAAGTGTAATTTCCAAATGGGAAGAGATAACTGGTTCATGTTTGGTGTCTGTAGAATCCTAATTTAAAATACTAACTCAAGGCGAAGTCGGATTTTAAATTACAATTCTAAAAATGCCTGCTTTCCACCTAAACTTGAGAACTACCCAGAGTTCTCTGCTTCTTTTTTGCGGTCGCCAGTAGATAGTTATAGTTAGGACCTATTTTCCATAGGAAATCCGCAACATTCTATTTGCAATAACGTTGGCGCCGGTTGACGAATCTTCACGAAAGATTCCAACTTGTTGGGGCGCTCCGGTCCGCTCCTATCCTGAAAGTCTCGGGGTGATTCGTCAAGCGGGGGCCGAGAAAAAAGGGGGGTCCCAAAACGTGTTTTCCCCATTCATTTTTCCATAGGGACCTTTCATCGCAGCTACAGCCCGAACTGCTGAACGGAATTACACCAAATTTGGCAAAGAGGTAGCCCTTGGTTCAGTGTTGTGCCTTTTGCTTAAATGGTGTAAATCCGTTCAGTAGTTTCTGAGAAATTTGAAAAAGAAAACACATATATATCTGGGCGGAGCCTAACCGCACATGTCATCGTGAGATCTGATTGGCTGTCAGCACTTCATCCTGGAATTGCTGGCAGCCATCTTGGGACCAATATAAATGATAGTACCCCATTGAAATGCATTGTAGTGAATCGAAGATTTTGAGGGTTACCAAAAGGAGAACTATAAAGGGTGATAACAGACTTTAGTTACATTAGAATTCATTTGTTGATGGTACCATACTAATTTCAGGAATTGTGGTGTGTTCTAAGGTGATTCTACCCTGTGAAAAACCTTCTGCTGGGATATCATGAATCATGTTTGAGAGAAAACTATTTTCACATGCTTGTCCCATACAGTTTTGGAAGGTGCTCCAGAAGCTAAAATGAGAGCATATTTTCTGTAAATTCACATTATCTTTCTCAGTCATGTGAGAATGAAGTCTGACATTCTCAGTAAAACATGTACATCCAACAAGGGCAGAGACGGTCAGTTGATTCCTTTGTGTTCTACTGCAGCTTCCCAGAGTGTTCTAAAGAACAACTAGAGTGCTAACAGCCTTACTTATGACAAAATTATGGCACACCTGAAGCCATCTTGATTGGAATAAACTGGTAACACTTAAAACATTTAATTTAAAAAGGAACAACTCCCTACACTAACCAAACACCACTGCACTACACTAAACCCTAAATATACCCCCAGCATGACCTCCCACACTACACAAACACCACTGCACTAACCTAAACCCTAAAACACTACCCCCAGCACGACCCCCTACACTACCCAAACACCACTGCACTACCCTAAACCCTAAAACACTAACCCCAGCATGACCCCCTACACTACCCAAACACCACTGCACTACCCTATACCCTAAAACACGACCCCCTACACTACACAAACACGACTGCACTCACCTAAACCCTAAAACACTACCCACAGCATGACCCCCTTCACTACATATACAGCACTGCACTAACATAAACCCTAAAACACTACCCCCAGCACGACTCCCTACACTACCCAACACCACTGCACTACCCTAAACCCTAAATCTACCCCCCAGCACGACCCCTACACTACCCAAACACCACTGCACTACCTAAACCATAAAACACTACTCCCAGCATGACCCCCTACACTACACAAACACCACTGCACTACCCTAAACCCTAAAACACTACCCCCAGCACGATTCCCTACACTACCCAACACCACTGCACTACCCTAAACCCTAAATCTACCCCCAGCACGACCCCTACACTACCCAAACACCACTGCACTACCCTAAACCATAAAACACTACCCCCAGCATGACCCCCTACACTACACAAACACCACTGCACTACCCTAAACCCTAAAACACTACCACCAGCATGACCCCTACACTACTCAAACACCACTGCACTACCCTAAACCCTAAAACACTACCCCAGCATGACCCCTACACTACCCATACACCACTGCACTACCCTAAACCCTAAAACACTACCCCCAGCAGGACCCCTACACTACCCAAACACCACTGCACTACCCTAAACCCTAAAACACTACCCCCAGCACGACTCCCTGCACTACCCAAACACCACTGCACTACCCTAAACCCTAAATCTACCCCCAGCACGACCCCTACACTACCCAAACACCACTGCACTACCCTAAACCATAAAACACTACCCCCAGCATGACCCCCTACACTACACAAACACCACTGCACTACCCTAAACCCTAAAACACTACCACCAGCATGACCCCCTACACTACTCAAACACCACTGCACTACCCTAAACCCTAAAACACTACCCCAGCACGACCCCCTACACTACCCATACACCACTGCACTACCCTAAACCCTAAAACACTACCCCCAGCATGACCCCCTACACTACTGCACTACCCTAAAACACTACCCCCTGCACGACCCCCTACACTACACAAACACCACTGCACTACCCTATACCCTAAAACACGACCCCCTACACTACACAAACATGACTCCACTACCCTAAACCCTAAAACACTACCCACAGCATGACCCCCTTCACTACAAAAACACCACTGCACTGCCCTAAACCCTAAAACACTACCCTAGCACTACCCCTACACTACCCAAACACCACTGCACTAACATAAACCCTAAAACACTACCCCCAGCACAACCCCTACACTACACAAACACCACTGCACTACCCTAAACCCTAAAACACTACCCCAGCACGACTCCCTACACTATCCAAACACCACTGCACTACCCTAAACTCTAAATCTACCCCCAGCACGACCCCTACACTACCCAAACACCACTGCACTACCCTAAACCATAAAACACTACCCCCAGCATGACCCCTACACTACACAAACACCACTGCACTACCCTAAACCCTAACACTACCACCAGCATGACCCCCTACACTACTCAAACACCACTGCACTACCCTAAACCCTATAACACTACCCCAGCACGACCCCCTACACTACCCATACACCACTGCACTACCCTAAACCCTAAAACACTACCCCCAGCACGACCCCTACACTACTGCACTACCCTAAACCCTAAAACACTACCCCCAGCACGACCCCCTACACTACCCAAACACCACTGCACTACCCTAAACCCTAAAACACTACCCACAGCACGACCCCCTACACCACCCAAACACCACTGCACTACCCTAAACCCTAGAAAAGAAACCCCCACCCCATGCCCAATCCCCCTTACCTCTCACTCCTCATGGTTCCTCTCTCCTCATGGTTCCTGCTTCACGTCATCTCTGAGGGGCGGTGCACGTCGTTGTGAGGAAACGGAACAGCCTCTGTTTCCTTACAACGACATGGATCGTCTACATGTTTTTAGAACACATGGTCATTTACCATACATACCTTTACAACAAAATTCGTTGTAAAGGCATGCGTGGTAAATGACCATGCATTCTAAAAAATGCGTAGTAATGACTTCGTGATGTACAACGCATGCGTGGTAATGCATGCGTTGTAATGGTATCGCAAAGTAAAAAGTCGTTGTAACGGCTGTTTACCGATCGAAGCTGGCCCCTGTTCTTCAGTGAGACGTTTATTTGATTAATTTGGAGGCAGGAATGTGGTTTTTTTACCGAAAAGTGCATTCCCAGCTGTTGTATTGTGAAAGTGTCCGCGTGGCCTGGTTTCACTTCCGGTGAGAGAGTGGAAGAGTCTGTTTGGATCTAAAGGAGTTCTGTTGTTGGACGGGGCCGGCGCGACATGTCATCAGAAAACATAGATAATGGAAAGCGTCCTCCCTGAAGTGTGGAGCAGTGCCATGAGAGGTCAACGAGTGTGCGTCCCACCACAGTATGACCGTACCGCGTGACCCATGTGCCGCCTCCAGGGTACGGGAGGCAGAAGCGGCATCTAATTCTACATTTTGGTACTAGGGCATTTTAACTTCGTTGTTCCTGCCAGATACAAAGAGAAGATCCTGTGTTATTCAGTGCCCTCGTTGCCTTTTTTGTGGGTTGTGGTGCTTGTCACTTCGCTGCCCCGCCGGTGCACACGGCTGGGCACCCCACCTCGTGTGCCATCTGCAGGGCCTCTGCCCTTGGATCACTGGTTTCGGTTTCTGGAGTGGCAACATAAACAGTTGCTCCCAAAGGACTAGCCTGAACACTTAGGTGAATATCCCCTGCACCAGCATTCCACGGAAATTCTTTCCTAGCTCTCCCACGTCAACGAGCACGGCTCCGCTCGCGACACCGTATGACGTCATCGGAGCCATAAGAGGACCTCATCGGCGTGCTGACGTCAGTTCCACCCATTTTTTCCGTGCCATCGAGGCAAACAGGGGACCGAGACATTTTCACATGTATACATAGTATAATAAATATATATATATTCACTGAAAAAACCATAGGTTTCAGGCACGTTATAGTTAGAAATTAGCATTTAAAAAACCTTAGAAATTCACTGAAAAAACCATAGGTTTCAGGGGCGTTATAGTTAGTTGGACATTTCCATCATACAAAACCATAGAAATTCCCCCGTTATAGTTAGTTCAGCTAACTATAACTCGCGCGCCCGCAATGCACTGCTGATGACGTAACATATTACATCACTCATGACATGGTCAGTGACATCACTCATGACATCACTGATGACATCTCAAATGACATCACTGATGACATCACTGATGGATGACATCATCCTTGTGATAGAGTGGCAGACCTCCTCTCACCCTAATATAACCTTTGATACACACACTCAAAAATACAAACTAACATTTTCAAAACAATGGACATACCAATACCAGTTACAACACACCTATTCAGTAATTAAAAAGATCTACACACACATCCACTCATTCACCAACAGTCCCTATACAGTCACTCATACATGTACTCACTCATCATATGTACTCATACACCTATACATCCTGTTACACACCGCCACTCATCCATAGAGTTACTCACACACATAGTCACACATGCAAACAAAGTATCAAACATCCATTTACTTGCATATACAGTTATACACACACACTACCACACTTACTTCTACAGAAACTTACACATACTTACTCTCTTAAACAATCACTTGTAGAAACACCTACTTATTTGTACAGGAACTCTTCCAATCTCTCACTCTCACATATACTCACTTATATACACCAATACTCACATATACTAGTTTAAAACATATGTAGTTACTCATAAAGACACTATTGAGACAGTCATTCACTCACTAACACACCCATACACATACTCATCCACCTATACAGTCCTGCACACATGCTGTCTTCAACACATACAAACAGTGAGTCACTCATTCATGCATCTATGCACTAAGTAATACCCCCCACCAAACCATACAGACACTCAGACACTCATACTGATACTCAAAAAAACAACTAATAACCCATATAGACACTCATGTAGCTACTCACCAACCCATGCAGCCACTTATACACAAAGTGAGAGACTGATACAGATATTTTCATATTTAAACATTACTCACTAACCCATGTATTCACTAAGATACACTTAGTCAGTTATACAATCAATTTTACAAAAAGAAATCATCCATTTAGACACTTATATACCCATTTATTCTTCCATCGACCTTGAGATATACATATATAAAACATATTTAATTTTCAGAAAAACACACATTCACTGGATGATGTCATTTGAGATGTCATCAGTGATGTCATGAGTGATGTCACTGACCATGTCATGAGTGATGTAATATGTTACGTCATCAGAAGTGCATTGCGGGCGCGCAAGTTATAGTTAGCTGAACTAACTATAACGGGGGAATTTCTATGGTTTTGTACGATGGAAATGTCCAACTAACTATAACGCCCCTGAAACCTATGGTTTTTTCAGTGAATATATATATATATATTTTTTACAAAGATGCGATGCACACCAATTCCAGGTTTCAAGCTTGTTTATTCAGCTTTCTCTGGCTCCAACCAACGCGTTTCAGCCCGGCAGGGCCTTTGTCACGGTTAGTGAGTCCCTCATTAGTTTCAATACTTATGCCATTCACATATAGCCCATTATGAGGCGTTGTGGGAAACGTAGTGCTTGTTTGTATTTATACATGAATATTTATATATATACAATATTTACAAAGTTGTCAGTTTCAAGATATTGCTCATTGCTTTAAATACAGTTATATTTTCTCAAAATTGCACATTTGTAATATGTTTAGTACATCATCAAAGTATTTTCTGTTTTTTTGATCAGGAAAATAGTGAATAAAGTTACATATTCTGCTATGTTTAGTACATCATCAGAATTTTGTCACTATTTTCAATTAAACCTTTGTGTATTAATCATTCTTTAACTCAAATGCAGTCCCATTTTTTGGGGAATAGTTCCCTTGTTATAGGCTTTTACCACATTTTTAAGTCTTGTTGTTCGTTCCAGGAAGCTCAATCGAATTCAGGTCTTTCACTCCAAGTGTACAAATAACTCCTCATCATTGTTGATCCCATGAGGGGTCTTAGTTCTTAGTCTGATTATGTACCTGGATTCAGTTTGACGTAATTTCTTTATCCTGTTGCCCCCTCTTTCATGGTCTTGTATGGCATGAATTCCAAAGAAACGCATTGCTCTGCAATTGCTGTTTTGACACATCATCATATGTTTTGCGGTGGCATAGGTGACGTCCTTATTTTTTACAGCCCGAATATGTTCAAGGATTCTTTTTTTAAGCATACATATAGTGCTTCCTATGTATTGCATGCCACAATTGCATTGGATGACATATACTACAAACTTCGTTGTGCAGGTAATCATTTCTTTGATCTCAATTGTTTTCCCTTGGAAGTCCAGTATCTTTTTTCGGTTCTCTCCAATCTTGCATGCCTTGCAAGTGGTGCATTTTACAAATCCCTGTTGTTGTTTGTTTAGCCAATTCCGTGGTAGTTCCTGTTGAAAGTGGCTTCGTACAATTAAGTCCTTTATCGATTTTGTTTTCCTATATGTTATCATAGGTCGTGGTCCTAGTAAGGAACCAATGTCAGGGTCATTGGCTATCAGATGCCAATATTTTTGAATGCTCTTCCTGATGCACCCACTTTCTTTACTATATGTTAGAATGCATCTTGGGGGTTTCTGTTGTTCATTTTCGGTTGCCATTTTTTCTTTTTTGGTGATCAAAGTTTCAGTTCTTGCTTTCTTTTGTATTTTTTGTCTGCCTTTGCGTAATGTGGATTCATTGTATCATCGTGATCTTAATCTTAATGATGTTTCCTTTATTTTTTCTCTGGCATCATTTTCTTTTGAGCAATTGCATTTCATTCTTGTGAATTCTCCATATGGAATGCTTTCTAGAAGAGGCTTGGGATCCCCATATCCAAAGCAAACTTGCTTTGGATATTGGAAGAGAGAGCAGGAAACCTGCTCTCGCTTCCAATATCCAAAGCTGATTGCTTTTCCACATGGGGAGCAGCATGTTAGCTGCTCCCCATGTGGAAAAGCAATGCCGGCTCGCGCAGGAGGCGGGGAGCCGGCTGGGACTGTGGGTGCATTGGGGACCCCCCCATAGTCCCCAACCAGAGGCCAGGCCCCGGGGGATGGGGTCCCCGGGGCCATAAGTGGCCAGGGAGGGGGGGCCACGCAGCCCCCCTCCCCAAATTTAAAAAAAATGAAAAAAAAGTGCAAGGCCGGCCCCGGGGATGGGGTCCCCGGGGCCTTAAATGGCCTGAGGAGGGGGCCACGCAGCCCCCTCCAAATCAAAAATCAAAAAATCGAGGCCATGCCCCGGGGGATGGGGTCCCCGGGGCCAATACAGGCCCAGGAAAGGGGGCCACGCGGCCCCCTTCCCGTTTTTTTTTTAATTTAAAAAAAAAAAAATGCTCAGGCTCCGGGGGATGGGGTCCCCGGGGCCAAAAGTAGGCAAGGGAAGGGGGCCACGCAGCCCCCTCCCATTAAAAAAAAAATAGAAAAAAAAAAACGACCGGCATCGTGCCGGAGGCCCCGCCCCTCCCTGCAGTACTCTGCAAGCGCGCCCCCTGGCGCGTTTGCAGAGGAGAACGAATTCCCCTTGAATACTGGGGGTCCCTGGGGGCCAACTAGCCCACCAGGAACCTCCAGTATGCGCAAGGGGCTGCGTTGCAGAGACGTGTACAGAGGCCACGCCCCTTTTACACCTCTCTGCAACGCAGCTCTGTGGCGCTTTTTGGAGGTATATGGTGGGCTAGTTGGACTCCAGGGACCCTCAGGATTCAAGGGGACTTAATCCCCCAACTTAAAACGCGCCACGGGTACGTTTGCACAGTGGTGAAGGGAGGGGGCGGGGCTTCAGGTGACATGTGTGCAAACAAGCCCCGGTGCGCGTTTTAAGATGGGGAATAAATTCCTTTTCAATCCTGAGGGTCCCTAGGGGCCAACTAGCCCACCAGGTACCTCCAGTAAGCGCCACGGAGCTGCGTTGCAGAGTGTTGTAAAAAGGGTCATGGCCTCTGAACACCTCTCTGCAATGCAGCCCCCTGGCGCATACTGGAGGTACCTGGTGGGCTAGTTGGCCCCTAGGGACCCTCGGGATTGAGGAGGAATTAATTGTCCAACTTAAAACGCGCCACAGGGTGTGTTTGCAGACATGTCACCTTAGGCCCCACCCCCTACCTTCACCATTGTGCAAATATTCCTCTAAAATCAGCCGAACTACGAATTCCGATTTACTCACCTGTTATCAGGAGAGACCTCAGTGCTGCATCTTTGAGCCCAGTACTGATCCTGAAAAGTAATTCTAACCGTACTTACCAGTAACTTGAATTTCTTTCCATAGGATATCATTGCCTGCTTTTTGCTGAAAAAGTTTCTAAGTGTCGATTTTTGAAACATACAAATATTCCTCTAAAATCAGCCGAAATACGAATTTCGATTTACTCACCTGTTATCAGGAGAGACCTCATTGCTGCATCTTTCAGCCCAGTACTGGTCCTGAAAAGTAATTTTAACCGTACTTACCAGTAACTTGAATTTCCTTCCATAGGCTAACATTGACTGGTTTCACTTGGAAATTCTTCTAAGTGTGGAGTTTTGGAACTTTATAATATTCCTCTAAAATCAGCCGAAATACGAATTCCGATTTACTCACCTGTTATCAGGAGAGACCTCAGTGCTGCATCTTTCAGCCCAGTACTGATCCTGAAAAGTAATTTTAACCGTACTTACCAGTAACTTGAATTTCCTTCCATAGGATATCATTGCCTGCTTTTTGCTGAAAAAGTTTCTGTCGATTTTTGAAACATACAAATATTCCTCTAAAATCAGACGAAATACGAATTCCGATTTACTCACCTGTTATCAGGAGAGAACCCAGTGCTGCATCTTTTAGCCCAGCACTGACCCTGAAAAGTAATTCTAACCGTACTTAACAGTAACTTGAATTTCCTTCCATAGGCTAACATTGACTGGTTTCACTTGGAAATTCTTCTAAGTGTGGAGTTTTGGAACTTTATAATATTTCTCTAAAATCAGCCGAACTATGAATTCCGATTTATTCACCTGTTATCAGGAGAGAACCCAGTGCTGCATCTTTTAGCCCAGCACTGACCCTGAAAAGTAATTCTAACCGTACTTACCAGTAACTTGAATTTCCTTCCATAGGAATCCATTGTCTGGTTTTCAGCAGAAAAGTTTCAGTGTCGATTTTCACAAACTACAAATATTCCTTAAAAATCGCATGTGTGACTTAAACGCATTCTTTCAACTGTTTACAGGAGATGCACCAGTGCTGGTTCCAGGATCCACCACTGAGTAAGAAAAAGTAACGATAACACTACTTACCTGCTAAGTGAATTTCCTCCCATAGGATAACATTGGTGATTCTATATGAAAAAGTTTCTAAATGTCAACTTTTAAAATACAATAATATTCCTTAAAAATCACTACTGTAACCAAAACGCTTTTACTCAACTGTTTACAGGAGATGTCCCAGGACTGAATCTAGGATCCAGTCCTGTGGTTAGAAAAGTAATCCATAAAGTAACTAATTGCATTTAACTAGAAATTCACATTGAGCTCAATGTTGCTTTGTTTTTGAAATTGTGTTGCCCATTGCAACAACTGTAACTACTGTACTTAAAAGTCTATTGCCTATTTGCAAAGTATTTAAACTAAAGTAATTCATTCTGAGAAAATATATTTTGTAATGTAATGTATAATGTAATTACAATGTAATTTAAAAAATAAAATATTTAAAAATAAATAGTTTAAAAAAATGTTGTAAATCAGTATCAAAAAAATAAATATAACAATTAATACATTTAAAAATTGTCATTTACAAAACCTTTGAAATTCACTGAAAAAACCATAGGTTTCAGACACGTTATAGTTAGGAATTAGCATTTAAAAAACCTTTGAAATTCACTGAAAAAACCATAGGTTTCAGACACGTTATAGTTAGGAATTAGCATTTAAAAAACCTTTGAAATTCACTGAAAAAACCATAGGTTTCAGGCACGTTATAGTTAGAAATTAGCATTTAAAAAACCTTAGAAATTCACTGAAAAAACCATAAGGTTTTAGGGACAGTTATAGTTAGTTGGACATTGCACTCGTACAAAACCCGTGAAATTCCCCCGTTATAGTTAGTTCAGGTAACTATAACTCGCGCCCCGCAATGCACTGCTGATGACGTCACATATTACATCACTCATGACATGGTCAGTGACATCACTGATGACATCACTGATGACATCTCAAATGACATCACTGATGACATCATCCATGTGAGAATTTAATGCACCTCCTCACACCCTAATATAACCTTTGATACACCCACTCTAAATTACAGACTGCCATTCTCAAAACCATAGACACTCCAACACCAATAACTACATACCCACTCACTGATTCTTAGGTCTACACACACACATCCACTCACTCACCCGTACAGTCACTCATACTTATGGTCACTCAGTACAGGACTATCATATGCACTCATACTCCTATATAGACACTCAAACACCGCCACTCATCCATAGAGGTACTCACACACCTAGTCAGTCATGCAAATAATTAAACACACTGCCATTTACTCACCTATACAGTTATACACACACCAGCTCACTTACTCTTACAAATACTAGCACATTCTTACGCTCTTATACAATCACTGATACAAGCACACACTCATCCATACAGTCACTCTCACAATCACACACTCTCGCTTATAGCTATTTATATACTCCAACACACATATATACTGCCTTTCACATATGTAGTTACTCACACATGTACCACTGGGACATACATTCACTCACTAACACACTCTTACACACACTTACCCACCCATACAGTCTATCACAGATGCACTCTTGAAACCATCCACCCAGTGAATCACCCACTCACACATCTATGCACAGAGTCGCACACACCCCACCCACACAAACACTCAGGCACCCATACAGATACTCAGACAACCAATCAATAACTCATATAGACACTCATGTAGCTATTCACAAACCCATGCACCACTTACACAGCAACAGACAGACGGATACAGACATTCACCCAGTTTAGTCACTAACCCATGCATTCAGTAAGATACGTTTAATCACTCACTTATCGAGTTAGTCACGCACCTACTAAATCATCCATACAGACACTTATACACCCACTCATTCTTCAATACGCCTGTCCCTATATATATTAAAAATATTTAAACTTTACAGAAACACACAGTCACTGGATGATGTCATCAGTGATGTCATTTGAGATGTCATCAGTGATGTCATCAGTGATGTCACTGACCATGTCATGAGTGATGTAATATGTGACCTCATCAGCAGTGCATTGCGGGGGCGCGAGTTATAGTTACCTGAACTAACTATAACGGGGGAATTTCACGGGTTTTGTACGAGTGCAATGTCCAACTAACTATAACTGTCCCTAAAACCTTATGGTTTTTTCAGTGAATTTCTAAGGTTTTTTAAATGCTAATTTCTAACTATAACGTGCCTGAAACCTATGGTTTTTTCAGTGAATATATATATATATATATATATATATATATATATATATATATATATATATCTCAAGTCCACACTTTACCCATAGGGCGGGGCACACTCTCTTGTCGGCAACAATATGGTCCGGGAAGGTCCCTGCAAGTCCAACGTCAGCAGTGACCGACGCGTTTCGGGCATACGCCCTTCTTCATGGGTTGTCTGCTTACAAAAAGAATGCCATCACATGGACTCCCAGTGTTCTCCCTTTATTCAAATTACGTCATCTCAATTCAAATCAGGTGGGTGAAATTACCAAATGCATTCTGGGACTGGAAGTCCTTTAAAATCAAACCCAAGTGGGCTGGCAGCATTTTTTCAGTAAAAATTAATATAAAATCGCGGGCATGCAGGTAACACCTTCCCCATACAGCCCTTTGCCAATCAGTCCCGTCCGCTGATCGGAACGACCAGCAGCGGAGCCACCTACATCCGCGGCGGTGCGCCTCACGGCCGGGCTGGCCGTCATAGATCAAGTCCACACTTTACCCATAGGGCGGGGCACACTCTCTTGTCGGCAACAATATGGTCCGGGAAGGTCCCTGCAAGTCCAACGTCAGCAGTGACCAACACGTTTCGGGCATACGCCCTTCTTCATGGGTTGTCTGTTTACAAAAACAATGCCATCACATGGACTCCCAGTGTTCTCCCTTTATTCAAATTACGTCTTCTCAATTCAAATCAGGTGGGTGAAATTACCAAATGCATTCTGGGACTGGAAGTCCTTTAAAATCAAACCCAAGTGGGCTGGCAGCATTTTTTCAGTAAAAATATACAATCGCGGGCATGCCGGTAACATCTTCCCCCGTACAGCCCTTTGCCAGTCAGTCCCGCTCCGCTGATCAGAACGACCAGCAGCGGAGCCGCCTACATCCGCAACGGTGCGCCCCACGGCCGGGCCGGCCGTCATAGATCAAGTCCACACTTTACCCATAGGGCGGGGCACACTCTCTTGTCGGCAACAATATGGTCCGGGAAGGTCCCTGCAAGTCCAACGTCAGCAGTGACCGACGCGTTTCGGGTGTACGCCCTTCTTCATGGGTTGTCTGCTTACAAAAAGAATGCCATCACATGGACTCCCAGTGTTCTCCCTTTATATATGTACACGCAAACTGAAAAACAAGTTACACTGTAATGCATCATAACAAAAAAAAACACTCTTCAGGTGGTGGAGTAGAACCATGAATGAGAAGAGGAGAAACAAAAAATAATTTTTACCCGAAAAGTCATTGCCAAATTATTACTCAGAGTCTTTCATGTAACTTGGTAGAACAACCACCTTCCCACTTCTCCTGGGCTCTATAATATCATCAATGTTTGTATTTCTGAAACCCTCACGACCAAATGTATCAGACCTAACACCGCAATTCTATTCAAATTCCATATGTGGTTGTCTTCCAGCTTCACAGCATTGTGAAACAGCTTAATCACTTTGATTGGTGCAGAAACTTTTGAGACCTTGCCATATCTCTGAGGATATTTTACCCTCACAAAATCACCCACTTTTACTCTAGTATGACATGTTGAGTGTTTGTTGTTGTAAATTTCTTTTCTTTTTAATATCATTTCCAGTTGTTTTTCCTTCCACCCATGCTTTGCCAGGGAAACACCGACATTCTTATGATTCATCCATGATGGACACAAAGAATTGGGTTTTCTGACCCTGAATAGTTCAAAGGGCACTCTACTCATGAACGAACGAGGTGTCAGACGATATATTTCTACCTTTTAAAGAACTTCTTTTTTCCAGTCTTTATTTTGTGTTCTAGCAATTTGGGTAGATTCCTTCAAAACTCTGTTGAATCTCTCCACCATACCGTTGGTTTCGGGATGGTAAAGAGAACATTTCTTGAGTTTGATCCCTCTCTGAGACAAAAATTCCTCCATTGACCTAGAGACTAATTGTACTCCATTGTCCTGCCAAAACTTTCTTTAAGAAACGCAATTACATTGCCTGTCTCTATATTTTGCATAATGCGTATTTTTGGCCAACGTGAGAACATGTCAATCAGCACTAGCATATAATTAGGGCTCCCGGTTTTATGGTATTTATTTTTTTAACATTTCTGTCTGTATTTATCCATATTTATTTTTGGGCCATTTTATCTGTATTTATCCATATTTATTTTGTGTTTTGCGTATAAATGAAGTTGTAAAACTGTACATTTCCATATTTATTGAACTGATAGACACGCACTCATACTTTGATATCTGTCATGTTTTAGCTATTTAAGCAGTCAAATATTACATAACAATACATTCACTGGTAAATACTAGCATTATACCATAAATGTATGTTGACATATGGTGTTATTTAAAGAAATTTCATCCTGTTTTTAATTTCCCATGCTATTTATCTGCTCAGCTGCTGGCCTATAATTCAAGAAAGACAGCACGCTGCTCACTATTGTGGGACACAGTTATGACAAGCCGAGTGTCATCAGTGTATGAGATAATAGCCATACTGCTCAATGACCCCAGCCAGAGGGCTAACATAGATATAAAAAAAGAGTGGGACTCAGAGACGAGCCGTGAGGCACTCCTTGCTGCAAGGGATGGATTGACGACTGAAAAGGTTGTTGCAGGGATTCTGCACAAACACAGAATTATGCGCAGGATTATAGGACCTTGGTGTATAGGGACTGGGTCATCCTACCACCTTACTTACTACCCACGAGCCCAGGACCGGCTAGCTATAGTGTCTCACTTGCTCTCCTACTCACTCACAGAAAAACAAATGATTAGACACCCCAGAGCACAACACTCCCAGATCTCTCAGGAATCGCGGTAACAAGACACACCCTTTCGCTCGCACTCTTGCACTTGTCCACAATAAGATATGACAGGGACACAAAACAGTTTAAAGTATTTTTTTTAACTAACGTGCCCTAACATGCAGTATACGTGCAACGGCAAGCAGGAAAATGCATAGTACAAATATAGTCAGCATAGCAGCTAGTCCATAAATCAGGAAGGGAGATGTCATCATGGAAAGACAATAGAGCCTAACCTCCCTCCCCTTGCTAAGAAGCAGTATTATTATATATTAGAAGATCTCTGGACTTTGTCAGCAGACCCCACACCTTAGCCTATAGATGGTAGATCTACATCATAGGTTCTGTCTCGCTCTTCTCCCTGGAAAGGTCCCTCTCCAAGTGTGTGCTACCTATTCGTGTATTCCAATAAAACAAAGTATGTTTGTCCAAACAACAGCTGCATCTGTATGTTTTGTCGAAGGGCTAAGGCCTGGCCAGAACAAAATAACAAGGAGCATTGTTGTCCGACCTTGCACATAATATTCAGTCAAAATCCCAGGAACATGCAGAGGGTGAACACAGCGATGAGTTCTCATGTGAAAGTAGTCATAGAAATTATTGCAAAAATAAAGACGTGTAGTAACATGAGCAAAGCAGCAGGCAAGCTGCAGCATGCTCAGGCTAAGTTAGTGAATACGACAATTTCCCTATGGACCACGTGACACCCTCCCCATGGCCAGGTCGGTAGCACCATGCTAAGACAAAAATCAGAGGTAAGCAGAGGCAAAGCGTCTCAGTGGTATCCCAAGTAGGATATTTGTGAACCAAAAATTTTTTATTGCAAATTTAAAAAACAGCCAATTGGGTACCCAAAAACATATCCATTCATAGCAAATCTTCAGATTTAGAAATGTTGCGGGAAAATCGGAATGCCATAAACGCCAGTATGTTGTCTGAACCTTTTATAGTAAAGAGGTATGCCATCCAATTGAGCAAGTCAAACGAGCACACATGCTCCTCATATCCAGAAGCTGTTAGGAGCATATCAGGGCAACCTGCGTTAACTTAGATGAAACTCCGGTCTATGAGGCGCTGCGAACGAGCACAGGTACTCAAGTCTGCCGTAGGTCCAAGTAGAGAATCGCACACCAGGCGCCTACCCCATGAACATTCCTGGTCATGGGCCTATAACGGACCCATTAACAGTTTGTAATCCAGGACAGTGCAGGTTGTATTGGAGAGGCAGACATCCAGGGCCCATTGAAAATGGCACCGGAGGCAGTGGAACACAGGTTGCACGCAGGTGAAGTAGGCATAACGGAAGGTCAGCCAATAGTCGATGTCAAGAGCGTTCAATGGCATTGCCGCAAAAAGCTGGCGCATCTGGTCACGATACAGCTGCAACTGGACCGGGTTTGGCAGCTCCACAATTCGAGCAACCATAGCGGAGCAACAATAGAAGTACAAGTATGCCGCAAATTAGCAGGAGCACCAGGGGAAACCCTCCGAAGGCGCTGGAAAAATAGAATGAATAAAAGACGGTATTACGCCAAAAATTGTCTGAAAGGAGGTGACAAGGCTGGATCCCACAAGTTTAAAAAAGTGGACTAGGCCCTCAGTATCAGACGCATTAAATATTTGGTGAATTAATTCTCCAAAATGGAGTGGGAGATTCGTGTTTATCAGTGAGTGAATCTCACTTGCGATTCTCACCACCTGCAATTCGAAGGTCTCACGAGCTGATGTGAGAGCCACTTCTTATTGAAACAATAGCGCTTTGAGTCTGCTTAGCTTATTGAAATCTGTTTTTAAAGTTGGAATGGCAGGCCAAAGCAAACTATCTACAATCCCATGCTGGGGTGGAAACAGGACATTGCTGCAACATGTAACACTTTGGGAAACTGTTACTATATATGGGATGCCTGCCCGTAAGCTGCAGCAGTCGTGGTTATTTAGAATAAGAGAAAGCAAAGTTAGCGCAGGAGTAATAGCTGGGACAGGGGTATCTTTTAGAAAACAAGCCAGATTAGGGGCCGAGACGTTGCAGGCTCCGTGAAGTTTAACTTGTTTACAGACTAGGGAATGTCCTACTGTTGAATAGCAATCTTCCCCTGTAAGGAAAACCTACTTATCTGCGCGTTGACATCTAAAGGTGAAAGGCAACGACCATAATTCATGAATGTAGCTACTGCCGAGGGGCTCATATCTACCAACTGGATAGTGTTTCATGCAAGCCGTGAAATGAAAAAGTGAGATAGGCAATGAAATAACCCCATGTATTAACCATACAACTGAATCAGTCTCTGCTACAGAAAATGGCAACTGCTCTAATTGTTCAATTTGTAACAATGTGTATTTTGCGTCTTTCATTGAAATTAATTTCTGTTTATCAGTCAAATTAAATGGCAAAAACAGTGTGGAAGCATTTAGGTAATCCCACTGTACTTTTCCACTTTTGAGCGTTTGCAAGGTCCATGCAAATTGCATTACAGAACGTAACTGATTTTAACCATGATACAAAACAGACACTTCATGTTGAACAATGTCAATGACTGATGATACAATATTATCCAAAGAATATATACGGGAAGACAGTGGATTAATGCTGTTATCGACCACTGCCAGAACCTTTTCTAAATTAGCTTGGTCATTTTGGAGCAGGCGCACCGCTGTTTCCATCTGTGATAGCTTCCAAAATTCATTATAGGCTGCATAAATAAAAAGTTTTGTTTAAGGGGACTTTGGAACTAAAAGAAAATCAGCCAAATCAATGTCACCTGACAAGAGAGAAAGGTGCTGTTTCACAGATGACAGTGTGGAATGTTCCAACCATTGCTGACATAATTTACCCACTGAGTATGTGGTAACTGTATGGGGATGTGGGAAACGGGGGTCAGGTCTACTCTGTGTAAACCCTTTTGAGATATTCAGAAAGCGTAATTGACATGCATTTGAGCTCGTTGGCCACAGTAACCATCCCAAGGGGTCAATAGTGGAAGAGTTAATTGTGCTATTCTGAAACATGACAGCTAAGTCTTCAATTGTGTAGTTGGTATGTCTTTGCTATTTTTCATAAGGAGCCAATAAGGGAATGGGGGGAGTATTTAGATTTTTGGCAGTGGCTAGACCAAAACAAGTAGTCTGTTGTACCGCCTCATTTAAAATATGAGCTGAGATGGTATCAGACATGCACGATGCAATGACTCAGTGCCCTGCACTTGGCAAGTTCTGGTACCCCAGATGGATTTGAAATCTATTGTGTCCTTCCAATACTCATAACCTTTCACGGACAAATCATTGACGAAGGACAAGGAGTAAACTAATTAAGTGTGGGTCAGCATAAATTTAGTGCGGTGCGGGACGGTATCTTTAGTTTGTAATAATAGGACTGAGGGTCAGAAAGATTGTAACTAGAAAAATATATAAATTTACATTGTTGGGTCTTTGAACTCCCCTGTAACTGTGTTGGGCATGCTCCCATTGGGTATAATTAAAAGATGGTCTGTGACTACTGGTTTTGTGTAAAAAATGAAGGCCATAATGTTGATAACAGAACAAATCGGCATCATTTGCAGAATTCAAATACAAATCTTCAGTGTCAAAAGCAGTATAATATTTCAAGCCAGAGAACAATGAATGAACAGCAGGAATATCCCAGTCAAACTGTATGCCAGGTAAAACCACATCTCCTAAGGAAACGCGGAAAACGTAAGGAATGTTCAAAATTTCGGTCGGGCCATGGATATCGAATGGTACTTTATCCCAAACAATGCCATCAACAACTGGGAATGCTGAAATATTAACTAGGGCTTGATCTCGTTCCATTTTATGAGATTACGTGTAGGGGGCCAGAACACCGTCAACCAAGTTCACTGCAAAGCGTTCAGGTAAATAATGGCCATTAATCAGCAGAAAAACACAGTCATGAACCCAATCCACATGAATAGGAACACCATTGTCAGCACCATCCAGACGTATGTCCAGGGCCACTAATGATGACAACGAAGACGTATCAGAAGAAAAGCTAGTACGGTCTATATAGTAACCAATAGACCCCAGCTGAAACAACGGGCGTTGTTCTTCATTGGAAGGGGAATGCAGTGTACTTTCAGGAATGTCAATTATAACATCAACTGGAGGAGAAGAATACTCATTATCCGCTGTTGTAGATGTAGAAGGTAAAACAGGCAACAAATCAATTCAAGACTCAATCTCCCCCTCCATCTCATGCCCCTTAGGATGCTAGTCGAAGAAACAGAAGCCATCGGATTTAGTGAAAGCTCTCGGCGTGGAATGCTTGGAGGCATACTATTCAATATCAGCCATATGGTGTAGCTTGACATGTTCGATGGAAATGTAACGATTCCTCTTACGACCAGGTAGTGGAGGCAGAATCACAGTACGGGTGCCCTTTAAACCAAGGACTCTGACCGGTGCACGATATGATGGACCAAATTCTTTTTTGTTCTCCACCTTTTCTCAGACCAGATCTCCAACTTTAGGAAGCCAGCCAGAAACACGAATCAGCACCGCTGCATCCGTGGAAGGGGGCAAATGGGCTTTCACTTGTGTATCACAAGCTTTTTGTAGTTCCTGTAACACAATCGCGCAAGCTGCAGAATAAGCATGTTTAGAACCAATGGCGGGCTGCGCAGACCCATCAGTGTAATTAATGAATTTGTATTGCTCAAGAGGGAGTAATGATAAAGGAGGAGGATGAACATGTTCATACTGTAAAAGCTCCTGAGTTTGCAAAGAAGGATCAAAGATAGAGTTGACATCAGCCGATGTCAAAGAACTTGCCCACTGTATCCAACGTGGATGCAAGGCTTTGGAATTTGGGGCACTAGTCTTCGTGACTGTTTCTAAAGCAGGCACCGGCAAAATGATGAAAATGCGCTTACCCTTTGCCAGAGAGTGTTCCTTTAGAATCGCCATCTGTCAAAATCTTTTCTGTAGAAGAGAAACGCATCTCTGCTGGAGTATACAAATGCGATTTATAAGCAATGGGACAGTGTACCCTTCATTGAACGTCAAGTATGTAAACCCTAATGCGCCTGGTACAATCCTTATGACCAAATTTGTAGAATTGTCTCATGTTAACAAAAAGTTGATCGCAAGCGGATCAGACTGCAGTGACCGAAGAATTGCAGTATGTTCCGGAAGCCAACTGGAAGACGAAAAAGTAGGTTGTATCAATTAGTAAAGAGGTTTGATACGCTGGGCATAATCAGGAATGTATGTCCTCCCAAAATTCAAAATACCCAGCAAAGATTGCAATTTTTTAAATGTAGATGGAGGTTGCAATTGATCACATTTCTCCAGAAAGTGGGAGGCCAACCCCCTACCTCTATTGTTGAGTTCGTAACCAAGAAAAAGAACCACCAAGAAGGCAATGTGAGACTTACAAAATTTAATTTGTAAACAAAATTCGCAAAATGTGTGATAATGCCGTCCACTCAAGAGATACGGCCGTAATTCATCATCCGTCAAGTATATTTCATCGACGTACGAGAAGGCAGCAGGGTCGATCTCATGTAAAACGGACACTATGCCTGCCGCAAAGAAACCAGGGCTATTCTTATATCCCATAGGCAATCTCGCATATCGGCGCTGATTGCCCAACGCACTGAATGCGGTCAAATCGAGGCTCTCAGGAGCCAAAGAGAGACTCCACTCTACCAAAAATGCCCCAACGAGTAATTCACCCTCACAATATCAAAGAGACACAGCAAACAGAGGTGAGATGGTTAAAAAGGTTAAAAATCCTGCTTTTGGAATCGCTCTAACAGGCGATCCCACGAAAGCAAAACACGTAAGCAGCAAATGATTAGCAGCAGTCCTGCTTAAAAGTGCAACAATTTACCGTAGCATGCAGCAATCCGGTAGTGGCCACACAGCGCCCTGGCTTTTATGGCCAGCTTCCATAAAGACTGGAACGCTGACCAAAATGGCGCTTGAATTTCCCCGGTCGCGTGGCTGAACACACACCACTGCTAAACTGAATTCCCTCCTGCACCTCCACTCTACCGAAAATGCCCCAACGAGTAATCCACCCTCACACTATAAGAGAGACACAGCAGATAGTGGTGAGATGGTTAAAAAACGTGCTTTTGGAATCGCTCTAACAGACGATCATACGAAAGCTAAACACGTGTAAGTGCATCAATAGCCTCAGTTACTCCAGCAACAGATCGAATAAGCCTGATTGCTCCGGCAACCAGCTCAAACAATGACCCAGAGCAACGTAGATAATGTCAGACGCAGTTCAACCTGCGACCCTGATCTGCTGACAGGGCGATGTCAACATCAGACGAACTGTTTGGCTAGCGATGACAATTCGGTGACGTAAGAAGACATGTAGTGAGGATCAAGAGACACGCGAGCCAATGACAGTCCTCTACACTCGCGCTATAGAAGAGAGATTTTCAGATTTTCACATCCATGTGGCTACCACTATATTGAGAGGTAGGTTTCTCACGCTGCTCCTGAGCACCAAGGCGAATGTTACAAGGGATGCGTACGCACTCTCTAGAAACGGCTCCGAGCCGGCGTGTTAAAAGTTCCCTTTTACACCAATAATTGTATTCGTCTATAAGGCGGTGTCCTCGTATTTACCAGCTAAAATCAGAATATATTAATGGCTGACTGAACAGTAGCTTAAAATTTCATCCACTTCATCTAGGTGCACAGACTGGGGTGTTGAGATGTTTCAGTTTCCTCCCTCAATGGAAAATCTTCACATGGGTCCTCTGATAATCCAGACTTCGCTCGTCGCCAATGTGACAAAGTTAGACAGCGTGCAGAAGGCTGATAATCCAAATCTTTATTTATTGAAGTTAAGCTGTAAACAGGAAACATCGAAGTCACCATCTCAGCCAGCTTTCAACTGACTCTTCTCATTAGTTCCACATTCTAAGAATCATTACATCATAACTGTGTACAAGAAGGATCTACAGAGATAACACAGTTTCCTTTTGACTCTATAGGAATTAGTCAAAAGTGTCTATGATTCTGCACCACCGTCGACACCAAGTCCCCAGCGGCCCAACAGGCCCAATTTAAGTCTTACCCACTCCTGCAGCATGTGAACGTTTAGTGTTGCAGTGAGTGCCCCGACCGCGGAGAAGCCGGGCTCTTCGTAGTAAACACGGCAGCACCCGGCAGGCACAGGCTCTCTCCCAAGCGGTGCTCTCAGCTTTTCCCAGTGATCGGAGATGCTCCCAGCCTGCAAAGATGCGGTAAGTCAATCTTCTACAAACAGGGGTGTGAGGGAGGGGGATAAGTGCGATCCTCTGGCCCCCGACTGGAGCCCAGCGAGGGTGACACGCCATCCACGGTGTCCTCCACAGTCCCCGGGGGTCAGTCAGGGGTAGTTCTCGCTGTGCGGGCTCGACCTGCTGATAACAGCCTCAGTCTTTTCCCAGGCAACAGCCCGAACCTCATGGCAATGTTGATACAAGAAAGCCCCTACTGGCATACGTAGTTGCCGCTGTACTTTAAGGTTCAAGTGAAAACTCCTTATTGGCAATCATCAACACCACTGTGCCCCTCCAGGAATACGGGGTCGCTGCTACGGCCACCATGAGTCTCAGCGCGCTTGTAGCCATAACTTCAACTGTGGCACCCTGTGGTATATGGGGTCACAGCAAAGCGGGGGTACCGGCTTGGCACTTCCCACACGGTGCTTAATGCATGGCACAGTCCACAGCAGCTCTCCTGGCATACAGGAGTCGCGGAATCAATCCTGCACAAGGGCAACGATCCGATCGATGCACAGCCGTTTCCTCACACCTTGCTCAGGGAGTCCTGTCAGTAGGGCTCCCCACTAGACTACACTCCTTCCAACACTCCTCTCCTCCTCACAAGGCAAACTGGTCTTGTCAAGCAGGCAGGAACTGGTGCTCCGGGACAGGTGGTCTTTGTTTCCCTGGGTGATATCCCCTCACCCAACAGGAACACTAGCAGGGCTTGGACCCCAGTCCTAGTCACAGGCAGAAGTCTTGCAAAGCTTCCCCTTCTCACACAGCCCGTATGGCTGTTAGGCAGAAGACAAAGTTTGGGGTCTCAACCTCCCCTTCTTATAGTCCATTCTGAGTTTTTAAAGTTTTATGTTGGGGTTCTGCTTCTTTTAAAGTACACATTTCTTTCTCTTCCTTCCTCTTGAAAGGCTGTCTGCCACAGCAGGAAAGACTCCGAAGCTGATTGCCCTACAACTCAGGCCATGGGAGTGGCCAGAGTTCACAGCTGGATATCAGTCACAGTGATATGTGCATCAAAAGGTTAACCCCAGGCTCCCAGTCCTCCTCTTTATGATTCCATTATAAGCTCCATCTCCTTCCTGAGATATGTCCAGGCACCCTTCCTTGTGATCTATTACTGAATCAAAGAGCAGCATTTTGAAGTGTAATGGGAAGTGTCTTCCCCTCTTCTTCCAGTGTGTGTCCCAACCAGTTCACAGGAATGCAGCAATATACAAATATGTCCAGGGGGATTTCCTCTACTTCTCATGTCTTCGCCAGGCAGGTCAATGCTTCCCAACATAGTACCCAGGGTCCTCCATCTAATGTACCATTGCAGACACACTTGCAATCAGTGTACATACACAGCACGCCTATTGGTCAGCATTGTTACCTCTGTGTATTGTGCCACCATAGACACACATAGAATCAGCACACACATTCAGTCTGCATGCACTGTTCAGTATTATAGTTTCTCTGCATTGTACCATGGTGTATTATTTGCAAACACACTCACTCACAATGCACACACAGCACAATACTTCACTCTTCATGTATTGTATTTCTCGCAAGCATGCATACACTCAGATTGATGCAAATGTTACAGGTCTACAGTGAGGCCACAAGCCTCACTGTTAACTGGGACAAATCAATTTACATGCCAGTCAGAGGGCAACAATTACACTACAGAAAGTGACAGACCACTTTAAATATGTCGGCATGAATGTTGTCCTGACCCGCCAGAGAGCCCTTTGTAGACCCTTGCTATACCGAACTATGAGAGACATGAACGTGTGGGGCTCTTTACCCTTCAACAATCGCTGCCAGAGGAGCCCTATTTAAAATTATTTTGCTTCCTCATTTGCTATTCGTACTGAATAATCCATACAAAATCCCTGCCGCTGTATTTGGGTAACTTCAGTCTGTTATTACGACATTCCTATGGGCAAGCCCATATTGCATTTCGGAAATGCGTCCTTTCACCATATGAAGGAGAGTGGGGCTGGCAGATGTTCAACTTTATTATTATGTGAGTCAACTGATACCTGTGAATGACAGGCTCTGTAGATCACGTTGACCTAAGCATACGTTCTGAGCTGGAATGTCTTGAAGAACATGTCATACTCAACTTACTTTACAGCCCATATAAAAGATTGGGACTCTCACAGGCCACTAACACGATACTCTCTTGCTGGGTGAGACAGGATCCTAACCACAGAAACCCCATTATGGCCGCAGTACACAGCTCCAACACACAGTGGGTCTCTGTGGCTTCCATCCCTGAGACCTAATAGGCATTTCTAAATTGGGCACCAATTGGGAAGACGATCACAACAGGTCATTTACAAAATTTGTGGAAACTTACAACATGCACAAATCCCAATTCTACCCGTACCTCCAATTATGACATGCTTTAGTGCTCATGGTGGGGAACTTGATGCGCACCCGGACTATAGTCCCATGGAAGTTCATTAAACGGTATCAAAACTTGGGAAGAAGGTAATCTCTCAAATATACCAAATGCTAGAGGCTAACACCCCTGATCCATATGTTCAACTGCACGATAGATAGGTAAAAGACGTGGCTCCCTTAGATGACTGGGCTGAGGCAAGGATGGCCTCTTGGGCCCGTACTTTATCCATGTATCTTAGACTCAGTGAGATTAGATATTTTCATTTGGGTTTATTATAGTTCCACTACACTAAGTAGGATGAGAGAGAAATTTGATTCACACTGTCTACAACGTAAAGATGAACTAGGAACATTCTACCACACGGTCGGGGACTGGCCTGTCATACAAAAAAATTGGTCCCAAATACATAACGCACTGTTCAGAATTGTGCGTAGGACAATCCAACTTGACCCCAAGATGGCACTCCTGGGCTAATGGAAGAATGGATTAGCTCCAGCAGTACAAGAGTCTTTAAAGCAGTAGGGTTACTAATTGCAAAACAATCACTGCTCACCACTGGTGAGTAGGCATGGCCATCTCTATATGAGAATGGACCAAAGGCATAGACTACTGTGCAAAAGCTGAGGAACATGTGTATACATCCAAGGCATACCCTTAGAAGTATCGCAAAGTATGGGGCATGTGGTTGGATTTCCATTAGGGATTAGACCTCATGTAATCAAGCATGATCAGAGGAATGGTAAGATTGTGTAGACAGTATATACTGATCAGGACTATGCTGTTTAAAGCTTAGGTTTTGTTGTTTAGGCAATGTTGTTTACCAGAAGTAATACAATAAAGAAGTAGTGTTATCAAAAAAATTAAGACTGTATTAAAATAATTTGAGAAGCTTATATTCAATTCAATTCATCTTTATTCGGATAAGAAAATATCCATAAAAGAATAAAGTAAAAATACCAGCAAAATTTTAAAACGAACAGACAATACATACATGAATAAAAATTTAAGACAGCCAACACAAGGCTAAAAACAGTAAATACACAAAACTTATACGTACACAATGATCAGGGATTTGTCTTACACTTATAATTTGTTAAGGGCAATAGTATAATAGTATAATAGTTCCTGGGATCAACTGATATAGACAACCAATATCCACTGATTTGATCAATAACATCATACTAAAATAATAGCACATATTGAGATGAAAAATAAAAAGTTCATTAAATATAGCAGCATAATGATATAAAATACGAACAATTTATCACATTAAACCAGCGTTAAAATCAAACAAATTCATTAAATCTAGCAGCATAATATTATAAAGTGCGAGCAGTTTATAAAAAAATAATAATAATAATAAATAAATAAATAAATTATACAACCTACATATAAGTAAGAAGTTAAAAATGGGCAATCAAGGCCAATTATACCAAACTCATGGAAGCGCGTGAGCGGACAGCCAAACGCAAGAAAGTGCTGACGCGGAAAATAAAATTTTCGTCTTTGAGCTCAACAATTTCTCTATATGCCACCTTATAGTTGCTGAGAATGGACCAAAGGCATAGACTACTGTGCAAAAGCTGAGGAACATGTGTATACATCCAAGGCATACCCTTAGAAGTATTGCAAAGTATGGGGCATGTGGTTGGATTTCCATTAGGGATTAGAACTCATGTAATCAAGCATGATCAGGGGAATGGTAAGATTGTGTAGACAGTATATACTGATCAGGACTATGCTGTTTAAAGCTTAGGTTTTGTTGTTTAGGCAATGTTGTTTACCAGAAGTAATACAATAAAGAAGTAGTGTTATCAAAAAAATTAAGACTGTATTAAAATAATTTGAGAAGCTTATATGTTCATTTCACATTCATCCTTCATGGGGCATCTTGGTACTAATGTTTATTATTACCCAGCTCAATGGTATTCAACACAATGCTTCTTCTAAATCCCATGAGGCACAGGGTCAAGACTGATTTGCATATGGCTGGGTTCAAACTGGAATGGCATGGTGAGCAAAAAAACGATGGATTTAGGCCCAGATCTCTGTACTGGGGTGAATGTATGACATTGTTCTGCATTCTGTCCATCAACTGTTGTTTTTGCATTTGTCACCCCGAGTGGGACGGGTATGCCCAGACGTGGGTCCCGTGCTCTCCATGCCACTGGAATCAAGCTATCCAAGCTGAAGAGGGGTGAAACCCCAAAACCGGTCCTAGGATGCTTGTTTCCAGTCCAGGGAGGACCTGGCTTGGCAGTTCGGGCTGGACTGTTCCCATGAGGCACAGGGTCAAGACTGATTTGCATATGGCTGGGTTCAAACTGGAATGGCATGGTGAGCAAAAAAACAATGGATTTAGGCCCAGATCTCTGTACTGGGGTGAATGTATGACATTGTTCTGCATTCTGTCCATCAACTGTTGTTTTTGCATTCTTCTAAATCAAGGCCATGAAATTAGTCCTGTGAATCAGAATTTAACAAACTCTGAGCTAAAAACTTTCCTCCTTTTCAGTTTCTCTGACCGGAAAATTAAGTATTTTCCCATGAACTTTATATTTATTTACTGCTCGGTTATGGCGCCAATGAATCAGCAGACAAGAGAGTTTCTGTTGCCATGTAATAGGCAGATCGTTTGTGCCACATATGTGAAACAAATGATACTGAATCTCCTGGGCACATTTTGTAGAGTTGTGCTGATGTGTTCTAGACATGCAGTTCAGGTTTGGCTCTGGACTACAGAAATGCTAATGTTTCTAATTCAAAAGAAGCAACAGCACATATATTTCCAGCCACGTCTCTACCAGGTACTCGTGTTGCCGAAAGTATTGAGGCTGGTCTATGGTCTAGGGAGGGCTGTATTTTTCTGCACGTTTGCACATTGTTATTCCGCTGTTTTTTAAAAATTGTTTTAAAATTTGCTGCACCATTAAAAGCGTATTGCTTTTTAACTTGAATTAGAAGCATTTCGCTTCCGCCTACGGCCGATGCTTAGCGCCGATTGGCTGACTTTGGCCAATCAGACGCTAGCCGGGAGGAGCTAGTTGTTGCGCCAAAGGCAAGCCCGTCTGCGCCTGGATGGGGCCAGGCACTCTGCCCGAGTAAATAGGCATAAGCTCTCATATTCGCGTAACGAGCTCTTGTCCTTCAAGAATCAATGCTCTACTTGTGCTAATCACGCCTGGTCCCCACTGGGGGGTCCCCTTAACTGCAAACAATATTCGTTCAAAATAAGGTTGAGTGGTTTAAGCTCAATTCCACCTCCCCACACTTCTGAGTTCAGGTTTCTCAGCTTGAATCGTAGGTCCCTGGACAAACATCATGCAGCAGAGGTGTTTGACCTATTACTAGAGGAATCCCCGGATGCGTTGTTGTTAACGGAAACCTGGCTGACACAGACTCTGTTGTCGAATCGTGGTTAGCACTACCCCAGGGTTATGCTGTGAAGCAATTAAATAGAGTCTGTAACAGAGGGGGGGGGGCATTGCGATAATTTTTAAAGAGTCCTACCACTGCAGCTTCATCCCAGATTGTGAAAGTGCCCTTTTTAAAATTACCCTAAACCACAATCTTACAATCTCCGGCCTGCTTATCGATCGACCGCCAGGGCCATCCAAAGCCTTTAGGGAAGAGTTGATTAACAAAGTCACCATATTGGCCAGTAAATCTGAAAATTTTAATATCCTGGGAGACCTCAACCTACATCTGGAAGATGATCTTAAGAAGAAGATTGCTAGTTTTTTAGCGGATCTGGAGGCTTGCCAGCTGTTGCAATGCGTTCCCAGCGTCATGCATTTAGCAGGGCACCAGCTCGACCCTGTATTCTCCAATTTGGCCTCTGTTAGACCTGGCATCCTTGGCGTGGGTCTCCCTTCCATTTTTTTCGTAATGCCTCCACTGTTGCCGATATGTTTTTGCTGGACTAGATGCTCATGGGCACTTTGCCGCTGCTAATCAGTGCCAAAGTGCAAGTGCTCCCTATCGTGAATTGATGTATGTATTAGTGACTCCATGATTGGATGATTGGTTTACTTGTCAGTCCCTAGTACCGTGCACTGAGTGTGCCCAGGGCTTGTAAATCCAATGCTGCTGGTGGGCTTGCAGCACGGGTTGTGCCACCCACAGAAGCAGCTTGTAAAGTGTGTCTCAGGCCTGCCATTGCAGAGCCTGTGTGCAACCTAGGGCTGCCATGTCGACTTGGTGAGTGCACCCACTTACCAGTCCCTAAACCTTCCCTTTACTGCATGTTGGTCACCCCTAAAGTAGGCTCTAGGGCAGGGTGCATTGTAAGTATAAGGTAGGACATGCCCTGGTGTGTGTGGCATGTCCTAATAGTGAATTACAGCCATTTTCGTTTTTCACTATTGCAAGGCTACCTGCTCCCCATAGGCCAGAATGGGCAGACTGACTATTACTCCTTATAGTCAGAACTGACCCAGGGAACATGGTAGAAAAACGAATTTAGTATGCCTGAACTCAGGATGATAAAATACATCTTTTAGTGAAGTTGGTTTTAACATTCTGTGTATGAAAATACCACTTTTAGAAAGTGGGTATTTTCTTGCCTAACTATCCAAGCCTGCCTCTGCTAGGTTGTGTATTCCTTGTCTGGAGATTGAGTGACAGGGGCTGGGGGTGGCTACAGGAGACAGGGTGAGTCAGCACAGGGCTGAATAGAAAGATCTGCATCCAGAGTGGAGGGAGGAGTTGCACCTGGGTCTGAATAGGGCTGTGCCTGCCTTCCACAATGCTGGCTCCACCTCCTGCCGGGCGGCTGAGCACTCTGCCCCACATTCTGAAAGGAAAGAAGGAGTCAGAAAAACAAAGTGCTCCAGGACTGACCAGAACTGGTTTTGGGCTAGGCAGAGGCCTCTCTGCCTTCAGAGAACAAAGAGAAACTGTGTATAAAAAGGGGACCCAGACCCCTAGGAAATTAGATCACTTTTGGGAACAAGAAGAAACCTTTGCTGAGGAGCGGAACCAAGAAGAAACTGAGGAGAGACTATCCCTAAGCCTGAAGTGCTGCTTGGGGGATTGGCCTGCAGTGGTTTGCCTGACTGCCAAAGAAAGGAGAAAGGAACTTTTGCTTTGCTGTGACTTTCATCAACTTGTGAAGGATCTCCAAGGGCTTGGAAGAGAGCTTGCCCCCTGACCGAAGTCCCAGGACCATTGGACTTCACCCCCTTTGTGAACTGCTGCTGGAAACTCTGTTTCAGTGGCTACAGAGGTAGGGAGCTGTGACCGACTCTCACGACCGACTCGGTGTCCTGTAAGCACCGCATCGAAGCACCGTCTCGCCCTGCAATGCACGGCCCTGGTCTCACCGACTCCGTCAACGAGCCGCTGCCTGCACCGCATCGAGGGACAACGCGTCCTGCAACGCTTCGCTACGCCAAATCGAACTGGTCCGACCGACACAGTCACTGCTGCTGAGTTCGAGTCCTGTGACCGCATCGGAGTTGGGCACCGCTCGCACGCTTTGCGACGCACCGCCCGACTCGCACCGCTGTCCGGACTGATCGACGCCAGCTCCTGAATCCGGCTCCGTCGCCGCACCGCAACCTGCCAGCACCGCATCGAAGCACCGTCTCGCCCTGCAACGCACGGCCCTGGTCTCACCGACTCCGTCTTGACGACGTCAACGAGCCGCTGCCTGCACCGCATCGAGGGACAACGCGTCCTGCAACGCTTCCATTTTTGCATCGCAACCGCGACGAACAGCCATCCTGCTCGCACGCCCGTGCCTGCCGCTTCAAGTAAAAGGTACTGTGACCGAGTCTGTCTACGCTGTGTTGGCCCGTCTCGACGCGGTCAGCTGGATTTGTTAGACTCTGTTTGTTCTCGACACCGCCGTAGCCGGAGGAGGCTACCGACTCGCACAGAACCTTGAATTAAGCCTTTTTGATCAGAACTAAGCACTCTTGACAGTATTGTGGATTATTTTTGTCATTCATGGTCTTGTGATAAATCTATATAAAGTATACCTATTTTTATAAATATATAACCTGTGTGGTGTCCATTTGTAGTGTTGTCACTTGATTACTGTATGTGTTCACAAATGCTTTACACACTGCCTCTGAACTAAGCCTGTCTGCTCGTGCCAAGCTACCAAGAGGGTGAGCAGGGGTTATTTCAGGAGTGTACCTACTTTCCCTGACTAGACTCAAGGGTCCCTATTTGGACAAAGGTACCTACCTCTGCCAACTAGAGACCCCCAAATCTAACAGCCTCCATAAAGGATCTCCCTCCTCTTCCCATGGCTTGGTCTGATCCTTTCCTTGTCTCTATTTCCCTGCGATGACAAGGAAATCCACTACAGATTTGTCTGCAGCCTGCTTTAAAGCGACCCTGGCACAAATTAGACATCAACCACATCTCTGATCTATTGCAAAGTCATAAACCCCAGCTACACTCCAAAATAGATGCAGCAAATGTCCATTTTCAGGACTGGCTTATATATGCCCTTGACAGCTGTATTCCTGCTAAACTGAGCTATAGAAAAAGAGCGCAGTCTAACCACTGGTTCAATGAATATTTGACCCATGCAAAAAAAAATTGCAAGCAACTTGAGCATGCTTGGAGACGCTCATATGACCTAGAGGTCAAAAACCAGTATCGCACATCCATCAAGGTCTACCACAAGTTGATTCAGAAGGCCAGGGCCGATTATATTGCCTCTAAAATTAAAGAGAGTAATAAACCCTCAAAAATGATCTTCTCCCTTCTCAAGGTTATGAAGAGTTCAAATTCGGCAACCGAATCGCCCATCACCTCGACTAATCAGTGTGATGAGTTGGCCAGATACTTTATGAACAAGGTGGAGAAGATCTACAATGATTTTCCAACTGTAAATGTCAACATGGATTGTAAGGGAGGGCTAAAGGACAACGGGAACAAGGATGGAAGAACATTGTTCTCCTTCCTTCTACTATCCCTTTCTGAGGTTGAGTCTCTCTGCATTAAAATTAAATCAGGCTCCCCAGCAGACCCTATAAAACCGGATCAACTCTGTAAATTTCAAAAACATCTTCTACCAGTCTGTAGGGAGCTGATTAATTTATCCCTGACCTCAGCATCTGTACCACTCGCATGGAAGCATGCTAAAGTAACACCGCTATTAAAAAAACCTTCTTTGGAGCCATCCAAGCCGGAAAACTATTGCCCTATATCTCGGCTCCCTTTCCTGGCCAAAGCTACTGAATCTCATGTGAATCTCATGTGAACAGAGTTTGTAGAGCTCAATGAGATATTGGACTACTCACAATACGGTTTCAGATCACGCCACAGTACCGAATCCGCCCTGTTGGCAGTGACGGAGCAACTTTGAAGCAGTTTGGATAAAGGAAACTCCGCAGCTCTAATTCTCCTTGACCTAAGCGCCGCTTTTGATACGGTATCCCATGAGATCCTGTTGCACTGCCTGAAGGGAATAGGTATCGGGGGTGTGGCCTTGGCATGGTTCAGATCTTTTCTGGATGGTAGAACATTTCAGGTCACTGTACCACCCCACTGTTCGCAGGAGTACGCCATCCATTACGGAGTTCCGTAGGGATCAATATTGAGCCCTACGCTCTTTAATATCTACCTGCAACCCCTCGCAGTGGTAGCAAAAAGCAAAGGACTGTCATTAGTGTCTTACGCTGATGACACCCAACTGGGTATTTCCTTTTCCAAAACATGCAAAAATAACTTCTTTAAATTTAAGCTAATGCAGATTGGATGACAGCAAACTGACTGCAGTTAAATGCCAGTAAATCCGAAATTCTACTGCTTGGGAGAGACAGTAATTTGTGGTCAGAGCAATGGTGGCCAGATGAGTTGAGGCCTGCACCCCTGCCTAAGGAGGCAGTGAAAAATTTGGGAATATGGGTTGACAGTGGGCTGTCCTTCCAAACCCAAACAAAAGCGGTCGGGGTTTGTTTTGGGCTTCTGCGAGGACTCAAGCCCCCTTTAGTGTTTTTTGACTCGCAAACACGCCAGACCATTATCCAAGCTACGATTTTATCTAGGCTGGATTACTGTAATTCCCTTTACCTAAGCACTAATAAATCTGGGATCCAGCTCCTACAAAGGGTACAAAACGAGGCAGCACGCACTCTTTTTGCTTTCCCAAAATCTTGCTCAGTGTCAAAGCTTTTACCTAAGCTACACTGGCTGCCTGTTGATAAAAGGATCCAGTTTAAGACATTGTGTTTTGCTCACAAAATTCTGGCCCAACAAGCGCCTCCTGTCTTAGCGGATCTGCTCGCGCCGTATTTAGCGCGACGTACATTGCGCTCAGCCGATCAGTATTTAGCTTGCATCTCCCGAGTCCTACGAGCAAGAGCCGGGGATCGCTCTTTTAAGGCATTGGCGTCCGGACTCTGGAATTCTCTTCCTGTGTCTATCAGAGGTATTCGGAAACATCTAGCTTTTAGAAAGGCCATAAAAACCTGGTTATTCCCGACTTAACTTTACTCCCTCTGCTTTTTCATCCTGCAACGTGTACCTGGGTAGCGCTGGGACACCCCGTTGCAGGGGCAGCAATGCGCTGTGCAAATCTTTTTTTTTAACATAACGTCAATCGGTCTTGTCTAAAACGTATAACTGACTTTAGTTTGAGCAATTACTGGAAGACCACACAGCTCATTCATTGCTTACTGGAAGAGTCATTCAAGTTTTAGAACAGCCCATCTGACAGACGTGTACTGCTGCAAGTCATGCCCTATAGCGTTTTGCCTGTCATTTAGCCATTGCATTGGTGCAGTAGCCATATGAGTCCACAAAGAAACAGGTGTTGGCTTTAAATTGCTGCTTACATCCTGCTCCAGCCGACTGGACTTGCATATAAGCCAGAAAACGCAACAGCATGACTGGCTCTGCTGACTCGGACTTAACCCACTAAACCACTGTGGGAAGTTGAAAAAGAGTTTGAAATATTGGTTATAGTCCCCCCCCTTACATGGTAGCTTCTAATTTGGTATTTCTTTTGGCAACCTCCAATTCTCTCACTGCCTGTCTCTCTGAGGAGGGTGAACACTGCTTAAAGCTGTCCATGGCTGCAAAGAAGCATTGAAGATTTTGACTTTTGGCTCCTTTCAAGTAGTTGCATGAACCACTTCCTGGCTCCATGACGTCAGGTGCCCACTGTCTGATGTCATTCGGATTAGTCAGCAGTCAATGCTACTTCTTGAAAGGCTTTACCTCTACAGTTGCAGCATATGGTCTCCATGATATGGAGCTCTTCAGAGAATTTGGGCAAGAGGGTGACTAAACTTTCTGCCCCCCCCTCGGCGTCGATTTCTCAGCATTGTAAGCCCAGAACCTGAAATTAAAGAAATGAAACCTATTTCTCTATGGGATTTTAGCAAGCTGTGAAAGAGGAACATTTACATCTAAGCGGTGGGTTTCGCACATATCTCTGTTTGTGCAGCCTATGGCACACAGAGGCAGTGCTGGCTCTGATTGGCCTGCATCCTCTGGCACCCACTCGCTAGACAAAAGAGATGCAGTGTCAGCGGACATCAGAGAACAGAGGTGAGCGAGGTAGCAAATTAACTTGGAGAGCGGAGCCATAGCCAAGTCAAGGATATGGTTTTGTTCTGAGAGCCCGTGCACAAGCAGAGGCAAGAAAATATTTGCCATTTAAATCATGCAATAAACATCAGGCAAAATGATGGTAGTCTCTTCAAACTTAAAAAGTGCATTTGTTAACACGGGGAAGTGTCTGACCTTAGTAAATCAGATTATATCAGTGCATTGATAGGCATTTATTATAGTCACAGTTTTTAAACATGAACTGAAAATTCTTGTATCCCCGCCCTTAAGACAATACCCCTAGTGAACAAAGTGGTAAGTCAGTTGTCCTGTGTCCTGTATGTGGCCTAGATTCGTATTATGCATGGCTAAGCAATATAGTCTATTAAATCAAACACAAGAGTTTTTTGTTCAGCACAGATTCTGAACTCGCGGATCTGAAGGCGCTCTCATATATGATAATAAAGAAAAGGTAGGCTCAGTAAAATAAAATATTTGCTGAACCAGAGGCACATATCAGTCAATCCATCCTTCTTGGCTGGCATCCATCCTTTTTCTGCCCATTTACCCACCCATAAATCCTCCTCTCCAACCTGCCTTACATTTTCTCATCATCTTTTTCACCGTTCATCCACTAAACTATCCATCCATGTTTATCCTTGACATCCATCCATCCACCCTGTCTTATCTTCATCCACCCATCCTTCATTCTCTCCATCCGTAATCCTTCTCTCGTCCATCCGACCTTTGAATCCATCTATTCTTCCTTACATGCAGCCATTATTTTCTCCAACAATCCATTTTTCATGTCATTCTATTGTAAACCTTTCCCTCCCCCTTATTTTCTTGTGTGCTCTCTTTTTCTATATAGTCTTACCGTACAGTTCCATCCTACCATTCTCGTGCTACGGTATCAATGAGCTTCTGATTGGAGACCAGCATTTCTGATCAAGGTCAAAGGAGCATAAACAACAATTTTAAAGCTTTATGTTACACAGAGCTGCCAAGTGGCACCCACCCTAACACCATCAAGGTGCTGAAGCAAATGATACTTCACTGAAGTCTTAAACTTAAAATACTCCAGCAGGCATAAAGGGGCCTTAGAACACTTCAATTCCAAACTTGGAATATATATTCACTGTGGGTGATGAAAACTGTAATTTCCCAAATGCAGGCCAGCCCTCTCTTACCCTAGTAGGCTGTTTTTTCCAAAAATATATATTTTTTTATTTTAAATACATAAGGAAACATTTCTGCATGAAAACTCAACATGCTGCTACCAAAAGAAAACCTAAACACAATAAATGTAAAGCGAACAGAAAATATGCATTGTTCCTTTAAAGAGTCAACAGCTTCTTCTCCCAGCATGTCTTGTACTGGAAGCTGCCTAACAGGCTTAGTTATTTATGTAGCTCATGCGGAGATAACCTCATGTCACTCTATTTTGTGATGTTCGTACATCAGAGTTCGGATTTTCTGTCTTTATTGAATGTTTTAAGCATTTATGATATTTTTTCAACTTCTTTTTTATAACATTTGAAGGGGATTCTCTTGTCATGTCTTTACAATTTGTGAAGAGACCTTCCTGTGGGAGGAAGAAGGCTGCCTCAAACCCTCATGATTTGTGTGTGATCTCCTTCCACCTTCACCTTCAATAAAAGAATGTGAATTTTGCCTGAAAATGACAAAGAGAACCCTGAAGCACATGGAAGGTATATTTACCTCATAGGGAAGCTTAAAGACATAAACACAAAGGAAGAAAAAAAAAACAATGGAAGGCAGCTATGGAAGATGCCTCTTGCACTGCTACCGGCCTTTCTCCATCTTAAGACTCCCATAGAGGAAGGAAAGGACGAGGCGGCATCAGCACCATCACCACTGGGGCAGCTCCTCCTCGACGTTGTACATATCAACATTGAGACATGCCTTCATATCAGTGCGCTTCCTATCGAAAGCCAGCACCGCTGTACGATGGACGCCAAAGCAGAGGCACATATCAGATTGAAGGGGAAGCCTACAAAGATATACCATTCAACATCGAGACATTCACTGTCTAGATAATCAATGTCAAGGCACACTCAATCAGGAAGATCACTGTAAAACACTCTGTGCCAAAAAGACTGCCTGCGAGACACTCACCATCAAAACGCTTGACATTGCCAAATTCAACATCAACAACCGGCTCACACTTTACATCTAGAAGGCTCATACACACCAACTCTGGGGGCATCCTGACAACCAATGATGCCTCCTGTAATGAAGAAACCGGCTGATGACCCATTGCAGGTTCCTTTGCACCTTCAGCCAAAGCCATGCATGATCCTAAATAATGACTGCTGTTTGCAGAGAATAAATTATTTAAAGCATGACTAGACTAGCATAAGACCATCAACACCACAAGCAAGCATAAGAAAAATTAACAGAGTTGGCTTTTTGTAGAACATACGCAAAGAGGTATACAACATAGTGGTGCAGAGGCACAGAGAGCATGCACACATACCAACACCCTTTCAAACACCTGTATTAAAAAAAGACCAACAATATGCCTGTGCACACACACAAAAATACTATTTAAGCATCAATGTAAGCAGACCAATAGGCTACAGACCTGTCCAGCCGGTCTGTAAGTCTGTACAGACAAGAGCAGCAGATAGACTACAAGGGACTGTGTATCAGCAGAGCAAAGGATTATCTACACAAGCCTAAGAACGCCAAGGGAGCGATAGTATCTTAGTACAGGCTCCAATAGCTAGAAGAACTAATATTAATACCCCAATATAAAGAATATTACTGAATGTAATGACACAAGATTGAAGTCTATTCAAGCGGTGTTGGACACTAAGGAACTGTACTGGGTAAACGCTGTACAATAAGACCAAATATGCCCTTTGTCTAAGTTTTTTTTGACAAAATCTAATAAAAATGGTTAAAAAAAATGTAAAAAGCCAAATGAGTTTAAGGTGATTGGTAAAAAGGAATGCATGCAGCGCCCCTGAACAGAATAGGATAATTCACTTCACAACGGTGGAGAAGTGTGGCTCAATGGTTAGAGCGGCAGACCCTGATGCAGAGATCTGGCCCGGGACCAGGGTTCAATTCCCGCCTCGGCGGGTCTTGGGCTCAATTTCCTCAGACCTGATCATTCTCGCCTCGGTGCCTATTCTAATCATGGGTCCCACTCTGCAACTCTGGGCAATAGCTTGCTTAATCTCCACAACGGCCCCAACAGCGCTGGGATGCCTGGCTTCACCCTGGGGGTGCCCAGGAGTGGACATTTCACAGGGAAAAGCCAGGAAGGGTTCCACAGCGGTATGCGTACAGCGCCTGGACACCCCTTTGGGGGTATGGGTGCGCTTTACAAGTACAAATTTCATTTCAACGCGCTGTGATTTGCCATTAGCATCGTTAATGGAGGCATTTTAAGTCTCTACAACACTAAACTCAAAACTACAAATCCCATAATGCAAAAACAAGAATGGTCTTAAGGTCTCAAGCAGTACACATGCCACAGGCAGCTATACAAATGAATGGACAGAAAATAAAATAGATATTTCCTGTATATGACAAATAGGCACGTTTTGGTTTTGTGAAAACATTCATTTGCTCCCTCTGACAATTTCGTGTTTTTACCTGCTTTTAAGTTTTCAAAAAAGTGTCTCCGAGCCACTTTTTATTTTCTGTTGTGTGAAATGTTATTTTTCTCTGGACACCAATGATTTCATGCAACAAATCTTTGTAATAGGATAAGAAAGAAAATGAGAGGCTTTCTGAATAATCCTTGCTACCCAGGCAATGCTTTACCTGAATGGAAGGAATTATGTAAAGTCAATGAAAGAAGCAGATGCTTGTAAAAGAATACATGGAAGCTTCTAAAACCCATTCCTGAAGCATAGCATTGACAGCTCAAACAACTGCTAAGCAAGGAATTCCACATAGCAAAGCGAAAATCCCTTATTTTTTTTACCAAAAAGGATTTGGCATTAGAATGCCTGCTGCATTTGTAAAACCAAACCTAAAACCTAGAAAAGGAAGAAATAAAAGAAGAAATCGACATTGGAGCTGGCTTCCAGTTGAGAAACGAATTAAATTTAAGGCTATGACGTTGGCCCACCGGGCCCTTAATGGAAGGTGCCCTGGTTATCTGAACGAAAGACTATGTCCTTATAAGCAAAATCGTACACTGCGATCCAATTCTCATAATTTGCTGCGCACCCCACGATTTGCGAAATCACGTTTGGGCGGCAGAGCTTTCTCAGTCAGAACAGCTTCGCTGTGGAATACTTTACCAGGGCCCCTGCAACAGGCCAATTCTGAAGCCTGTTTTAGAAGGGCCCTGAAGACGTGGCTCTTTATGGCTGACTAAATAGGGCTTGTTGGTATTGGTGCTCTCTCTGGTTGCAATTACCTGTTGCTTCAGCGCCGGGACACCCCTGTTTGGGGCAGCTGTCGCGCTTTATAAGCTCTAGTATTATTATTATTATTATTAAGACCCCAAAAAACAAATAAGCATACATTGGACCTCACTTGCAAAATAAGTATATCCAAGTTCAACAACTTAGGGGGTGTGGCCAGACACGAGATGCGGTACAACGCTGCTTCCGAAGCTCCGACCTTAGGACCCGATTCTTACGTGATCTTGACGAGGCAGGGACTCTAATGGTCCTCGGAGTGACCTGAGAGTTGCCCCTGCAATCAGGAGGCTGAACATAACCTCCCTTGGTGTAAAGACGGCAGATCCTGTTTCCGAAGGACAATGGTTTGCTACCTTGAAAAACAAAATAGCGGCCACAAGTGACTGGTTCCTCTGGGACATCTAATAAGAGGACTGAACCTGAACCCCATCGGTGACCTAGGGGCAGGGCCTTCTGGCTGGGGCCGCCACTGAAAAACAGATTGAAGACGGGAAGATGTGCCGGGTCTTCGCCGAGCGTGAGTAAGTGTGCAACATGCAGCGCGGCTGGAGCTGCCCCTGTTCTGGCCAAGAGCTCGCTGGCCCCTGCAATATACGCTGCGGTGGGGGAGCGGAGATCTGTGGACCATCAGTGACGACCAAGATAGAGCGGGAGCTCCCACCAGGGGTTGCAGATATAGGCACAGCTGGGAGCCCAAGAAGACATGGTGGTCTAAATGCGGGCGCATGAGAAGCCAGTCCCCTTGTCCCATCTGAAGCTTATCGAACCCCACTGGGGATTGTGGACTGTTTTAAGAGAATGGACCTAAGAGTAGGGGAGAGCGATAAATTATAAATTCCACTCCGTTTTTTCTGGCGTGCAGCTCGCCTATGGTAAGTTGGTGAGCGTGAATTGGCATCTTCCCTAGTGCGATTTTCGGGCACTTGAAGGGCACCCGGCGACGCGTGATTTTAATACTGTGGGCGGTGGCGATCATACGCGGTGAGAAAGCTACCGCTCGAGTAGAAAATCTACTCAAGCTGCAGCAAAACCAACTCGAGAAGCAGTGCCTCTGGCGCACCACAAGGTGTTGTTCACACTGATTGTTTGCATCCAGGAATAAGCTCCCATCGCTAAACATCAGCGCAAGCAGGGCAATGTGACGATTTGCGCCTTTTCGCAGAACTCCGCGGAATCTCGTGGAGTTTTCATGTAACTCTGCAGAATTCCGCAGAGTGAAACTCCGTGAATTACGCCCACCCCTACCTAAGAGGACTTCCCTGACTTGGGTGCTATTGGCGTATAGCTCCACTCCATGGGTTGATGGAATCGTGCAGGAATTAACTCAATCCATCAATCATCAAATTTATAGAGTGCACAGCTACTCAGACAGTGTCTCTGCGCTACTAAGCTCGATGATTATCAGTGCTTACACAAATTACTTAAATTCTTCACCCTGGAAAAGGCCCACCGAGTGCCAGCACACCCCCTGCTCCAGGCACGCCTGTGAGACTATTGTGGCCTTGGTGCTACACTTCAAAGATCGAGACATTATCATCCAAAATGTTAAAGAGAAAGGCGGAGCCAAGATACACAATACTAATGTGCTGATATTCCTAGATTATATGGCAGCAACAACGAGCATCATTCATCAATGCTAAACGAAGACGGCATAGCATGAACCTTCAATATGCGCTTTTATTTCCTACTAAACTGAAAGTTATAGCAGAAGACAAAAAACACTTTTTGTCAATCCTCAACGAGTCTGGGACTGGATCGAAACCAGGAATGAAGCTGTGGAAGAGTGACAAGTGCTGCTGAGGAAATGCAGAGCTGCAGAGACCAATCGTTGAACTACCAGGCTCCTTAGACCATCAAGTCTTCTAATCCAGCAGGGTCAAGCTAATTCAGTGACAGCGGCACCAAGAATTGGTGAACATTTGAGGCAAGCGGACACTGCTGATACGAATGGTGTGAATACAGAATCTAAGTAGGAGTGGTCCTTGGTGTCGGAGACGGGGTCGCTGCTTCCGGGGTTGACTCCTAAGACTGGAGATGATCTCTACTGAATAGAAGACATATCCAAAGGTTTGATTGTTGGGTGGGGAAGTTGCATAGATTCCCTGGAAATACCAAGAGAATCAGTACTAGAAAGATCAATGAGAAATACTCAGTGCTGATGTATGAGGGGTCGTGGCTGGGGACCGGGCCATCCATTTGGAGTTGTGAAAAATGGGCAATCCTCTCACCTAGCGATAGATATGTTGATTTAGCTTATTTTTAGTTGCATGTTGTGTTTATTGGATGTTATGGACAGTGGCACCTGTCCTCTCAATCCCAGGGAAAGGGAGTTGGTAATATTAAGAGTTTTGAAACCCACAAGCCCTGAAGACCAGGTATTGAACATGCTGACCTTATGCCAACACTTGAGAAGCAAACCCGCCCGCAGGATTGAGCTGTTGATAGGCCTGACACCCTCTTTAGAGATGGGGACCCATTAGAGACCGCAACATCAATAACACGAATGTCAAAATGTATTACGTGGAATGTAAGGGGAATTAATAATATGAGCAAACAATACAAAATACACACAAATCACAAGAGAAGGGGTGTTCACATAGCCTTTGAGCAGGAAACACACTTTGATCAGACAGAAGGCAAAGCACTAAATAAACGATGGAGGGGGCAATTGTCTTATGAAAGTCATTCAACATATGCCAAGGGTGGACTGATACATAGTAAGCCAGAGGTCCTATTCTAGGTTCGCTCCACATCTATTGACAAGGAAGGGAGGTAAGTGTTGCTGAGAGCCAATTAGACGGTATAGACCTAGCTCTCTTAGAACAAATCGAAATGCCAGGTGGAAACAGAATACTTGCGCTCATGGGGGATCGTCTTTACTTGGAGGAAAGCCGCAAGTATTCCACTGGTGTTCAGATTTGTTCTGGATTGTCTCCATCTGACTGATTTGGGCGGTCTCTTTTATCTCCTCTAATCTTCTCTTTTGAGAGATTTAGCCTTCAGCTAGGCCAGGTAGCTATATTTGTCCTGAGAAAGACCCCTCTAAATTTTGACTTACAGGGTCGAAACATTGACTTTATCTCAACCACATGTTCATTAATTGAAAGGACAACCAATACCTTGCTACTATGTAATTTGAAATTCTCGTAGATCTTAAATGTGTCCTGTTGGTTGATTGATTTCTTTTACTTCCGTGTGTTGTTCACTGTACATATTTATTCACAGTATTTCCGTCACATGTAGCACCTTGATATTTGTTGGAATTATCATATGAGGAGTTTTGAATAGGATTAATCAAATCAATAAATCTGAATTTTCTTTACATTTTCTTTCCTGTTGCATTTCTTGCCAGTAGGAATCTTTCCTCCATATCACTTGTTATGTTCTTCTTAATTATTGCCTCTGGAACAATGTTTACAATAATCGCTTAAATACCCTAGTTCCTTAAGACTACAGGGTTTGCCCCCATTTTGTTTACTAACACAGACTATAAGCTGATTAGCAAAACCCAAGCCCATAGACTACTCTATTCAGGATATTCATGAACACAATATACCCAGATGAATCAGGGTTTATTCACGGACGGAACACAGCCTTTAATATCAGAAAATTGCTGGGGGTCTTGGAAGCATCTATCACTATTCCCCAACAAGCGGCCATTGTCACTACTGACAAAGAAAAGGCTTTCGAGCCAATGAACAGGCATTCCCTCCATGAGGTAATGAATGTGATGAATCTGGGACTGGGTATGATATCTAACACCTCCGACACAAAGTCAAAACCCTCAACTGATTCTGCTCAATTTCCATGTATAAAGGTGTATACTGTGGAGGTTTGGGTGCAGTACTCTCCCATGTAGCTGTGGCAAGATACTCCTGAAAAGAAAGACGAAAAGGAGGGCAGATGCTGAGGGGTCAGCAGTTTGGAGTACCAGACCTCCCTGGGTATTGCTTCTATATACCAATGTAGCAGCCAGGGTTAGGACTGGGAGGACGGTTTCTGACCAATTTCCAGTGTATTCAGTGGGGGATGCGACAGGGCTCCCTGTTCGTGCCACTATTATTCGCTATTGCGTTGTAACCTTTTGCATTCACCATACGATGGAGGGTGGTCTTTGAGGGGACTGCAGTAGGCCACACCACACATTATATATCCTTATATGCAGACAACATGCTTTTAAATGTTTCGTATATACAGACAGATGCGACAAATCAATAGCTGCAGTAGTTGCTTGTGGCAGGATGTCTGGACTTAAGGAGAATTGGAAGAAATCGGGCATATCCCCAATCCATTCCGGGCTTGATACAAAATCCCTGCCCATGAACTGAAATGGATAGATACCACTTTTAGATACCTAGGGGTCCAGATACACAGAACAAAGACTAATTTATTGGATGGGAATGTCCAACGTGTTGTTACTTTACTCAATAAAGGGATATGTTTTTGGAATACCCTACCCATATCGGTTGTGAGAAAAATAACTATATAAAAAACTGTGATGCGACCACAGCTTTTTTATTATTTTACGACTCTGCCAATTATAATCCCAAGATCAATTTTTAAGGCACTAGACCAAATGTTGATCAGTCTTGGAAAGATGACGGGTGGCGCTGAACAATCTCAGAAGACAAAAGAGGTACGGTGTTCCTGGGTGGCAAGTTGGCCACCTGGTTAGTACTCAGAGTGGTGGGGAGGTGGGAAATACCTCCTTTCGGAACTTGGACCCTCACACACCCAGCAAGCTAGGTGTCATGCTTCATCATATGGGTCTGCTCCTCGTCGAGCCGACGCTGCAATGCTCGACGGGCACCCATAAAGGGGCTCTTTATCGGAGATCTTTTGTTCCTTGCCGTATAGGTGCCGTGGGTGTGAGGGGCCTGGTACGATGTAGATGTGGTGTGTGGGTTAAAACAGGTAAGGGAATCCTCTATAATTATTTTTATTCTGGAGAGGTCACAACCTGATTAAAAAGTAAAAAGAAGAAGGAGGGCGACTATTTTGTTTTAATCTGACAAAAATTACGCTCTACCCCTTAGTGGTCAACATGTTTCTCGCCTATAAAATGTCTCTAATAGATCAGTTGGCGATTCCTCAGGACCTAGTGACTAAATGAAAACTATCTACAGTGTGTGGTGTGGTTCTACATACCACTTCTTCTCTCGGTAGGACGTTGCCCCGGAGAAAAGCAGCCAACCTCTTAAGGATTCAAGTGCTGCTTCATCAGACCGCAGCGGAGTATATGGACACTCAACGTAGTGTCGCTGCTCCCGCTCAGAGCAGTCCGGCTCACCTACCCGCTCCGCTGCATCAGGAAGAGCGGGTAGGTGAGCCGGACTGGGGGTAGAGCGTAATTTTTGTCAGATTAAAACAAAATAGCCGCCCTCCTTCTTCTTTTTACTTTTTAATCAGGTTGTGACCTCTCCAGAATAAAAATAATTATAGAGGATTCCCTTACCTGTTTTAACCCACACACCACATCTACATCTTACCAGGCCCCTCACGCCCACGGCACCTATACGGCAAGGAACAAAAGATCTCCGATAAAGAGCCCCTTTATGGGTGCCCGTCGAGCATTGCAGCGCCGGCTCGACGAGGAGCAGACCCATATGATGAAGCATGACACCTAGCTTGCTGGGTGTGTGAGGGTCCTAGTTCCGAAAGGAGGTATTTCCCACCTCCCCACCACTCTGAGTACTAACCAGGTGGCCAACTTGCCACCCAGGAACACCGTACCTCTTTTGTCTTCTAGTTCTACCCAGGGCAAGTACGGTGGACCTTTATCAAGCCCTCATTGTCCCCCTTGTTGTTTACGCTGAACAAGCTCAAACTTCCCATGACGGGGGTATGGCAGCCCCAGAATATGAATTGTGCTATACAGCGGATCAAAGGCAAAGGGCTTTGAGACAGATTCACCACTGACTGAACGGGGGCGATGCAGTAGACTGTACCATCCCTATGTTGACTGACATACCTGAACTCCTGATTCAGATGAAGCAAACTAAAAATGACGCAGGACACTGCAGAGAACAGTCACCCGACTCCCATTTGCTTCGGACGTCCCCTTATCAGGCCTAAACAGTTTATGGAGAAAAGACAATGAGCAGGACAAGGGCAAATTGAAGAGCGCAGGACTAAATAGATTAGATGACTTAGATGGTCAAAGCACACTCCAAACTGTTTACTGGCCTGCAAGAGGCACATAACATCCTAAATAGTCACCTTCCCTTACACATGGTTATTGTATCCTATACCTGAATGAATTGGGGAACTGGGAATGAAGAGTCTATTAAGCATGAGACTCTTCAACTAATCTGCACAATCACCAGCAGGCATAAGGAACTGACCCAGATATATAAGGCGCTAATGCACCAAATGAAGAAGCCCCTGACAGATCGTAAGGTTAACTGGGAGGGTGACTTGGGTAAAGAAATGGAGGAGGAGACATGGGCCAGAATGCCTCACTATCTACTCCTAATCTCTTGGAATGCCCATTTCAATTGAATACACAAAACCTATTATCACCCTAGTACGAATAAATAAATGCTATCCCAATACGAAGGTCCCATGCCCACGATGCCAGTTAGAGGGGGCAAATATCTACCCCATGGTCTGCAATTGCCTGGCCCTTAGGGACTATTGACATCAGATTGCCCGATTAGACAATGAGGCCACAGACAGAAATCTGGATTGGTCTGCGGATGCATGCATACTGGGTATATACTCTCGTTCTAAAGACAAGAAAGCCACTAATAAATTCATAGACTTGGATCTTGTTTTAGTCAAGAGCAAACTGCCATGGGCTGGAACAGCAGACAGTCTCTTCTCACTGCGGTGGTGAAGCAGAAAGTCAGAAAATGGGCGAGTATGACAGCAAACTCCTGCATATGGAAACATGTAGAGGAGGTAGAAAACATGAGTTGCCCTAGCCATGTGACGCGATCCTGGCAGATTCTGAGGGTGAAAGAGGCAAGAGGGGGTAACATGGATGAGCATGGACTGTCCATATTAGGCCCCTTCATGACACAATGTTCCAAGGGGAATTAGCGCTGGTCCCCTCCGTCCCCGTTTTTTGACATTATGGGGGGGCGGGAGTGTTGGAGGGGAGAGCAGGCAGCAAGCAGACGGCTGAGAACAACTGCCAAAGGTCGGTAAGTTAAGACTTCAAGAGAAGAATAGGCCTGAAAGTGGTAATGAGAAAAAGATTTAGTGAGGTTTCAAAGGTTGGTTTTTAATTTGTTTTATTTTCTCTTTTTTGTGGTCAATTAACCAGTATCCTTTTATTGTTTGGTCTGCCTCCACCTTCAGGTAAACAATGTGAACATATTGCTGAAGTTGTAACAAAGAGTAGTTTAGAGCAGTACCCCTCATCAAGACTACAGAAAACCAATGATCTTATCAAAATTTTAACAGGGACCTTTCCGTAGGGTCTGTATAATTCCTAAGATTCACACATTTACTAATATACATTGTATGAAAAACGCATGTAAGAATTAACTGCCTGTCCAATGAAAATGTATAAAACAATATAATTATGTTTTTTAAAAAATCCAAGTTCAACAACTAGGGGTACAGACTACAAACACTAATGGGGCTTAGGAAAGAAATTAGATACTTACCTTTAACTGCAGTTCTCTAGCATTGGTATCTTTCATTGAAAAACACATGCTTGAATCTTCCCATCATTAAAGTGGGAATCTCTGGTTACTTAGTAATACAGTGTAGAAGAAAATAAGTTACTTACCTGTAACTAAGGTTCTCCAGTATTGGTATCTTTCATAAATTCACATGCTTGAATCATCCCCGTCGTCGTAGTGGGAGTCCCACGGAATACATATAAAAGCAGTAGATAAAACTACTATAGACTACCATGCAATGAAGAGTCACTGCAATAGCCTATCCACTTTTTTTTGTAAAAAAGAACCAAACTTAAGCAACAACCAATCAGGCGATGGCACCCTCTAGAACAATCCCAAGAGAGGCTCGGTTCCTCAGATTTTCAAGTCCAAGTGTGAAACTATAAACCTTGAGGAATAAGGGAAGCCTCTCCGGGGAGGAGGGTGGGTCGCATGTGAATCTATGAAAGATACCAATACTGGAGAACCGTAGTTATAGGTAAGTAACTTATTTTCTTCTCCAGTATTGGATCTTTCATAGATTCACATGCTTTAATCAGAGTAGCTAGCAGTTCCATAAACATGCATGTATAGAAATACTGTAATATATACTTGTTGATCCTTAGAGGATGGTGGGTTATAATATACTTGCCAATACAGAAACATCAATAAGATATTACGCAGTAAGATATCAACCATATATACATATATATATAATAAAAAACACCTCTAATAGTAGAGGCTTACCTTATTGAAATAGACGACGCAGGACTTGTCCCACTGCTGCTTCGCTATAAGTTGCAATAGTGCCGTGTGAAGGTATGAGCATTCTTCCAGGTAGCGGCACGGCAAATCTTGTCTAGTGGAACACCAGCGAAAAGAGCAGCAGAAGAGGACACTGCTCTTGTAGAATGCGCCCTGGTCTTGGTTGTAAGCAGTTTACCTGCCTTAATATGACCCAATTGAATAGTAGCAGCGATGCATCGTGCAACAGTTCTTTTTGTGACAGCAGACCCCAGCTTTACAGGCCCATAAGATACTAGAAGTTGATCCGTTCTGCGCAGCTGCTTTGTCCTTTGTAAGTAAAACTTAAGGCATCTTTTTACATCTAAAGAGTGAAGAGATTTTTCCGCCGGTGAAGAAGGATGCGGAAAAAAAGTGCGCAGAATTACGGCTCATTAAGGTGAAACTGAGATGGTACCTTTGGTATAAATTTAGGATTTGTTCGTAACATCACATAGTCCTCTGTGAAGCGTAAGTAAGGCTCTTTCATGGTGAAGGCTTGAATTTTGCTTACTCTTCTAGCAGATGTAAGCGCGAGAAGCAAAGACACTTTCCATGTGAGAAACTTGAGCTCTATTTTATGGATTGGCTCAAACGGTGCTTTCATTAACTGAGACAGGACCACATTAAGGCGCCATTCTGGTGGAGGAGGCCTAATAGGGGGAAAAGTCCTGAAAAGACCCTTCATGAACTGTTTGATGATGCGAGAAGAGCAGAGAGAAGAGGCGTCGGACGTCCGCCTATAACGAGAGAGGGCCGCGAGGTGGACCCTTACTGAAGCATGCGCCAGACCTGATCTTGCCAGAGACAAGAAATAAGGCAAGATTTGTTCTGGGGAAGAGAGAAGGGGGTGAATGTCATTTCGAAGGCACCAAGAACAAAAACGTTTCCATTTTAGTCTACATGTTTTAGTAGTAGACTCAGCTCTTGCCCTGGACAATATATCTCTACAATCTTGAGGGATAACTAAATCCTTGTACTCATTGAACTCAGGTTCCAGGCATGCAACTGAAGAGAAGCTGGGTGCGGATGCAGGATCTGCCCTTTGTTCATCGTTAGCAGGGTGGTTGACAATGGAAGGCGATAAGGCTTGGATTGCGACAGCCGGAGTAGCTCCGTGAACCAGTGCTTGCGTGGCCAATGTGGAGCAATGAGGATGAGTTGGGACGGTTCCCGTTTCATTTTCATCAGCACCCTGGAGATTAGGGGGTGTGGGGTAAAAGCGTACACAAAAATTCCTGACCATCTTATCGAAAACGCATTCCCCCATGACCCTATGTGCGGTTCCCTGCTGGCAAAGAACCAGCATTTCTGGTTCCCTTGAGAAGCAAATAGGTCCAAGTTGGGTGTACCCCATTTCTGGAAGATGTGATCGAGAATCAGTTGGTTGAGTTCCCACTCGTGATTTGATTGATTTAACCTGCTCAAGGTGTCTGCTAGGTTGTTCTTTACTCCTGGGAGATGCTCCGCTTTGATAGTTATTTGATGTTGTAGTGTCCATTCCCATATTCTTTGAGCTTCCCAGGATAGGATCGGAGATCTTGTTCCTCCTTGCTTGCTTAGATAATGCATGCAGGTGGTATTGTCCGTGCTTATGAGAACTGAGGATGCTCTTATCCTTGGGAGGATTGACTGGAAGGCTAGAAAAATCGCCCGTAGTTCCAGAAAATTGATATGCATTTTGGAGAGAGAGAGACTCCATTTGCCGCTTATTTGGAGGTCTTGCAGATGCGCTCCCCAGCCTTCCAAAGATGCATCTGTGGTCAGAACAAACTCTGGAAGAGGAGAAAGGAATGACAGTCCCAGAGAGAGATTGCTGGGAGATTGCCACCAAAGAAGTGCATCCTTCATGATCGGAGTTATCCGAATTATGTCGTCGAATGATCCTGTTATTTGAAGCCATTGGGTGTCCAACTGCTCTTGAAATGGTCTTATCCTTAGACGAGCATGAGGTACCATGAGAATGGCGGAAGACATCATTCCGAGAAAGGATTTGAGGAGACGGACAGAAGCGAACTTTCTTTTGTAGAGATCGTGAGCCAGAGATAGAATGGCATTCAGTCTCTCTTCCGATAAGAATGCCTTGTTTGGAGGGTGTCCAGTGTTGCCCCTAGAAACGTTAACCGATGAGAAGGAGCTAGAATGGATTTTCTAAGATTAACTGCCAGCCCTAGAGAGTGGAAGAGCTGTAGGCAGAAAGAGATGTCTTCTGAGGCTTGACGAAGAGAAGTGGCTTTCACCAACCAATCGTCGAGGTATGGGAAGATCTGTAGGCCTTTCAACCTCAGGTATGCCGCCACGGGAGCAAGGCACTTGGTGAAAACCCGTGGAGCTGAACGAAGGCCGAAGGGAAGTACCTTGAATTGATAATGCACGCCTGCCACAGAGAAACGTAGACATTTTCGATGTTTGAGGTGGATAGAGATATGAAAGTATGCGTCTTCCAAATCTAGGCTTGCTAAAAAATCCGAATGGTTTAGAAGCTGCAAAATCTCCTGGAGAGTAACCATGCGAAAGGATTTCTTCAGCAGGTATTTGCTGAGTTTCCTGAGGTCTAGAATGGGACGCCTTTCCCCCAACTTCTTCTTTTTTATTAGGAAAAAGCGAGAATAGAAGCCTTTTCCTCTCTGAGAGCGTGGAACACATTCTATTGCTCCTTTTTGAAGCATTAGTAAAGCCTCCTTCTTTAGCAATTGAAGATGGGGTGCTACTGATTTCTGAAGCGGATGATGAGGTGGCGTTGTGGTAAACTCTAGGGTATGGCCATACTTTATTATATCCAGGACCTATTTGTCTGAGTTAGAAATGGGATCTCTGGTTGGCTAAGGCTTGCGCCAAAGCCAGGCAGAGACCACCACTCTAGTCAGGGCAAGGGAGTTACACGCCGAAGATAACCCCTGCTCACCCCCTTGGTAGCTTGGCACGAGCAGTCAGGCCTATCCCGGAGGCAATGTGTAAAGCGTTTGCGCAACACACACACACAGCAGCAACCGACTAGGCACACTACAAAAGGAACTCCACACAAGGTTATATCAAAAATAGCCTTTGTATTATCATAAACACATAGAATAGTAATCACACAATATACACTGTGCCAACTGGCACTAGGCAACATTTACAGGGGATTATATAAACATGACAGGGCCAATTGGGCCACTGTCAGAACCATCACAAAGTGAAAAGAGTAAATGTAGAACTTATAATAAATGTAGCACAAATTGTAGATGTAGAATACAACCAGTAATTACTGGCAAAACCTCGTACTCAGCATCGTCCTGCAATCATAAATCATATTATGCAGTCATCACATTAGGCGTGAAATATATTCTACGCCAACCTCCTGAGCCTAAACACATTAGACCCTAACCTCCTAAGCGTAACTCACATTAGGGGCATAACTCACAGTAGAGAATAACCTCATACATAAACCATATTAGAGGCATAAATCACGGTGCATGAAACACAGTACATGAATCACATTTCCTGGGCACCACATAAATCACATTAGGGCCTAGCGCCCTATCCACCCAACAGTCCCCCTGGCCAACTGGCCTTCTCAGAGGGCTCAAATGCCCTATGTCCAAAATGTCAGGGCGTCTCAAAGTGCGCAATTGCGCAGACCTAAACGATGCAGCTGTCACTAAGTGCTGTACAGCTGGGAATCATGTGAAGGCCCTGGCACCACTGTGCCCTGAGAACAAATATGCCAAACGTTGCAGCTGCCCGCGCTGGTGCGGCGCAGCTGGGAACAAACAAAGTAAAGTGGGGCCCTGGCACGTCTGTACCCTCGGGGCCCCACTGGGGCCATCTAAATCAAATTGCCCCCATCGGTGCAGCTGCCCTCTAGCAAGCGGGCAGCTGTAGAAAATAGCCCAAACTGGAAGGGGCACGGGCCCCTATGGGCCCTCTAAACCAACATGCCCCAACGTTGGAGCGACCCGCAACGGCGGGACCGCTCAGGCACCGACAATGTGCCTCGGAATACATCACAAAGGCGCCCATGGAGCCCCCACTCACCGGGACTCTCTGGGCATCTGCTCCTCTCCTGCGCCGGTCCTCCCGGTCTCAGGCGGCATTTTCTCCCGTGCGGCGGGGGCAGGCACCGACAATGTGCCTCGGGCCCCCTCCGCCTCAATCACCAGGGGCTGCTGCAGGAACTTCTCCCGGCTCTTCCGTGGACGCGGGGCCCTCCCTTCATCACGGCATCACGGGAGCCCCGCTGGCTTGCCTCAGCACTTCTCCTGGTCAACAGGCGGGGCTCCTCCCAGCTCACGGGAGCCCTGCCTCGCCTCACTTTGCCACAGGCGCTGCCTCTTCCGGTCCGGTCGCGCTGCGATTGGCATCCGCGGCCACTTCCTCTCGTGGCCCTGCCTAGAGTCAGGCACGGCCGCCTGGCTTCCTGGTTGGGCCGGCGGTGAACTCACTGTGCGGGGTGGGCACCCGTTTTTGAAATAACAGCATAAGCGGGGTGGGCACCCGCAATTGGAATATCAACTAAGCGGGGTGCCCACCCGCAATAACATAAAAGCCAAAGTGGGGTGGGCACCCGCAATCGGCATCACGGGGGAATCCCTACAATGGGGATTCCCTCTCAAAGGGCTGCAGCTCAGCGCTGCGCAGCCCACGCTCCTTTTCTTGGGGGAAAATCAAAAATAAAGCACTCACGAGGCGCTAGAAGCTTGAGTCCTTCATCAACAAGCGTAAGTCCAAGCAGAAATGTTCTTCTAGGTCCAGGGGGCACAGCTGGGCCCAGGGAGGCCAGCACACAGGGCCCTCCAGCAGGGAGGTAAGCCCCCATGGCGGTTCCTCCTGGGCCCCAGCAGCAGCACACCCCCTAGTCAGGAACAGCACCAAAGTACAGAACAATTTCATGGGGTCACAGCCCCTATATTTATACTCAGGATTCCTTTGTCTGTAGTGCAGGGCATGGGGGAACCAGATGCAACTGGTTCAGGGGGGATTTGGAGCACTTTGTTTTCCAAGCTCCTCTTCCCCTTTGTCAGGTGGGGGCTAGGTGATCAGACACACCACAGGGGGCGGAGCCAGCATTTTGCAGGCTGGGCACAGTCCTATTCAGGGTCAGGGGATTACTCCTCCCACTACTCCTACTGCAGATGTCCCATTCAGCCTAGCGCTGACTCACCCTGCCCCTCCTGGAGCCACACACACCTCTCAGCCCCTGTCACTCACAAGCCAGACATGCAATTCACATCAGGCAGGCAGACACATAGCACACAGAAATGCCAACTTCTAAAAGTGGCATTTCTCCCATAGTCATAATAAATCTGCGCACACCATTGCGCAGCATTTATTCTCACAATTTCATACATACTAAACTTGACCACGCTGCTCCTCCCATTTCGTGAATTACCACTGACACACTTTATCAGGGAATCCCCCATGCATTGCTATGGGAGGGCAGGCCAACCTTACCAAATGTACACAGAGAGGGCACGCACTTTCCACTGGACCACAGTGCTAAAGTGCCCAGAGGCCTAAAACCACCAACACCATGCCACAGAAAAGGCAAAAAGTTTAGGGGTGAACCTGCCAAAAAGGGCCAAGTCCAACACAACCCCCTTCCAGCCAAAACGCAGGGTAGACCAATCACTACCTTGATGGGCTTCCCTGCTTCGGGCGATAGAACACGGACGCGGGCCCGCAACTGCAGGGACACCCTCCGGTTCTACGCCACTCTGAACCCATGTGGTTCCCTCTGGAAAAAAACTCTCAGGCCCAACTAGGCTAGCCCACTGGTACTCCCTAGTTGTCCACGACCAGGACCAGGCCCTAGGCCACCCAGATGTCACTGGTTCTTGCCAATCCACAGAGTGGGGGGCAGTAACCCCTGGCCCATAATAGCCATTCTCCACTCTTCCTCTCAGTGTAGTTCCAAAGTGCCACTGATCCTCCAACCTAGGGTCCGCACCCTCAGGCTGACCAGAGGTCACGGGCGAAGCATCTCCTCACCCTACCTCCCTTCTGGGGTTCCGCACTCTCCCAGGAGAAGCACCCCCAGAACTAAACTCTCCCACCAGTTCAGGACCTCTCTCCATCAACTGGTCTACTAACTGGGATCTAAATTCTCCGGCCGCACCGGGGTCAGAGGTGAGGACTCCCTCCCTCTGCACCCCCTTCCAGAGCCCAATACCCTCCCAACTGGAGTGGTACCCCTAGAAGGCAAACCGGTCAGGACACTGATTACAGTTGCCCTTCCGTCCAGGACAGGAAACACCTGAACCTGGCTCCCCAACCCAGGGACGGTACCCTTTGGTTGGACAATTGCCCGGCGAACCAGGACTTCCTGCGGAGTACATATACCCCCCCCGAGGGTGACACATAACTAATGTGTCGTGTGACAGTTTGCCTGGCGCAGAGCTCATGACCTCCTGTCCCTTTGACAGTGCGTGAAGATGCCCCAGGACAGAAGTGGCGTCACCATGGCCAATCATTGGTGACTCAGCCCTTCTGGCTGGCCCCTGACCCAATGGTTCTTCCACTGGGGACTCTTTCCCCCTCTCACCCCTCAATCTGGACTTCTGCACCCTCCACTTAGGAGTGGCACTGCCAGACACCAGAACTGATGGAGGTCTGATTACAAACACTCCCAGCTCACCTAACACGGGGAGATCCCCCTCGAAGAACGGTCCAACAGGACAGACTAGGTTCCCTACCTGGTGTTCCCTCTAACAACCATCCAGTACTGGAGACTGAGGTGCGGGCACTTCGGGACACAGCCCAATCTCACTCCTTCTCCTGCGAGACAGGATGTGAGTCCCTACAACCTCCTCACTATAAAGGCACCTAGCTGGGCTACTCTGAACCACTTCCACCACTCTGGGTTGGAAGATACCTGCACCATTCCTCTAGTATCACTCCCCAATGCAAGCTCCCTAGAATCAAAGAACTCACACACTCCAACAGGTGTTGGCGCGACTCCGGAAAACAATTACGGGGCAGGTTCTCTTGGACAAAACAGATTGAAGAGCCGTTAACACCATTTACCGTGCTAACCAATCACCCAAAACGTCCAGTGCATCAGAACACTCATCCACATACTCCCCCCCCAAGACTGGTGAGACAGTATTTTACTGCCCCTGAATCTCAACCTGTCCCCCTCTTAACTGGGAACCAGGTACCATACTCTGGGAACTGGGAATGGGACTTCCTGCACTGGACTTCATATTGCTGCCACCACTGGATCCCACCCTTACTGGGGTTTCCAGAAAACTAAAACTGCACTTAGGGGGTAATCTACCCTCCCGAGCTAGTTACTCCATGCCAATTAAGGTACCACTGTAGGCCAACCCTAGAAATAGCAGACAGCACAGGAGCAGTACAACTCCTTTAGCTTCAGGCCAACCCAAGAAATAGCACGATGGCACAAGGGCAGTCAACTCCTTCAGCTTCAGGCCAACCCAAGAAATAGCAGTCTGCACAAGGGCAGTACAAAACTCCTCCAGATTCTCTGGTTTCTGTCCTTGGCAGGACCCCCAACTCATAGTGCAACAATAAAACACATTTCAATGAAATGATACTTAAAACAAACTCAGAAACAATAACCCCCAAACATGTGACTATCTAAAATGCAGAGCTTGTAGTGCAACCAGTTGTCGCTGTGGTACTGCGCAACGCAAGTCCTATCCTCACCGCTGGCCACCAATGTTAGAAATGGGATCTCTGGTTGGCTAAGGCTTGCGCCAAAGCCAGGCAGAGACCACCACTCTAGTCAGGGCAAGGGAGTTACACGCCGAAGATAACCCCTGCTCACCCCCTTGGTAGCTTGGCACGAGCAGTTAGGCCTATCCCGGAGGCAATGTGTAAAGCGTTTGCGCAACACACACACACAGCAGCAACCCACTAGGCACACTACAAAAGGAACTCCACACAAGGTTATATCAAAAATAGCCTTTGTATTATCATAAACACATAGAATAGTAATCACACAATATACACTGTGCCAACTGGCACTAGGCAACATTTACAGGGGATTATATACACATGACAGGGCCAATTGGGCCACTGTCAGAACCATCACAAAGTGAAAAGAGTAAATGTAGAACTTATAATAAATGTAGCACAAATTGTAGATGTAGAATACAACCAGTAATTACTGGCAAAACCTCGTACTCAGCATCGTCCTGCAATCATAAATCATATTATGCAGTCATCATCACATTAGGCGTGATATATATTTAGGCTTTCCTGTTTTCAGTTTCTATTTTTGGTAAATTCTGGTGGGGTTTTTCAGTTTTTCAATACCTTAAAAAAACAGTGGTTATCAGTGGTTACACATTTTCGTGCCATTAAAAACAACAGAAACAGTGTTTTTCCGGTGTTTATGGAATTTTAACTTAATTTTAACTATTGCTTGCTTTCTGCACTGATAGTGCATGTGTATAGGTAGCGTGTGCACAGGGTATATGAGGACCAAATGCACAAGTTACTAACTTGTGTAACGATATATCTGTAAGAGACAGTAGTTAGTGACAGATTCCTTACCTTAGAATATCCCTAGGCGTCAGGCTGGATCCGGAAAGTTTTTTGCGTAGCAGTACCCTTGCGCGTCGGTAGGCGGCGTCGTGCGGCTCCGCGTCCGTCGTCGGCGTCGTGATCGCCGGGATGACGTCGCGGGCAGTACTTAGACGCCGCCCCTGCGCGCTGACGTCAGTTCTGTACACGACTTTCCGCGCCAGGAACGCAGAGCCATGCAAGAAGCTGACATAGGTGTCTGAAAAATACTAGGGCCCTGAAAGGGATGTCCTTAACCCTAGAAATCAGTTCGCAGAACGGGGAGGATGGGTGGGCGGTAAGGAATCTGTCACTAACTACTGTCTCTTACAGATATATCGTTACACAAGTTAGTAACTTGTGCATCTGAAAGAGACACGTTAGTGACAGATTCCTTACCTTAGAATAGATACCCCAGCAATACCAACCCCGGTGGTGGGTCTGCGAACCAAGATCAGACAAGGAAGTTCTGGAGGACAGAACGGCCAAAGAAGCCGTCCCTCCGGACCTGACTGTCAAGGCAGTAATGCTTTGTAAACGTGTGCAGCGAGGCCCACGTAGCTGCCTGACAGATAACCGGCAGCGGAACACCGCGGCCCAAAGCCGTGGTAGCAGCCGTTGCCCTGGTGGAATGGGCACGCAGCCCAACAGGAGGCTCCTTCTTAGCCAAAGAAAAGCAGGCCTTGATGCACAAGGTAACCCAGCGGGAGATGGTTCGTTTGTGCACCGCCCGACCTTTTTGGCGCCCACGTAGCCAACAAAGAGCTGGTCATCCACCCGGAAGTGTTTTGTGCGGTCGATATAGAAGGAGAGCGCACGTTTTGGGTCCAGACGGTGGAGCCTCTCTTCCTCTCTGGAAGGATGCGGAGGCGGAAAGAAGGTAGGCAAAGTGATGGTCTGCCCAATGTGGAAGGCAGTAACCACCTTTGGCAAGAAGGACGGACGCGTCTTAAGAACAACCTTGTCTGGATGGACAGACAGAAAGGGAGGTTTGCATGATAGAGCCTGGAGCTCACTCACCCACCGAGCGGAGGTGATGGCCACCAGAAAGGCTGTCTTCAGAGTTAGAAGACGAAGAGGACAGTTATGTAGAGGCTCAAAGGGAGCGCACATTAAAAGGTAAGAACCAAGTTCAAGTCCCACTGAGTCATCACAAACGGAACAGGAGGAAAGAGGTGTGTAATGCCTTTTAAGAACCTGTTAACAACAGGGGACTTGAAAGGGAGGGCTGATCAGGGAGCCTGAGGAAGGCCGAGATAGCACAAAGATAACCCTTGATGGTACCCAGGGCAGAACCCTGTTGGGCCAGAGAAAGAAGGAACAGAAGGACCTCAGAAAGAGGGGCAGAAAGGGGATTCACAGCCTTTGCTGTGCACCATGCCACAAATTTGTTCCACCTGCAGGCGTATACCACCTTAGTGGAGGGACGCCTGGCTGCCAGAATCACATCACAAACTTCGGGAGGCAAGTCGAAAGGAATCAACTGCCGCCGCTCAATCTCCACGCAAGCAGGTGTAGACTGGACAGGTTCGGGTGGAGGACCATCCCCTGCTGCTGCGACAGAAGATCCTCCCGAAGAGGCAGACGGATCGGGGGATCTACGCTCATACTGAGTAGCTCGGGATACCAAACTCTTCGAGCCCAGTCCGGAGCCACAAGGATGACTTGGGCCCGGTCGTGCCGAATCTTCTTCAACACTCTGGGTAGAAGTGGTATAGGCGGAAAGGCGTACAACAGACCGCAACTCCACTCGCGACGAAAAGCGTCGCCGAGCGAGTGCCGCCTTGGAAATTCCAACGCGCAGAACTGATGACATTGCGCGTTCTCTTCGGTGGCGAATAGATCTAACCAAGGCACTCCCCATTGTTGAAAGAGTCCTTGCGCCACTTCCGAGTGAAGACGCCATTCGTGATCCATCATGCACCTGCGGCTGAGTTCGTCCGCCCTGGCGTTCAGGGAACCTGCCAGGTGTTGAACCATCAGGAACATGTCCTGATGTTCCAGCCAAGTCCAGAGGCGCAGAGCCTCCTGACAGAGGGTCCACGACCCCACCCCGCCCTGTTTGTTGCAGTACCACATGGCGGTGGTGTTGTCTGTGAACACCTGCACTACCTTCCCTTTGACAGAGGGAAGGAATGCCTTGAGTGCAAGTCGGATCGCCAGGAGCTCCAGAAGGTTGATATGGAGCCGGGACTCCGCCGGAGACCAGAGGCCTCTGATCTCCGCCTCTCCCATGTGACCGCCCCATCCCAGAAGGGACGCGTCCGTCACAACTGTTTGCTCTGGCTGGGGAAGGGAGAGGATCTGCCCATGACCCATTGCCGGTTCGAGAGCCACCACTGCAACTGTTGTGCAGTCCCCACCGAGATCTGGACGTGATCGGACAGGTTGCCCTGGTGCTGCGCCCACTGGAACTTCAGGTCCCACTGCAGAGCCCGCATATGCCATCTGGCATGATCGACCAGCAGGATGCAGGAGGCCATGAGGCCCAGCAGCCTCAGGGTCATCCGTACCGAAACCCAGGATAAAGGCTGAAAGATCGGAATCATAGCCTGAATATCCCGGACTCGCCGTTCGGGAGGATAGGCCCGAAACTGCGTCGTGTCCAGAACTGCTCCGATGAAAAGGAGCTGTGGAGAAGGAACCAGATGCGACTTCAGCACATTGATGGAGAACCCCAGCGAGTGCAGGAGTTCGGCCGTAGTCTGGAGGTGGGAGACGACTGCCTGGGACGAGCCCGCCTTCAGCAGCCAGTCGTCGAGGTAGGGGAAGACTGAAACCCCTGCCCGGCGCAGATGAGCTGCGACCACCGCCATCACTTTCGTGAACACCCGAGGGGCACTGGTAAGGCCAAAGGGAGCACGGTGAACTGAAAGTGCTCGAGGCCTACCGTGAACCGTAGGTAATGCCGGTGGGCCGGCAGGACGGGGATGTGGAAATAAAGCGTCCTGCAAGTCCAACGCTACCAGCCAGTCTCCAGGGTCGAGGGCAGTCAAGACCTGAGCTAGGGTGAGCATCTTGAACTTCTCCTTCCGGAGGAAGCGATTGACGTTCCGGAGGTCCAAGATAGGACGCATGTCCTCCTTGTCCTTTTGGGCACCAGAAAGTAGTGGGAGTAGCAACCACGTCCTACTTCTGGGGTCGGAACATGCTTCGATGGCCCTCTTGGCCAAGAGGGCCGTGACTTCCTTCTGCAGAAGCACCAAGTGATCCCCTGACATGCGGTGGAATTGAGGTGGCATGGCTGGGGGTGGTCTCGAAGGGGAGGGAGTAGCCCCTTCGGACAATGTCCAAGACCCACCTGTCCGAGGTGATGGGACGCCAGTGGTGAAGGTGATGGCGGACCCTGCCCCCGACTGGCGTGCTGTGCACCTGAAAGGAGGGACTAGGAGGGCTTGGAGGCCGCGGATGGGTTGGAGGTGGTGGCCTGACCCGCACGCTGGTTGCCCGAACCGCCACGGCGGTATCCACGTCCTCGGCCACGCGAGGCGCTTGCTGCACGGGCCATTGGCCGGGCTGTTGACGTGACTGGGCGCCCCTCCCGTGGCCACGAAAGGGGCGAAAAGCAGACGTGAGCGGAGGGTGCACAATAGCAAGGCCCAGGGACTTGGCAGTAGCCCGCGAGTCCTTGAAACGCTCCAGCGCATGGTCTGCCTTCGAACCAAAAAGACCGACTCCATCAAAGGGCATGTCCATGAGTGTATTCTGGACATCCCCTGAAAAACCAGTGGTCCTCAGCCAGGCGTGGCGACGCAGCGCCACCGTCGTTGCAAGCGATCTGCCCAGCGAGTCGGCGGTATCAAGGCCACAGCGTATGGTGTATTTAGCCGCATCACGCCCTTCCGCAATGGCGCGGGTAAGCAGTGTCTGGACCTTCTCAGAACACTGCGGCAAAACAGTTGCCACCGAATCCCACAGGGAGTGGGTATATCGGCCCAAGAGGCAAGCGGTGTTGACAGACCGCAAGCCAGCACTGGAGGAAGAGAAAGCCTTCTTCCCAAAGTGGTCCAGGCGCTTGGATTCCCTATCCGGAGGGGCGGTAGGGAAGGCGGTTTGGGAGGCAGAGGCTTGGACAACCAAGCTCTCAGGGGTGGGGTGTTGGGAGAGAAACAGGGGGTCGCCCGGAGCAGGGCGATGGCGTCGGGCCACGTTCCTATCCACAGGAGCCCCTGTGGTGGGCTTGGACCAGGCACCCAAAAGAACGTCAGTGAGTGCATCATTGAACGGCAACACAGTCTCCGAAGAGGAGGCCGCCGGCTGAAGCACTTGTCAGGAGGTTAGTCCTGACGGCCACAGTAGGCAACTGGAGATTCAAGGCTCCAGCAGCTCTACGCAACACCGTTGCAAAATTAGCCCCCTCCTCCGTAGCCACGGGAGGAGACAGCATGCCAGAGTCAGGGGAGGTGTCCAGACCACTGGCATCCCCAAGTTCCTCAACCCAGTCCGGGTCAAACTCGCACTGTTGTGTGAGAGGGTCCTCAGACCCCTCCCAGCTCTCCTGGTCCTCCTCAGGTTCATAATATGGAGGAGGAGGGACATTAGGGACCCAAGGTCTCATCGGGCGCCGGAACCGGCGTCGGGCGGCGCCGGTCCGGCTCCATGTCCGGAGCCGGAGAGAGCCGGGGAACGACGCCGTCCGGGAGCCCCGGACGGCGTCAGGAACGGCACCGGGGACATCGGCGGAGGCGGAGGCGTGGTTAGGTCAACCGGGCGTCGATGGGGTTGCGGCACCACCGGAGCCGGGATCGAGGCCGGGGCCGGAGCCGAGGCCGGGATGAAGGCTGGTGGGACAGGCGACGCCGGGACCGGAGTCGACGGCGACGCCGGAGCAACCTCATCAGGCCCCGCGGGGCCCGAAGGCGCACCGGAGGGACCTTGAGGCCCGAAGAGGCGGGCCATGGCCGACAGGAACTCCTGTACTTGGGCCGGAGTCGCCCCGAACCCGGGAAGGATGGGTAATGCGGGGTGACTCGCAGGCACGTCCGGGGCCGCGGGGCGGGAACGGTGCCGACAGGGGCCTCAGCCGAGTCGCGAGACCGGCGAGGCGAAGTCTTAGAGCGATGACGCCGCTTAGACTTCTTGTGCTTCGACTTACCGGAGGAGCGCGAAGACTTGGATTCCGACGAACGATGGGGGCTCCGCGACCGGCCCTCGACCTCTCCCGTGACCGGGGCTTGGTGCGGTGCGGAGCCGACTGCCGGACCTCGAGCAGCTTTCGAGACCGCCTCGCAAAGCCTTCGGATGAAGTTTCCGGCAGTCAGGGCACGACTTCGTGTCGTGGTCTCGGCCGAGACAGAAGAGACACTCGAGGTGCGGGTCCGTGATGGACATCATACGGGCACAGACCTCGCAGGGCTTAAAGCCGGGCATCCCTACGACACCTTAGGAGTCGTGAAGACTCGTAGAAGAAAACAGTGAAAAATTCACAAAAAAAGGTAGTCAAAAAGTGACTAGGGCACTGCTCTTCCCAGATCTGCGCTTACTGGCGCGGAAAAAGAAGAACTGACGTCAGCGCGCAGGGGCGGCGTCTAAGTACTGCCCGCGACGTCATCCCGGCGATCACGACGCCGACGACGGACGCGGAGCCGCACGACGCCGCCTACCGACGCGCAAGGGTACTGCTACGCAAAAAACTTTCCGGATCCAGCCTGACGCCTGGGGATATTCTAAGGTAAGGAATCTGTCACTAACATGTCTCTTTCAGATACATTTTTACTGCACCAGAATGGACTGCAAAATCAATAGCATTCTTCATTAACTCTGAAGATTGTAAAAATGCTTTGAGCATACCATCTAGCAAGTGACAAGGATCTCTTACAGGGAAACACTTCAGCTCAGGTATCGATTTTGACATGCCATCATACAACTTTTTCTTATACATAGCTGAATTACTGCAAATACAAACAATATCACTCCAATCTTTATTGAAATTGGTAGGAATTTTTTTCAGCAGCAGTCCAAGTGACACTGTGTTCCATGTTTACCAAACGCCTGGTGTCATGTTTTCACCACTATCTCAGATGCTTGGTGAGAGCATTCTTTTCACATATACCTCTCACTACATCTTGCATTGACTGTTTAAAGACTGGGGTGTTTGGCAATTCACTTACAATCAATACTGACTCACTAGAAAAGGGGGCTGATGTATCAAAGGATTTCACGCATTCGCTGTCTGTGGGTAAATGTGATGCTACATATTAGGAAAGATTGTTATGAAACCAGCCATTTTACCTATCAGTGGAATCAAATGTAGCCAAAATTTCAAATATGATTTTGATATTTCCCGATTCTCTACAGTTTATAAAATAACTAAATAAGACCTAAAACATGCTTCTAAACACTGCATCTTTAGACCAAAGACCACAAAACTAAAAAAAGCAGAAGGAAGAAGAGACAATGTTTTAGTGAGATCCCTAAACAACAAAACTCAAGCAGAATAATGTTAGCCCAGTCTTTCTTGATACTACCTTGTATAACAAAGTTACATTGTATTGGCCCCTTCAGGAAGAAATAAAAATGACTCTTTCACTCATCTTTTCCTTTCTTTGAATGGCACTTAGTTTGTGGTTGCAAATGTGTTTTTCAGTGTTTATATGTTTACACCTGTGATGGCTATTTTCCTTTCGGTGGGGTTTTATCAGTTATTATAGGTTTAAACCTAAAACCAGATAGCCTAAATATATTCTACGCCAACCTCCTGAGCCTAAACACATTAGACCCTAACCTCCTAAGCGTTACTCACATTAGGGGCATAACTCACAGTAGAGAATAACCTCATACATAAACGATATTAGAGGCATAAATCACGGTGCATGAAACACAGTACATGAATCACATTTCCTGCGCACCACATAAATCACATTAGGGCCTGGCGTCCTATCCACCCAACAGTCCCCCTGGCCAACTGGCCTTCTCAGAGGGCTCAAATGCCCTATGTCTAAAATGTCAGGGCGTCTCAAAGTGCGCAATTGCGCAGACCTAAACGATGCAGCTGTCACTAAGTGTTGTACAGCTGGGAATCAAGTGAAGGCCCTAGCACCACTGTGCCCTGAGAACAAATATGCCAAACGTTGCAGCTGCCCGCGCTGGTGCGACGCAGCTGGGAACAAACAAAGTAAAGGGGGGCCCTGGCACGTCTGTGCCCTCGGGGCCCCACTGGGGCCATCTAAATTAAATTGCTCCCATCGGTGCAGCTGCCCTCTAGCAAGCGGGCAGCTATAGAAAATAGCCAAAACTGGAAGGGGCACGGGCCCCTATGGGCCCTCAAAACCAACATGCCCCAACGTTGGAGCGGCCCGCAACGGCGGGACCGCTCAGGCACCGACAATGTGCCTCGGAATACATCACAAAGGCGCCCATGGAGCCCCCACTCACCGGGACTCTCTGGGCGTCTGCTCCTCTCCTGCGCCGGTCCTCCCGGTCTCAGGCGGCATTTTCTCCCGTGCGGTGGGGGCAGGCACCGACAATGTGCCTCGGGCCCCCTCCGCCTCAATCACCACGGGCTGCTGCAGGAACTTCTCCCGGCTCTTCCGTGGACGCGGGGCCCTCCCTTCATCACGGCATCACGGGAGCCGCGCTGGCTTGCCTCAGCACTTCTCCTGGTCAACAGGCGGGGCTCCTCCCAGCTCACGGGAGCCCTGCCTCGCCTCACTCTGCCACAGGCGCTGCCTCTTCCGGTCCGGTCGCGCTGCGATTGGCAGCCGCAGCCACTTCCTCTCGTGGCCCTGCCCAGAGTCAGGCACGGCCGCCTGGCTTCCTGGTCGGGCCGGCGGCGAACTCTCAGTGCGGGGTGGGCACCCGTTTTTGAAATAACAGCATAAGCGGGGTGGGCACCCGCAATTGGAATATCAACTAAGCGGGGTGGGCAGCCGCAATAACATAAAAGCCAAAGCGGGGTGGGCACCCACAATCGGCATCACGGGGGAATCCCTATGATGGGGATTCCCTCTCAAAGGGCTGCAGCTCAGCGCTGCGCAGCCCACGCTCCTTTTCTTGGGGGAAAATCAAAAATAAAGCGCTCACGAGGCCCTAGAAGCTTGAGTCCTTCATCAACAAGCGTAAGTCCAAGCAGAAATGTTCTTCTAGGTCCAGGGGGCACAGCTGGGCCCAGGGAGGCCAGCACACAGGGCCCTCCAGCAGGGAGGCAAGCCCCCATGGCGTTTCCTCCTGGGCCCCAGCATCAGCACGCCCCCTAGTCAGGAACAGCACCAAAGTACAGAACAATTTCATGGGGTCACAGCCCCTATATTTATACTCAGGATTCCTTTGTCTGTAGTGCAGGGCATGGGGGAACCAGATGCAACTGGTTCAGGGGGGATTTGGAGCACTTTGTTTTCCAAGCTCCTCTTCCCCTTTGTCAGGTGGGGGCTAGGTGATCAGACACACCACAGGGGGCGGAGCCAGCATTGTGCAGGCTGGGCACAGTCCTATTCAGGGTCAGGGGATTACTCCTCCCACTACTCCTACTGCAGATGTCCCATTCAGCTGAGCGCTGACTCACCCTGCCCCTCCTGGAGCCACACACACCTCTCAGCCCCTGTCACTCACAATCCAGACATGCAATTCACATCAGGCAGGCAGACACATAGCACACAGAAATGCCAACTTCTAAAAGTGGCATTTCTCCCATAGTCATAATAAATCTGTGCACACCATTGCGCAGCATTTATTCTCACAATTTCATACATACTAAACTTGACCAAGCTGCTCCTCCCATTTCCTGAATTACCACTGACACACTTTATCAGGGAATCCCCAATGCATTCCTATGGGAGGGCAGGCCAACCTTACCAAATGTACACAGAGAGCGCACGCACTTTCCACTGGACCACAGTGCTAAAGTGCCCAGAGGCCTAAAACCACCAACACCATGTCACAGAAAAGGCAAAAAGTTTAGGGGTGAACCTGCCAAAAAGGGCCAAGTCCAACAGTCTGATGTTATTTTCTGCCATTGATGCAGGGAATGAGAAAGGGGAATTTTCTTCAGTGAAAAAGACAAGGGAAGAGCGGCAGGCGGCGAGGCGTCGTCACTGCTTCCGGCCCAAATACCTGGGCTGAACTTGTTGCTTTCGTCTAGGCTGTATGGAGTAGGCAGCCTGTGGTGGTGCACGGTATTGTTGCTGTTGTTGGTAGGAAGGTCGGAAAGAGGTGTAAGTTTGAGTTTGGTATCTTTGGTAACCTCCTCAAAAAGAATAAGGGGCATATTAGCAACGAGGCGATAAACAATTATCGCCGCTTTGCGTCCGTTTTAGGACGAAAAGCGGCGATAATTTTATCGCCTAATCAGCAAGGTCACGCTATCGCGTGAATCCTTGCATTATCGCCCTTTCCCCAACGCCCATCTTTGCATCTCTAATGAGATGCAAAGTGGCGCACTCCGGATGGACTACGTTGCAAATATCGCTGATGTTCACATCGCGATATTTACAAGGCAGCCCACATGATTTTAGCAGAGGTTAGATTTCGGCGAAAACTGCCGTTTTCGCCAAAATCTAACGTCTGCTAAAATCCTGACTTAGCCATCCCTAACATAGGGGTGGATTCTGCTGATATGACCACAGGGTCGTATCAGCAAGGTTATCGCCGTTTGCAGGGAACATCGCTGGAAAACCAGCGATGTTCCCTGCAAAACGGCGATAACCTCGCTATCTCTGGAATTTTTATCGCCCTGGAGAAGCGCGTTGTTAATAACGCGCTACCAGGGCGATAAATTCCAGAGATAGCCTGCGATAGGGAATCTGTCGCTAAGCACGGCCAGCGATAATTATCGCTGGCCGTTGATAATATGCCCCTTAGTTCCTCTACCACGTGCTCCACGAAAGGGGGTCTTTCTATATTGGAGCGTTCCCAGAGCCTTAGCTGTGTCCATGTCTGTTTTGATGGTTTGCAAAGCGTCATCAATATGTTTGCCAAAGAGGGTTTCACCATCAAATGGCATGTCCAAAATCTTGCTTTGCACCTCAGGGCGGAACATAGTTGCTTTCAGCCAACCGTGGCATCTGAGGACAGCAGCTCCAGCAAGCTGACGAAAGGCTAAGGAAGCAATATCCATAGAAGCATCAATGATTTCGGATGCAGATCTTTCCCCCTCAAGCAGGATCTTTCTTGCTTTCTTGCTTTCATCTTTTATCCTCTGGAAGGAGATCTAAGAAATGAGCAATGTCCGACCACATCTGCCGATCGTACCTGGCTAAAATCGCAAGAGCGTTGGCAGCACGAACAGTCGCACCTGATGTGGTTGTGAATCTTTTCCAATGTTATCTAAGCGCCTCCCTTCTCTGTCAGGTGGAGCAGTAATGGACGCTAGAGGGTTCCTCGATCTCCGTTGAGCGGCCTGCGAGATAACGGAGTCAGGCTTAGGATGTCCTACTAGACAGGCTGGAGCATCATCCGGAGCTTTATACTTTTTGTCGATCCTGCGTAAGACAGGGATAACTGTGACAGGTGTCCTCATTACCTTTATACCTTCTTCCCATATGTGATCTACAATGGGTAAGACCTAACAGATTTCCTAAACAGATCTTTGAAATCCTAGAGAAAGCAGTCTGATTGTTTGACCGTTAAAGACAGTTGGAGGCGCAACACTGCTCTTTCTATTAAGGCGTGAAAGCCGCTGATATCCTCTGGTGGAGACTCTACAATTTGCGGGAAAGGAAACGCAGGTGTTGATATGAAGTAGTCTTCCTATTCATCTCCTGTTTGCCCATCTTTTTGAGGTTGATTGTCCTCAATTTCTCCTTCATCAGAAGTATCCTGATGATGTTGCGGCACAACAGTATCTCCCGTAGGGGAGGGCGCAGATAAAGGTACAGAGGATGTGGTGGAGAAGCAGCAGGCGGTGGTGGCTGTGGAGGAACAGCCGCTGAAGGAAAGCATGTGCGATAGTCATGTAATAAATCCTGAAGGTCTTGTACCAAAGTAACAGGAAGGTGGACCAAAGGTTCATTAACTGGTTCCATATACTGAATCTTTGCATGAGGAGGGTGATATTCTTGTTGGTAGTATCCCTCATATTCGTCGTCATCTTCCTCCTGATATTTGACATGTAATTGAGAAGGACTATCAGCAGGTCCAAACATCCCATCGTCATCAGACTCCTCATCGACCGGTACATAGGCGTAAGCTGTAAGGTGGATGGACACTTACGACCAGGCGTGGGATAAAGCGTCGTCAGCTTCGTCGACGGTAGCGGAGTCTGCGTCGTCGACGAGGACATGACAGGAACGGATGACGTCGTCGTCAGCATCGTAGACGAGATTGTCGTCGACGCGGTCGTAGACGAGGTCGTCGACGGAACCACCGTCATCGGTGAGGATGGCGACGAAAAGGTTGTAGTCGTCGTCGTCAGAGTTGCCGTCGACGATGAGATCGTCGGCGGTGTAGCAATAGTCGTCACTGGAAGTGTCGTCGGCGGGACCGTCGTCGAGTCCGTCGTCGACGATGTAAATTTTTTTGCCGACGAGGTAGTAGAGACGTGTCTAGAAGGTGATTTTTGCGTCGACGGTGATCCAGAAGTTAATGCCGTCGGTGACACAAGCTTTTTACAGACAGAAATTTTAATAGAGTGAATAGAAGAGTGTTTTTCCTTCTTATGCCTTTTTTCCTCAGTAGGAAATGGAAGCTTTCCTTTTTGTGAGGTGCCTGCATCTTCCTGACGAGACCTTTTTGAAGTCTTTTTCTTGGAAACTTCAGGAGATTCAAGAGGTCTCTCTCTCCTTTTGGGTGTTTCCTTAGAAGCCTGTGAGGTAGAGCTCTCCTCATCCTCGGAGACAACGTCAGATTTAGATTTAAGTTTCTGTAGCCAAATCAATAATCTACCCTCTCTATCCTAGAGGGTTTTTGTAGAGAAGGTTCTACAGATTTTGCAGTCTTTTACCTTATGTTGAGGGTAAAGGCAGTAGATGCAGCTCTTATGTGGATCCTCAGCATGCAGCCTCTTCTTACCACATGATCCACACGACCTGAAGAGACCTTTCTTTGAAGATTGCGACATACTGGTTAGAAAACTAGTTAGAAAACTGGATAACAAGAGAAAACTGAGCAGAGCTCAGGGAGACTCCCTTTCACACGACGTGCGGTAGAAAATCTGAGGAACCTAGCCTCTCTTGGGATTGTTCTAGAGGGTGCCATCGCCTGATTGGCTGTTGCTTAAGTTTGGTTCTTTTTTACAAAAGAAAGTGGATAGGCTATTGCAGTGACTCTTCATCGCATGGTAGCCTATAGTAGTTTTATCTACTGCTTTTATATGTATACCGTGGGACTCCCACTACGACGACGGGGATGATTCAAGCATGTGAATCTATGAAAGATCCAATACTGGAGAAGAATAAGTTACTTACTTGGCTTCAGTAAAGCTGTTTTTGGTGGATACTCAGAATATCTAACTGCAGATTCCTCATCTAGTGATCCTCCCCAGACAGCAGACTTGATCCGGAAACGTTTACAATAGCTCCTGCGAGCTACCAGGTAGGACCATCAGACTCTGTTCTGCCTCTGGATATGAAAACACAGCGCTGCATAAAGGCACCACCCCTGCACGCTAATTACAGTTTATTTATAGGTCCTTTCCGTGCTCAGAACATGAAATGTGATTGACAGATTGAGAAACAAAAACTGTGTGCGAAACTAAGTTGAAACCTTATTAACTCCCAAAAGCCCACTCCACAGAACGGGAAGGAAGGCGGGAGTTGAAGACCCTACAGCTACATAGAGTATCCACCAGAAAGAGCATTACCAAAGGAAAGTAACTTATTGTTCTGATGTATACTTCTGACAGCAGATTCCTCACCATGTGAAAGCAATACCCCCCTCCAAGGAGATGGGTCGGAGGACTGCACTTTAGACCTAGAAGGCCTACAGGACTGAGCGGGCAAAAATGACCCTTACTAGGACTTAAGAATCGAGACAGCAGTGCCTGATGAAAGTAAGGATAGATGCCCATATGGCTGCCTAGCAAGTGTCCAAAACATGAACACCCTAAGCTAAGGTTGTAGCTGCAATTGCAGCTTTTGACCTGGTAGAAGGAGCCCTCAGGAGGGTCCCTTTTGGCCAAAGCATATCAATGTTTGATGCAAACGACAGTCCATCTTAACACGGTCTATTTATGAATCATCTTTCCTTTCTTCGCGCCGCATTACAGAATCCACCAAAGACCTCATCATCCACTCCTTATTTTTATCAAAGTATAAGCTATAGGTCCATTGTGGATCTAACTAGTACAAGGTTGTAGCTGCAATTGCAGCTTTTGACCTGGTAGAAGGAGCCCTCAGCAGGGTCCCTTTTGGCCAAAGCATAACAAAGTTTGATGCAAACGACAGTCCATCTTAACACGGTCTATTTATGAATCGCCTTTCCTTTCTTCGCGCCGCATTACAGAATCCACCAAAGACCTCATCATCCACTCCTTATTTTTATCAAAGTATAAGCTATAGGTCCATTGTGGATCTAACTAGTACAGCCTCTCCTCCTCCTTAGAGTGATGTGATGGAGAGACGAATGTGGTGAGAGCAACTGCCTAGCCCACGCCCCTTTCGGAAGAAATTATGCACGGATGCACAAGTCGTAAGTATGAAAGTGCCTGGAAAAAAGGTAGTGTTTGAAGGCTGGGAAAACGTCTGTAGCTTCCCGACAGGCTATGCAGAAGTGATTACAATGCGAAACACAATCATCGGAGTTAGGAGCCTGATGGGCATTTATGCAGAGCACTGAAAGTAGATCAACTTTGTGGAAGGATGATATCTAACACCTTTGACACAAAGTCGAAACACTCAGATGATTCTGCTCAATTTCCATGCATGTAGGTGTATATTGTGGAAGTTTGGGTGCAATACTCTCCCATGTAGCTGGGACAACAGATACTCCTGAAGAAGTAGACGTAAAGGAGGGCAGATACTGATGAGTCGGCAGTTTGGAATACCAGGCCGTCCTGGCCCAAACCAGGGCAACCAGACTCAGTTTTGTTCTGGCTTACCAGGCTTTCTTCATGATCTACCGGATCAGTGGCAGAAGTGGATATGCATATAGGAGGATGGAGTCCTATGAAAGACGGAATGCATGTGTTAGAGCACCATGAGGAGGAAACGCTAGAGTGCAGAATGCTGGGTACTGTATATCTTTATTCTTCATCCGAAAACACACAGGTGGCATGCATCACTTAGGGGCATATTTACAAGCCCCTATTGACACCACAACATCACTTTCAGTGACGTTGTGGTGGCGATAGGGGCCTCACCTTATTTACAAGGTAGCGTTAAGCCACTTAACGTGGCTCAACGCTGCCTTGTAAATAAGGCCCCCTTTCACGCTATACTTAGCATGAAAGGGGTGGGCATTGGGTGTTGCGGTGGGCGTTCCACCGCGAACACCCATTGTTTTTGACGCTGCCACCTATTTACAAGGGCAGCGTAAATAGGTGGCAGCGCCAAATTTAAGACCAGGAAAAACCAGGGACCCTTCCTGCACATAAACAATCCTTTAAAAAAATGCCATTTTGTAACTTCCATGTGTGCTGCATTAAGCAGCACACGTAGAAGTGACAAAATGGCATTTCTGGATCGTTTATGTGCAGGAAGGGACACCTTCCTACACATAAACAATCCTCCCCTGCACGCAGGCACCGTTGCACTATGCTGCAAGTGTGCCTGCGTTGGCGCTACACTGCTAAGTGTAGCGCCAGCGCAGGGGGAAACGCAAGGCTGCACCATATCCTTGTAAATATTCTTGTAAATATGGTGCAGCCTTGCGTTTCTGAAATGATGCGTTAAGCCATGACGGTTAAAGCCTCACTCCGCCAATTCATTGTAAATATGCCCCTTAGTGTATATAATTATATCCAAGTTAGCATAGAACTCTGTTTCCAACCTCATTATTCTGGGTTAGGAGGTCAGGAGGTAGCAAGTGAGAGTAAGCATGAGCAGAGTGGAAGCCCGATGTCTTTGGGGAGTGAGGTGCGAGGGAATGTGGAGGCATAGCTATCCCTGTTGTCATTACAGCAGCTAAAGTAATTTATCCAATCTCTGTCTTTAGGAGTGGGGCCCCTTCCCCATCTCATAGTGAGCTTACATTTTGTGAGAAGAAGAGCAAGTGCTGCAAATCATCTGGATTGTTTAGACATGTCTTTAACATATTCCAGTAATGCTTGTAGCCACTTGGTGAAGATACTCCGTGCCACTTCCAGGTGTAGACGACATTTGTGATTGGCAAGACAATGAATGTTGAGTTCATTTGCCCTGATATTGAGGGATTCTGCCAGGTGATTGACCAGGTAGATCCAATGAATTTGAGCCGCAGCCTCTCAGCCTCCAGATAGATAGAACAGGACCTCATTCCACCTTGCTTGCTGCAGTCCCACATGGCGGTTGTGTTATCGATCAGCACCTGGATCGACGTTCCATAAAGTTATATTATGTAGGAGTTTGTAAAATAGGATGGTGAAGTTAAGCACTGGGGAAAAAACCTGTTCTTTTGCTCTTTGTGGAAGGACAAGACTTGGGTTTCAGCTCTTGGGGGAAGGCAGTGTTTATGGCAGGTCTTCTCTCTCTTACCTTACTCTGGTATCTGGAGCAGGGATGAGAGGGGTGACCTTCCCCAGCAAACTGAGCACTGTCCTCCAGAGTGGCTAGAGGACAGAAAGGAGATGCTATGAAATGGAACCCAAAGGAAGCTCACAAGGAAAAGAGCTGAGATATAAAGATGGTACCTATGGAAGAAAAAAGCACTTGGCATACAAAACCTCTCAACAGAACAAACAATACAGGAGAAAAAAATAAGCCATTCAAAACAAAGAAAAGGCAAGAGCAAAAATAAGTCCAATGTAACCTGGAAAGAAGAAACAATGGACTGAGGTACAAGGAGAGCGAGACATGACGAAGACAGAATCCTCTAAGCGTTGCAACAGATAGAAGAATACAAAATATCAATTTGTGTAGTAACAAGAGCTGACAGCCCCAAAAAATTACTTGGGAACACTAGAGCCATCCTGTCTTAGCATGCTCCTTAGGAATAAATGGTACTTCTGGTAACAAGATTGTCCTGGTCATAAAGACTTTCAACCACTAAATGTCTTGATAGCTCAGCAAGAGACTTAAACTACCTTCTGTTCCACAATCTCCATTTGCCAAAAATCAAAGGGGGAAACATATGGGAACTTCTCTTGCGACACATCTTGTCCTGCTGTTAATGTGGTGCCTGCAACCTTCTGGGAGAGTACAGTCCTTTGTTTGGTGCTCGCAGTTCCTGTACACGCCAGAATCCGCAGCACGGTACAAACCACTATCGTCACACAGCGTAACAGGTGGAAAGGCCCTGAAAGCTAGATGGATGGCTTGCAGCATCAAAAGTCTGATGTGACTGCACTGTTCAATGGGTGACCAGAGGCCTCTGTTCTCCACATAGTCCAGGTGACTTCCCCAATCTACAGCAGAAGCATCCATCACTAAAGATATCTCAAGGGAAAGAGGGGATTACAGTCTTTCACACGTCAGGTTGGCATCTGACATACGCCCCTGACTGTCCTAGGACACCTCGTCAGAAAGCCAAATCCTGTCTGTGATGGATTCCCATGGCAGCAGATGCCAACAGTGGCGAGGCACCAGAAAGATGCAAGACACCAGAATACCAAGCAGTATCGTCAAGGTTGATACAGCAGATCTCTCTTGAAATAGTGAGATATTAGCCTGAATGTCCTGAACTCTCTGCAGCAACAAAAAAACTCCGGGCACCAGTATGAAAAATGGCCTCTGTAGAAAATCTGCTTTTTTCACCTGGTTCCTGTACTTTTTTCTGCTACACACTGCTGGTATTTTGACTCTGCACACTGAAAAACCACTAACTGGGTTTTCAGTGCATATATTCCTTTTATGGAGTATAAGTTGATGGTATTCAGTTTCTCAGCCTCTGGTGCACAACCTGCCTGTTCTTTTCAGGAGAGATCTGCAGAAGGGCTAATTTCCTTTCAGAATTTTTCAGAGGTCTGCAGTCCTAAGGGGGAGAATGGGGCTAACAGCTATCTTCCTAGGAATCCCGCAGAAGAGATAAGAGAGGAATGTGAATATGCAGAGCTGATTCACTCCTCCAGTAAACCAAACACACACTTAGCAGGGTCTTTGCAGTAAATCAGAGACTGTAGGACAATGTGTATCGGGTTATATTAGAAAAAAGGCATTCAGCCCACCTCTGCAAGGTTCTATATCTGATGGTGTGGGAGATCAAAGCACTGGATTTTGAGATAAGCTAACTTCCACTACCTGCTGCTTACAAGATGGGGACACAGGACTCTGCCCAGAGGAGGCAGTGGGGGTTGTGTCTCACTTGTCAGCCACCTGAGCCTAGACTTTTGAAGGTCCTATGGTATATAGCAGAGCTGGATGTCTGATCACGGCGGGAGGACAATTAAACCCACAATCTCGCATGGTGGAAGGAGACAGAGACTGCTGAACTGTGGGTGGGAATGTAACCCACCCTAACTATGACTTGTGAGTTTTATTCTACAAAAGGTAGTCACTGTTGGCTGATAACCCAGTTCATTGGGCCATAAACGTTCATTGAAGGACTCTTCTTGTGAAGCATACCAGTTGTAACAGGTCTGGCACTGGACTTGGCAAAGAGTCTCTGGTGGAACTGGAAAGCGAGTGACAAAGCTAACTTACGGTCCTTGTGAACTGGTATTCAGAAAGGGGATTCTTGAGAGGAAGGCAAGGACGTTGGAGTAAACACCAAGGGAATGACTGCTAGCTGTGAAGGAGAGGCTATCGTCTACTGGCACAGGCAGACTCAGAGACCAGAGAGATGCTGCTTGCCATGGAGAGGCAAGATAGGCACAACCCTCCCTACAGAAACTCTGTAAAATTTTGAAGCAATGAACTGTGCCTGCCTACCCAAGGTGAATGACTGTCATCCAGTCCTTCGACCTGATTGAATGCAAGAGGCAACCTGGAGCTGGGAGTTGTGCTGTGTGACTGTTGGACTGAGAGGGAAGATGGCTACAGTGGCCACATGTGAGCACTGTGCAAGAACCTTCATTGATTGCCAACACAGAATGGAGAATGTGCAATGGAACTACCACTTTAAAATGTATAACTTTGAAGTGACCAATACAATTGTGGTAATTTTGCCTTTATTTTAATCATAAAATACTTTTTGATTTTACTAAATTGGTCTGGGAGATATACTGAATGGTATATTGATTCAAGTGTGGTACTGCTCACCCTTAAGACACGTTCTCTGTAGTCTCCTTCCATGTCAGTCCTGCGCTACTAAGGGGTAGACTAGCCTGTCTTAGAGAAACAGTGTTTGCCTGAATAGGAGCTAGTTTTGTATGGTGGTGGGATAGTTATACCAACTGGGGAACCGAGCTTCCTACAACCCCAACATAGAGTAGCATCTGAGTAAATTGAAAATGAAGACTTTGGCTGATTGATTGAAAATCCCAGGGTAGACAGTAACAACATCGTTGACTTAAGAAGTCCAAGGCTAGCTGAGACGAGCCTTCATTCAACAGTGAAGCTGTTGAGGTACAGAAATACATGGATCACTGACCTGAGAAGTTGGGCAGCTTCCACCAACATGATCTTCTGTCTAAGGCCAGCAAAACGTGTATGAGTGCCATCATTTAGAAATTCTGCTTCGTGAGGAATATGTTTAATACTCTGAGGTTCAAAATTGGTCTCATGCCCCTATTCTTCTTAGGGGCCAGTAAGTACTGGGAATACACTGATGATTACATAATCATCCCATTTCTGATTAACATCCTCAAGTACCTCTCTTTCCTCCTCTTCTTCAACATCATTGTTTTCAATTGTACTCACGTTCGACATGCACAACGGTGTAGCTGGTGGCAAATACAGTATTGTAGCTGCTGCAGTAATGGTTGCTGCAATGGGGAGGTAGTTGTGGCGGAAGCATTGGCCTGGCACAAGGAGGTTGTGGGGCATGCGGGAGGAGGGTGTAATAGTCTGTCATCAGGGCCTGCACATCTTTGACTAGATCACTGAGTACAAGCATCATTGGGGATTCCATATAACAATGCTTCTAGCCTTGTAAGGATCGTAGCGTTGGTCATAATGAGGATAGCTGAAATTACAGCCTCAGTCTTTTTCCTGAGAGTACAAGAGAAGTTGGTGAGCATCCCTTAAGCAGGACTGACCCTCAACGTCATCATCGTCTTGGCATTTGGGCCTTACACCCCCTAGACTATATGCTTGCATGAATGGGCTGTCATCTTCTGACTCTTCGTACTCTTCTTCCTGCTCTGTGTTGAAGAGTTCCATGCACACTACTGTTCTCTGTGGTCTAGCTTTCACAAGACAAAATCAAAAATGTGCAGGAACCCTTCTCCTATATTAATGTACCTAGTGAGTGCCAACCTCAGTTGTGTTTTTGAATGCAGACCAGCATTTATCTCATAGACTGCACTTTAGATTTAATTGTTGCACAAGTCACATGACTATGCCATTTTAGGTTTCCATTTTGTTATCTTGTACTAGCTCTTTTATTGTTGGCAACACTTTGCATTTACTTTGCTTTCCGCTTCCTGGTTCAGTTTTTTGGTTCCCCGCTGATAAGCTGTTCTTGGCAGTCCAGCTTTCAGAACATCTGCCCAACAATGTGCAGGGACCTCTTCTCCTATATTAATGTGTGTGAAGTGCAGCCGCTTTAGTTGTTGTTTGAATACAGATCTACATTGCCTTATGTCAGTACTTTGCTTGACTTTGATATCATATTCTGAACTTTACATTTAATGCTTACACAGGACTCTCTGTTTTCAGTTTTCACTTTAATAACTTTAAATGCCTGTTTAAAGGTTAGCAACAGTTTGCTCCTCCTTTTCCCGGTTCAGCTTTTTAAGGGCTGCAATGTTGGGTACCCTGCACATTGTTGCTTTCAGCAGTCCAGCTCTCAAGAGACCCAAATGACCTTGTGTCCTCCTTTATTAGCATGGCTAGTAAACAGCTACGCAGCAAGAATGCATAGTGAGGATGCCAGTGGGACATCTAAGGCCTAACAAGGGCAAAGCTATCTGAGCCCAGCCATGTACAGAGGCCAGGAGTTCTGCACTGCCGAATATCCATCTTAGTCGTAAGTGATGCAGGCTTCTACAGCATAAGCTGCTCAATCTTCGCTACAAGTATACCAGTCTTCCCAACCAAGTCCTGTCTCATAGTAATTCTTTGAATATTGGATCCTCCCTCCATCAAGCTCACAAATGTATGTCTTGTCACTCAGTATGTACTAAAAAAAAACAAGGTTAAAAGTTGTGCTGCTCAAGGTACATTTGGTTCCTAAACATGCTCTTGAAATTCATCAATTCATTTTACAAAATAACAGATATTCTATTTACTACAGAGGCATGGCTAAAAGGCTGGCCCAATTTTGCCTTAATTCAAGTCACTTTTGCCAACTTTAATGTCTTCCATTCTAATTGAGCATGTGAAAAACGCAGGGTCGGGTGGATATTTTATGTAAAATCTTCCATCACTTTTGTAGTTTTTCATGCCCTGTCCCTCAATAACTCAGAAGTTCTGGTCATCAAATTAGCTCCCAATGCAGAAGTTACACTTTTCTTTATGTTAATATATTGCCACCAAGCAATGCTACCTCTTTTCTAAGTGATTTACGGACATAAGTACTTTTTTTGTACGACATATTCAATCCCAATCAGTTTTGGTGATTTTAACTCACCTTTGTCTACTACATCCAACGATCAGGTTCCTAATTTTCTCAATTTGATATATTTTTGTGCCCTTTTACAATTCTTTTTCTCAGCAACTCCTGACGTTAGTAACGTTCTTCAGCAGGTGTCTCCAACCTTTTTTGCTATAACTGCTAGTTGGGTTCAATGAAAATCACTCAACTTATTAACAGTATTAGTGTTGTAATAGTTACCACATCAGACAAGATTACATTAGTCTCCTGGTCAGAGAACTCTGCTCTCCCCTCGCGCAGCTCCGTCATTGCGCCGCTGCCGCTGCCCCCTGCACCTCTCTGTCCTGGTAACTGTGCCCGTTTTTTTTTTGTTTTCCTTTATTCGTTTTTATTTTGCTTTTTATTCTTTTCTTCCTTATATTCTCCCATTTCTTTTACTTGATTGTGCCTTGTTGTGTCCTTTTTTTGCCCTGTGTCCTGTTCTTGCCGTTTTTTCTGTCGCTGCTGCCCCCGCAGCCCTTTCCCCCCCCCCCGGCCAGTTCCCGCTCCCGCCTCCCAGCTGCACACCCTCCCCGTCCCCTACTTAATGGCCGCTGCTGCGCAAGCAGTTGAGCAAGACCTCTGACCTCCTGGTCAGAGAATTCTGTTCTCCCCTCGCGCAGCTCCGTCGTTGCGCAGCTGCCGCTGCCCCTGCACCTCTCTGTCCTGGTAGGTGTACAAGGCCCTGTTGGTCTGTCTGGTTTGTGTCAACTGTGCCCGTTTTTTCTGTTGTTTTCCTTTGTTCGTTTTTATTTTGTTTTTTATTCTTTTCTTCCTTATATTTTCCCATTCTTTTACTTGATTGTGCCTTGTTGTGTCCTTTTTTTCCCGGTGTCCTTTTCTCGCCCTTTTTCCCGCCGCTGCTGCCCCTCGCGGCCCCTCCCTCCCTGCTGGTTCCCACCCCCGCCTCCCAGCTGCACTCCCTCCCCCATCCCCTACTTAATGGTGGCCGCTGCGGGGCCGCTGGTGTGCCACAGGCAAGCCCGTCTGCGCCCGTCCGCGACCAGCGCCAGGGAACCCGGCTCTCCGACTCCCCACCGCTACGACTCAGCCGCCCTCCACGCACTCAACCCCGGAAGAAACAACAACTGCCAGCTGTCGACGCCGGACACCACCCACGGACAGCTTTCCTGCTGATACTGCCGCCGAACCTTCTCCAACCTCCGCACCCCCACGGCCACCGCCCACCCTACGTACGCCAGCACACCTGAACCCCTGAGGTGCATCCACCTCAACGTGCGCTCCCTGCACAAACACGCAGTAGAGATCTGGGACCTCCTCGACGCCCTTTCTCCAGATGTCGCCTTCCTCACGGAAACCTGGACCAAATCCACCTCCGCCCCCGACATCGCCACCGCCATCCCCGACAGATACAAGATCCAGAGAAAGGACTGCCCCAATCACCCAGGAGGAGGACTCGCCATCGCGCACAATAACTCCCTCCTACTCACCACTTCCAGCATGAACGACTCCTCGTCCCCCACGGAACACCTCCATTTCCTGATCAAGACCAGCCCCAGAACAACCCTACGCAGCACCCTCGCCTACAGACCCCCTGGACCACAAACCGCGTTCGCCACAACCACCACTGATCTCAGTGCGCCCCACGCCATTGCCTCCATGGACTACATACTGCTCGAAGACCTAAACTTCCACCTCGACAACCTCAGCGACCCCAACTCCACCGCCCTCCTGGACAACCTCGCCAACATCGGACTGAAACAGCTCATCACCACCCCAACCCACAAGGCAGGACACACCCTTGACCCCATCTTCGCAGGAGGGAACAACAGCCGCTTCAAACACACCACGCAACCCCTCTGGACGGACCACCACTCCGTAGACTTCTCTTTCGAAAAAACAACAGCTCACAAACCTACACCACGCCCCTGCAAAGGAATTGGAGCAAAGTCACCGAGGAACACCTCAACTCCACCCTCAACCAAGACCCCCCTCCCACCACCACCAACGTCAACTCTGCAGCCAACGAGCTCCACAGATGGATCACCGACTGCGCAGACATGCTCGCCCCCCTCCGTAATTCCAACAGACAGAGCCCCATGAAAGACACATGGTTCACCACCGACCTCCGAGAATCCAGACACACCTGCAGACATCATGACAGAATACCACCAACGTATCAGATCCACCAAAAAGACCTTCATCCAGGACAAAATCCTCGCCAACGCCAGCAACTCGAAGGAGCTCTTCAGCATCATCCAGGAATTCACCAAACCCCCAAGCAAAGCTTCGGATGTCACCCCTTCCCAGGACCTCTGCAACAAACTCGGTCCTACGTCCATCTCAAGATCAAGTCCCTCTACGACAACTTCAATGAACAGACACCCGATGCCGAAACCACGCCCACCCCCAGCATTGCCAGCCAGCCCACCATCTCCACCTGGACCCCGGTCACCACCAAAGACACCGCCACGACCATGAAGAGCATTCACTCAGGAGCCCCCACGGACCCCTGCCCGCCGCACATCTTCCACAGTGCCGCCACCGCCATAGCACCCGAGCTACGACGCACCATCAACGCCACCTTCGAATCCGGCACATTCTACGAAAACTGGAAACGCGCAGAAGTCAAGCCCCTCCTCAAGAAGCCCTCCGCAGACCCGATGGACCTCAAAAACTACAGATCCATCTCTCTCCTCTCCTTCGCGGCTAAAGTCACCAAGAAGATCGTCAACAGCCAACTCACGAACTTCATTGAAGACAACTCCATCCTCAACTCTTCCCAATCCGGATTCCGCAGCAACCACAGCACCGAAAACGCCCTCCTTGCCGCTACAGACGACATCCACACTCTCCTCAACCAGGGCCACACGGCGGCCCTCATCTTACTGGACCTCTCTGCAGCTTTCGGCACCGTCTCCCAACGCACCCTCACCGCCAGACTCCACGAAGCCGGCATACAGGGAACCGCCCTCAATTGAATCTGCTCCTTCCTCACCGGCTGAACCCAAAGAATCAGACTCCTGCCCTTCCTCTCCGAACCCACAGAGATCAACTGCGGAGTACCCCAAGGATCGTCGCTCAGCCCCACGTTCTTGAACATCTATATGGCCCCCCTCGCCAGACAGCATGGACTCAGCATAGTATCCTACGCTGACGACACCCAGCTCATCCTCTCCCTCACGAGGCAACCCGACACCACCAAACTCAGCTTCCAGGAAGGAATGAGAGACGTTGCATCCAGTATGAGCAGCAGCTGTCTGAAGCTCAAATCGGAGAAGACAGAAGTCCTCGTCCTAGGACCCACCCCCTCAGTCTGGGACAACACCTGGTGGCCCCCGCCCACGGCAGCCCCCCTACTCCCATGGACCACGCACGGAACCTCGGCATCATACTTGACTCCTCCCTCACCATAACCCGACAGATCAACGCCGTCTCCTCCTCGTGCTTCAACACCCTCTGCATCCTTCGCAAGACTTTCAAGTTGATCCCCCCCCGAATCCAGAAAGACCGTCACCCACGCACTCATAACCAGCAGACTGGACTACAGAAATGCCCTCTATGCCGGAATCAACAAATCCCGGCCCCGGAAACTCCAGACCATCCAGAACACCGCTGCCAGGCTCGTCCTCGGCCTCCCACGACACGAACACATCACCCAGCACGTACGAGACCTCCACTGGCTCCCCATCGAGAAGAGAGTCACCTTCAAGCTACTCACTCACGCCTACAAATCCCTCCAGAACACCGGACCCCAATACCTCAACAAAAGAGTCTCCTTCCACGCACCCAAGAGAAATCTCCGGTCCGCCGACCTCGCCCTTGCCTAAACCCTGCGCATCCGCAGAGCCAGAATGGGTGGAAGAGCCTACTCCTACATTGCGGCAAAGACCTGGAACAAACTCCAGCTCAACATCAGACATTCCCCCACTCTGCACACCTTCAGGAAGAGCCTCAAGACCTGGCTCTTCGGCTGATTCGGAGCTGCACTACCCCCCACTACAATTAACAAACAAAATTAATTGTTTAAAATTATTCATGTGTTATCGTCTTGTGATGCTGCAGGACCAAATTTTATTCTCCAATCATTTTGTGAACCATTATCCATTTTATCATCACAAAATATCAACACTATCATAGAAAACATTGCTGAGGAATTAGGCCTTTTATTCTCCGCCCTCCTTTTACAGAAATGGACTGACTTATATTAAATAAATCAGCCAACCTTCAATGTGATACTGGACCAAAGTCCACACTGGATTGGATTCCTTTGAGGTTGAGGTTGACTATTGTTGAAAGATATATTGTTACATCCTTTAGATATAATGAATTCTTCTCGATCATCAGGCAGTGTTCTAGTTGTTTTACGACTGGCAAGGTCCACCCTCGTTTGGAGAAGCTTAATCTGTATCCTTCCAATCCTTCCAATAAACATCTGTTATTCAACGCCAAGATGCCCCGTTGCTGGGGTGAACGTGCGCTTTACAAATACACGTTATGTTATGTTATACTCTCAGTTATTGTCCCACTTCCTTTCTGTTTGCAGCAGGTACAATTCTAGAAACCTTTGTGCCCAATTGTCTCTGTACATATCTAGATTGTAATGAAATATAATAAAATGCACAAACTGGGGGGCGTGGTCAGCCATGATGGCCGAATTTATGTGATCTGTGAGGGCTCCGCTGTAGTAACGAGAACTGGCCCTTAAAACCGACTTCCAGCCGGAACCAGGGACCAGCATTTGAAGGCTCCCTTCCTGCACACCGATCGATTAGAAGTCCAGATTTCCCCACAGGCGCCCTGGAAAAAAAAATGCAACCAGATACGCAACCTGGGCCGCCGATCTGTATGGGCTGTGTGTGGCCTAAACAAATGTGCTGTGAGTGGGAGCGCTCCGACGCACTCCACTGAATACAGGCTTGAGCTGTGAGACAAGGCCCTCTGTAAATTGAACGGAAGAAACGACGCTCGTAGCTCCGACGGTGCCGCAGGGAAGGATGGCCTCGGGAGAGAGGAACTGTCACCATCTTCACTTACCCGCAACCACTTGCCGATAAAGACTGAAGAAACCATGGAGAGCAGGCCAACAACGGGGTGAGTGGCCGCGGCGGCGGAGAACAGCTCAGTGCACAGCTGGACGCCAAACAGCAGCCCAGGGAAACACAGAGACAAAGGCCGGAGTAGACGAGGCTACCTGACTCTAAGATGGCGGCATCGGGACACGGGCACGCTGCCTTGCTGAAAGCGTGTCACGTGGCCGATGGGGACATTATCGACATCACTAAATCAGCATGCGCACAGCAGCCATAATGCAGCTTTTGCACACGCTACTAGAAAGATTTATTTTTGCAAGACTCTGTTTATGCCTTACACATGAGAACTGTTTGCTGTGTTTGTTCTCTGCCTGTTCCTGGAGTTCAGTCTAAACATTGTGAGCAAGGTCGATAAACAATGCCCCTTGTTATTTTGTTCTGGTCAGGCCCTAGCACCTAGACAAAACACACTAACGCAGCTGCTGGTGGAAGCTCGTACTTTGATATTACGGGGATACATGTTTAGGTGACACACACTTGGAGAGGGAGCTTTCCAGGGAGAAGAGCAACACGTAGCTACGATGTAGAAATACCATCTATGGTCTAAGGTATGGGGTCTGCTGATAAAGCCGAGAGATCTTCTATTATATAATAATACTTCTTCATACCAAGGGGAGGGAGGTTAGGCACTATAGTCCTTTCTCCATTGTCTTTATATGATGACATCTCCCTTTATGATGTATGGTCTAGCTGCAATGCTAACCATATTCGTTATGCATTTTTCTGCTTGTTGTGGCACGTATACTGCATGTTAGAGCACGATAGTTAAAATAAACATTTTAAACTATATTCGTGTCTCAGTCAGATCTTATTGTGGACCGGTATGAGAGTGTGAGCGAAAAGGTGTGTCTTGTTACCGCGATTCCTGAGAGATCCGGGAGTGTTGTGTTCTGGGATGTCTAATCATTTGCTTCTCCATGAGTGTGTAGGAGAGCGAGTGAGACAATATAGCTAGTCGGTCCTGGGCTTGTGGGCACTAAGGTGGTAGGAAGGCACAGTCCCTATACACCGAGGTCCCATAATCCTGCGCATAGTTCTGTGTATGTGCAGAATCCCTGCAACGTGGCGCCACCAACGTTTGGTCTGGTACTTATTCACGAGACTCCTGAGTAGCGCTTGTGCTTGTCCACAATACCCTCTCACCAGTTTCAGAAACATCCGTGGTGCGGGGGAGTTTACCTCCTATATTTGGGATTTTATAGGTTTTTCAAGCTTGTATTCTAAAAGGTTTAGTTTTGTTTGTTCTTCACCCGATATTGCGCTACCATTTCCCTTACGGTGTCTATAATGGCAATTAACATTGCTGCGCCTAACTGAGCCGCGGTTACTGCGCATTTGACCCAGCATGGAGTCCCGGTTGCGGAAGCTGATTTTATATTTGTCAGAGACGGATGCTGCTTTCCGCTTTGAGGTTTTTTACTCCTGGGTTAAGTTTCCAGCTGTTGATGGACACGATAATTTCTTTCATGAATATGAACGTGGTGCGGTTCTAAAGGTAGCGCAATTAAGCATAAAACGTTTTGGGTTCGAGTGGCCGCTCTTAAGGAACATTTGCCACTCACACATGTTATCCATACTCTTGGCCATCAGCGTGTGGGAGCACATGCTGTTGGAAATTCTTTGGCTGATAAGGAAGCCAATTCTGCAGTAGCAGCTGTAACTAGGTCCATGACTAAAATTGATAATGATATTCTTGCGGCTGTGACGAAGGATGGGACGAAGTTCCCACAAGCTTTCCCTTCGAAGTATTCTTATCATTTGTCACCTGAGCAAGTCCCATTTGCTACGATACCGTCCATTAGCGATCGGCTGATTCCCAACGAGGACCGCAGACTTCCTTTGATCATTGCCGCCCATGAAGGCATGGCTTCTGCACATGCAGGAGTTTCGACAACAGTGTCTCTCTTGCAGCAGCGTTATTGTTGGCGTGGCTTGTGTAGACAGACTCGGAATTATGTCCTTTCTTGTGACATTTGTCAACAGATTTAGCCATCCACAGTTGCACGTTCACCACATACGCAACTTTACATTTCAAATCATCCGTTTGGTTGCATTTACCTTGATCACTGCGGTCCTTTGTCGTCAGACACTGCATATAAACATATTTTAGTTGCAGTGGATTCGTGTACTAGATTCCTTTGGGTTTGGCCGCAACGTAGTATTGACGCTCGACATGTCATTAGAGATTTGCGTGTCTTTGTCGGGACATTTGCCTGCGGCACCTTCCACTCTGACCAAGGTCCAGCGTTTGCCTCTAAGACTTACAAAGGACGCGATGAAGTCACTGGGGGTGCTAGTGCAATTTTCGTCTCCATACCGGCCTGAGGGCAATTCCGTAGTGGAGCGAATGAACCGAGACTTAAAGCAATCTTTGACAGCTAGAGTTTTCGGTACTGGCAGGAGTTGGCTGACGCATTTGTATGGAGTCCAACGTGCACTAAATAATCTCCCTAAAAGATCTCTGGGTGGGCGGACCCCATACGAAATGCTCTTTGGCATCAAAATGTTTGTGCCAGACCTTGATGGTCTAGACGTTGCGGTGGCTGCCGCAACCTTTGACGTAGATAACCATTGTGCTATGTTACAGGATCTACAAATGCCTCGGGATGCTCTCGCAAAGGATCACTTGTCCTCGTCCACGGATGCAGCGGTGCTGATTCCTGTAACTGGCTTGCTTCATAAAGTTGGTGATCTGGTCCGAGAGAAGTTGGAGAACAAAAAAGAATTTGGTCCATCCTATCGTGCACCGGTCCCAGTTCTTGGATTGAAGGGTACTCATACTGTGATTTTACCTCCACTGCTTGGTCGGAAGGAGAATCGGTTCATTTCAATTGAACATGTCAAGTTACACCATTCGGCCAATACTGAATAATATGCCTAGGAGCGTTCCTCGACGGGATGTTTCTTTGCACCCGATGTCTTCCACAACGAGTCCTTTGCAAATGGAACGCGAAGTGGAGACCTCCGTTGATTTGTTGCCTGTTTTATCATCAACTTCAAATGCTATGCATCATGACTATGCTTCTCCGCCGTTGGAGCCTACCGTTGCCGTTCCCGATACTATGCTCCATTCAACATTTAATGTTGATCAGCCTCCATTGCTTCGCCTGGGTGCTAGTGGTTATTATTTGGACAGAGATGACTTTTCTTCAAATTCTTCCTCATCTTCATCGACTACCACTGAGGCGGAGCCCCCAAGTCAGTTTTCCGTTTTCTTTTCATGGTTTCGAAAAACTTATCTGATTCCCCCATGGACATACATATGGATGGTGCTTACGATGGTGTTCCTCTTTCTGTGGATTGGGTTTGTGACAGTTTTTTTCCTTTTAATCAATGGCCATTATTTACCTGAAAGCTCTGCTGTCCATTCGGTCGATGGAATATTGGCCCAACATACTTCGTCTCACAAAATGAAAAGGGGTCAACCCAACTTTAACATTTCAGCGTTTCCAGTTGGCGATGGCATAGTGTGGGATAAGGTTCCATATGAAATTTACGGCTCGACTGAGACCATTCGTGTTTCCTTAGGGTGATGTCATTACGCCAGGAATGCATTCTGATGACTGGGATATTAATGCCGTGCATGCACTGTTTTCAGATTTACGATATTACACTGCTTTTGAAACTGAGGATTTATATTTGAATCCTGCTAATTATGCTGATTTATTCTGTTTTCAACATTATGGTCATCATTTTTTACATAAATCTAATACGGTCGGGGGCGTGGCTTCGCTGTGCAGCGAGATGGCCGCACATTAGAGCGGCTCCGCCGGCCGTGTTTATTAATCCAACAAAAATCCGTTTATGCTGCGTGTAACTGTGAACCACTCGAAGAAATATGCCCTAGGAACAGACTGAAAGTGAGAAAGCACGATTTGTCGGGCCGGAATGTAGCTGTTTGCAGGCAAGAGAAACGCAGCGAGAAGCGGCCTGCCCGAGAATCAACCACGCACAAGCCGGGACATCGCGTAGGCGGCACCCCTGTGAGCGGAGAGCGGAAACTGGGGATGTGACATCGGCGCTGATTGTATCGGCTGGAACTGCATGCGGAGCATTGGAGCACTACCCTAGCACTGGAAACCGTGAGTCTAAGGGCGAGTGTGGCGGACCCTATACACATGGGGCGCATGATAAATCTGCCGGAGATTGAAAGTGCATGAGGACGGGCGGACCTAACGGGCGCCACTGTTCATTGTGGCGGTGCCGGAGACTCCGTGTTGTGCCCATTGTGCAGAATAGGACAGCGGAGGCACCCAGTGCATAGATTGTGGTTGTAGCATTGTGCGAAAGAGCAGAGAGAGACGTTCCAGGCCCCGTAGCTGCACGGGGGAGTGAGGGGACGTCCGACTGCGACGCCGCCATTTTGTTGAGCGCAGACTCGGTCTGCGAGCCCGGCCGCCGCGGGACTCGCTCTCACCGCAGGTGATACCGATATACGTAGGGTAGTATTGGACAGAGCAAACGGCCAGGAGCAACAGCTGGGGTGATCCTTGTTAGCACGGAGGGAAGCCGCCACGAGACTGGAGTAGTGGCCGGATTATTGCGGCACACGTGGTGATTATGAGAGGCATGCACCGCGAACCGGGGGAACTGCTTCTTTTCCCTTAAAAAATGCTTAAGGTCCCATGCGCATTGAAAGGCGTTTGACAATGGTGCTATGACAAAGTGCGCGTTCCAATAATAACGGCAGACAGCTGATAAGGCGAGCACTGAGGAGGCGCACTGTGCGGCATTGCAGTCACGGCCACGTGGGATTAACGACAATAAAACATCTGCACGGTTGGTTCTGGGGATCCAGGTCCACCGGTGGCGAAGGAACAGCATTGGCAAAAAGGAGCGGCTGACTGGGCTATGCGGTGAGTGGTGCAACCCCCGGAGACCCCATTTTTTGGGCACAGAAGACTGGGGTGCGTTGACGCTGCGGAGGTGTAAAGGTGTCACTGCATTCAGGAACTTCAAAGTAAACTGGCCTGGGTACGGCGGAGAGGAGGATAGCAGTGAGTTCCTGGTCGGTGGCGTTAAGCAAGGGAGGTGAGCCTGGCAGGGCACCTGGCACGGGTGCTAAGGACAGCAGACCGAGTTGTCCATTACACGTACTACATCAAAGAGGGCAAAGCTCGCCACAATGGGGAAACCGGACACGCGCCAACCCAAGATAACATTTGACAAGCGGAATAACAGAGCGGCTGACACTGTTAGTGACACTGGCCACCAAGATCCGGCTGAGGACGGAGCCGCAAGCCACCCGCCTGAGGAAGATATTTGCACGATGTTTAAAGATCTGAAGACGAGCCTTCAAGGAATAGACTCAAAGATGGACTCACTTGCAGAAAGAATGGACAGGATAACGCAACGAGTTGAAAAACAGGAAGGCCGCTTGAGTGTGCTGGAAACAAGAGTAACTGAGACGGAGGAAGGACAGACGGATATGGACAAGAAACTGCGGTAAATTGACGGAGTGCTATACTCCATTAAACAGAAGAATGAGGATTTGGAAGCTCGGTCAAGGAGAAATAACATAAGAATCACGGGAATAGCTGAATCGACGGACATTCAAAACATGGAGAAGTACGTTGAGACAATGATGACAGACCTTTTCGGACCCGATCTGTCCGCCATGTTTTTAATTGAACATGCACATCGAACATTGGGGCCCAGGCCGGGTACAGGCGCACCGGCAAGACCGATACTGGCGAGAGTTTTAAATTATAGAGATCGGGACACGATACTCAGGTTGGCGAGAGAGAAAGGAGATATACAGTATAAAGGGACCAACTTCGCAATGTATCCGGATTTCACATTACAAGTCCAGGCGGCCCGTAGGGAGTTTCTACCTGCGAAGAAAATCTTTCAACAATTAGGCACGAAGTACGCTTTAATATACCCCGCGAAGCTACGGATACAAGGACATGGCAAGCCCACATTCTTCACGGACGCTAAGGCTGCCTTGACTTATGTGAAACAAATGGCAAAGGAGCAAAAACAACGAGCGGCGACCGGCGACTCGCAGATCGAGAACAATCTGAGCGATAATGACTGATATAACAGAACCCACACGCTGGATGCACAGATAAGTGTCACCTTTTACTCCAATGTGGTAATTCGGACTGCTGGTCAATTGCTGCAGTTGGTAAATTGAATACGCATGTGTAAGCTAGTTGCTCAAGTGTCTGACAATGAGTTATGCTTCACAGTAATTACTGATGTAAGGTATAGAGTAGTTCCAGGGTTCACGATAGCACGTTGTGTACTCGGCCACCCTGCCAAAAGTGCAGGGGAGTATTGCCGGCGGCCCCACGTGCCCCCATGGGATGACTCCCTTACGTTCACTACTGCGGATGGTTTGTTTACAGTTAATGGGGAAGGGGGAGGGGACGACACAACCTGATTGGGGGGTTGGTGTGGGTGGGGGAGGGGGTGGACAAGTTCTGTTACGTAGACCTGTCATTATTTGTATCAAGAGACACAAGACTGTCGAGATATAAGCTACAGGACAGCTGGTCGAAAATCTGCTTAACCCCACTGAACCACTATATTGTGATAACTGGCCTCACGAGCTACAGAGTCCTTTCACAGACATTAGTACGCATACCGGGAGTTTCTGACGGACCCATGTCCCAAGGGTATAATTCTCATATGCCACCACAGTGAATGCCCTCACATGTCTTTCATGGAATGTTAGAGGCTTAAATGATCGTAGAAAGACCAGGCTGATCCACTCTTACCTTTCAAGACATGGGGTGGACATTTGTCTCCTACAAGAAACGCACCTGGCAGCCGCAGCTACGGGGGTACTCAGAAACAATAGATGGGGGGAGATAGTGGAAGCTGGCTACTCGAACTACTCTAGGGGTGTCGCAATACTAATACGCAAGGGATTGCACTGGAAAACACACCACACGACAACAGATAGGGAAGGACGATATATAATATTACAAGGCGCTCTATACGGCACCCCTGTGGTGCTAATCAACACCTATGACCGAACACTGACAGCCCAGAATTTTTTCAGCACATTTGGCAGAAAATACAGACACTGGATGGCATGGCGATAATGTGGGGGGGCGATTTTAATGTTGTACTCTCGACCGCGGCAGACAGGCAGGGAGCGTCTCGTGAACATCACCCGAGGGCAGCAGGGATGTTGTCAGGCATTATTGAGGACCTTCACTTGGTAGATACCTGGAGAACATTACACCCAATGGCTAGGGAGGGCACGTGTGTGACACATCATCGGAACGCCTGGTCTAGGTTAGACTACTGGTTGGTAGCCAAGGACATGCACGCTTGGGTTATGGAAGCTAGGCATCGCCCACGCACGTTTTCTGATCATGCACCTACACAAATTAAGCTACAAATTCCCGCACCTTACAAACAACCATTCACATGGAGATTCCCATCTGGTGCATTATTGGATCAGGTGTTCCGGGAAAAGCTTCGCGAAAAAATTGTTGAATATTTCGCATTAAACGAGGGAACGGTGGATTCACCGGGAACACTTTGGGAAGCATTCAAGGTGGTCACGAGGGGAAATTGTATAGCGCTTAAAACTGGGGTCCTCAGAGACATTCGAAACACACTACATAGGCTAGAGCGTGATATTAGGAAACTAGAACAATCGCTCCTGACAAGTCCTACCCCTGACACTAAAGCTCAACTCAGGACTACACTGACAGAATTCCAACAGGAGGCAGAGAGGGAAACGAAGTTTCTGCATAAATACGCACAGGCAAGATGCTATGGGGAAGGGGAGCGGGCCGGGAAAACACTGGCGGGCCTACTCAGAGCCCCGAGGGGTATTGATTACATCACTGAACTACACACAGACGAAGGGGAGGTGGCTAGAACACCGCCGGACATCCTAAATACGATGACCCAATTTTATCAACAGCTTTATACATCTCAGACTAACCCGTCTCAGGCAGACATAATTGACTACCTAGACACAGTCGCATTAGCATGGTTCAATAGAGGTGCTCGTGAGTATATGGAATTGCCAATTACGGTAGATGATGTCAGGCAAGTAATAAATAGTATGCCGGCGGACAAGGCCCCGGGTGCGGACGGACTGACCGCTGCTTTTTATAAGGAATATGTAGACATTCTTGCCCCCCGTTTGCTGCAGGTCTATCTGGAGGCTAGGGAAACGGGCACCCTCCCCCCCACCCTACGTGAGGCCACTATAATTACCCTATTGAAACCTGAAAAAGATCCTAAAAAACCGGATTCTTATCGCCCACTGTCCCTAATCAACTTGGATGCCAAGATATATGCCAAATTAATAGCTAACAGATTGCAACCAATGCTACCGCAGATCTCGCTGCCAGATCAATCTGGGTTTATACCGGGTCGTTCCACTGCCCACAATCTGAGAACAATATTTGGACTCCTACATTATTTGGCCCCCCATGTACAAGCAACAGCTGCGTTACTTGACGCTACAAAAGCCTTTGATTCGTTAGAATGGAAATGTCTATTTACACTACTGTCCCGAATGGGTCTTAGCCCTATATTCATTAAACAGATGCAAATAATATACACGGAGCCGATGGCGAGAGTCAGGGTGAATGGACAGGTGTCAGAGCCTTTTGGAATCACGAGGGGGACACGACAGGGCTACACTCTATCGCCATTGTTGTTTGCTATAGCCACTGAACCGTTGGCGGCTAGACTACGTCAACACCACACGCAGAGGAGTATAGGATTTACCTCTAGAGGTCTCCTGATATCAATGTATGCTGATGATATGACAATATATCTAGTGAACCCTAGGGACAACTTTGACGTGGTTATGAGGGAGCTGATTAGATACGGAGGGCTGACAGGTATACAGATCAACTGGGCCAAATCAGTGTTGTTACCACTCACGGATGATACCATGCCGTTTGACACAGAGTTTCCGATTCAGTGGGCAGAGGGTGCCATAAGATATCTGGGTATCAGGGTTAGCAGGTCACTACAGGACATATGGTTAGCCAACTATGGGAGAGTGATTGATTGGATAGAAAGTAAATTACAAAGATGGAAACAACTGCCGCTATCCTTAACAGGGCGTATAGCGATCACAAAAATGGTGATACTACCAAAACTACTATATTTGTTTGTAAACATCCCTATGCCACTGAACACTCACTTTTTTTAATGGCTTCGCTCTGTCGTCCTCGAATTAGTCTGGGCGGGTAAACAACCCCGGGTTTCATGGAACCTGCTGACACTGCCATTTGCACAGGGTGGATTGGGCGCTCCGGATTTCGAGCTCTACGCATACAGCGCGCAGGCTCAATACCTCTATTTCTGGCACCACCCAACTCCGTTCCAGCCCCATGTGGCAATAGAATTGGATCGTGTCGCTCCTATCCCACTAAACGCAGCAATATACAAACCGTACAAACGGCCCCACTCAGTGATAGACACTGTGGAAACGACACGCTGGGCTTGGAAAGGAATTGCGAAGAGGGCGGGCCACAAAGAACTCTATGCACCGTCCATGCCATTGGGGGGAAATCCATTACTATAGCCACTAACGGACAAAGCTACCTCAATGAGGGCAAAGGCACACAACTTGGTAAAGGGCAGTGATCTATTCCCAGAGGCCACTTTCATGTCACTTCAGCAGATGTGTAAATCGCAGGCACCCACGGCATCGGACATGTTATTATATTATCAACTTAGAGGGGCATGTAGGGCTAGATATCTGGACTTCCCGCAGGAGCCTCCCACATTGTCAGCGTTGGAAAATGTATTGTCAAATCCATCTCCTCGCAAACTGATCACACGCATTTATAGCATACCCCAGAGGGACTCCCCTGTCGTCCTCCCCACAATTAGAGAGGATTGGGAAAGGGAAACTGACATAACTATCACAGACAAACAGTGGCAATTCTGCTGTTCCCAACTAGAGCATCTCTCGCCAAATTATAGACTGAGGCTCATACACTTCAACTTTGTGCACAGAGTGTACCGCACACCACCCCAATTACACCGCATGGGACTACACCCAGACACGAGATGCTGGAGATGTGGTGCTCAAGACGCCACGTTTACACACCTGGCATGGAACTGCAGACTTATAGCACAATTCTGATCGGAGGTCTTTTTACACATTAGCCACATTATTGGCATTCAATTACAGGTCACACCGTTGGTGGCGCTGTTGGGTTTTGTCTTAGAAGTCCCAAAGGGTTCCCGCAAACTTACGGCAATGTTGCTACTGTTGGCAAAGCGCCAGGTGGCCATACACTGGAAGAAATCATATCCACCTACAGTAGCGGACTGGCTAAAGGCTGCCACATATTGCAGGGACCAACTATCCTGCTACTGGGAGCTCATGCCTAGCAGATCCAGACCTATAGACATATGGACACCCTTTGCGAGTTGGTTGGCGGCAGGGGGGACTGACCTTCGGGGAGGTAACGCGACACGAGAGTAACTGTATAAGATTGGATTGACTGGCATTGAAATTGCCAAATGCTGTCAGGAACATATTTAGAGCTATGGTGGGCTGTCTGTTGTTGACGGGCTTTGTGATAGGTTGCGACAGAGGCATGTCATACGAACGAACGCCTTGTTAGCAGGTGTGAAGGTACAATTCTGACGGCTGGTGGAAATGACAGGCGGGAGGGAAGGGGGGGGGTTCAACGTTATTTGGTTGGGGTTTGCGGGTTTGTTAACAATAGGTCGCTCATTCAGCCATACACAACCTACTGCATTGTTAATATGGTGCGGTCCAGATCGCTGCCGGGCCTCTGGGATGTCGGCATAATAGCTGTGTTTTCACATACAACATCGTGATATTTCATGCTGCCGGCCCCAGGGTTGTAGGCGCAAAGCTGTGTAAACTGTGTAAACTGCAATAAACAATAAAAAAAAAAAATCTAATACGGTCAAAACTCAGGTAAATTATGCAAAATGGGAAGATTGTCCTACACCTTTTCAGGGTAGTTCACAAACACAGATGAAAAAGTTTGTCTATTTTTTCTGGATTTAATCTCTCAAACCCAAAATCTTATTATTTTCGGTTGAATGCTTCAACACACACGAAATTCATGCTGACCCATACTAAATTGGTATATTCTTCAACTTTCATAACCGATTTATCCTTAAAAGGTTATGATTATTGGAAGAACATGATTGCTTTGAAATCAATATGGGCTACCAAAGATTGGCAGGTGCAGGGATCTGAATCATTGAATTGTGCGTGTTTGATACCATCACAGCTGATATTCCTGAATCAGACTGTACAACAGACTACTTGTTTTGGTTTAGCTACTGCAAAAAATTTAAACTTTCCTTCGTTTCCATCGTTGGCAGCCTATGATACCTGGCAGCAATATACAAATCATATTCTGGATGATTTGACTACTATGGTCCAGAACGGCACCCTTAACTCGTCCACTATTAATCCCTTGGGTTTGTTAATATAGCCTCTCAATAATAATGCGTGCCAATTGAAATAAAATGAAATGAAATACCAGCATTTGTAAAGCGCACAGCTACCTCCGGAGATGTGTCCCGGCGCTGGGGGCCCGCGGGAAGATTAAGCGAGCTATTGCCCAGAGTCTCATGGTGCTGGGCTAACCTGCCGCCGGCACCGGGGATCGAACCGTGAACCCCGTGGTCCGGAGTCAGGCACCCTGGCCGCTGCGCCACACCTTTTCAGGCGCATCCAGTGGATTTACGCTGAGTAGAGCAGACCCTCGTCGTATTATAGCTAAAGATGGTACTTACATCATTGACGTGCAACGTCAAGGGCCTTAATTCCCCTACCAAATGGCACAAACTATGGAAATATTTATTGGACGAACTACATGATGTAGTAGGCTTGCAGGAAACGCACATTAAGCAGTCAGAGGACCAAAGGCTCCGCCATAAGGCATACCCCATAATATACAGGTCATCGGCACATTCAAAACACAATAGGGTTGCCCTTCTTTTCCATTTGTCACTGAAATTTCAACCAGAAGGATGCAAATCGGATAAAGAAGGGAGGGTGATTTTAGTTAAGGGTAGACTCCCATGTGCGCGTGTGTACTTTTGCCTCTGTGTATACCCCTAACAGCAATCAGGGACAGTTGTTGAGCTCGATGTTATCAATGCTAGGGGGGATTGCAGAGGGGGCCATTATACTGATGGAGATTTTAATCTCACTTGGGACCTGAGCATGGATAGTACACATCGTCACAGAGCCAATACGGGTAGTTTCACAAGGGCACTGAAACAGGAGTTTAAAGCCCTGGGCCTAGTTGATGCTTGGTGCACTGTACATCCTACTACACGTGATTACACCTTTTTCTCGCATACTTACCGCACTTATTCACGCTTGCACTATATCTGTGTTACAAAAATGACTGATAGGTAGTAGTGGTCCCTACAAGGGAGACAACCGCACATCAATATGGGCAACGTGTTAATAATTAACAATAGTACGTGTGAATAATTATGTTGCTATAATTAGGACGGGGTGCTAGAGTAGCTTGATACACCTACTACCTGGAGGTGCTATTAGCACATTAGAAACTAATATGCATATAGGTACACTGAAGCAAAGCAATTACAGCACACCCTTTGATATCTGTGACAATCAAAGTATAATGTTAGACAAATACTAAACACAGTCTTAAATCACATGCATTCCTAGACATATGTTGATGCGGACAATCCAACGAGACAACAACTGTGTGAAACATGTAGATAGTCCAAAGATGTCATCAGGCGATAATTCTTTCACTTTTTATTAGTTTTTCATAAATTCCCAGCACACGATTTTGCCGACACGTGTTTCGTCTATACTTAGACTTTTTCAAGGCACAATGGGAATGTTGAAATGGTGTGGTCCAGTATGGAAAATCCCAAGGCTAACGTCAGTTAGCGTACTTGATGGCCAATATTTCATGTATAGGTAACACGGCTGTCAAAACAACAACTGTAGTTGAGCACAAGAAACACTGATATATCTGGTTCCATATAGTAGCAGGCAGGCCGTTGAATAACTGACCCTGGTAAAAAAAAATCCGTATCAGTCAAATAATCCAATTATGTTGCATGACCATCACCGTGGTCAATGACAAAAGTAGGATGCAAATCCCTGGTAAGTTTGCGACCTATAAGACGACTGTATCCCCAAACGAAGAGGCGTGTGACCGCTCGCGTTGTAAGTGACCATGCAACATAATTGGATTATTTGACTGATACGGAAGGAGAGATTGGACCTAGAGAGAGATCTCCAAGAGGCGGAAAAACTGCACAAAGAGAAACCAACTTGCCTCTACAAAGGAAAGTAACAACACTTAGGGGTAAATTTAATGCTATCTATAATAATAGAGCTGAACTCACTCTCCTACGACTCAAACGCACCACATATGAGCAAGGGAACAAGGTGGGCTCCCATTTGGCTAGGCAACTAAGGTTCAAAAGGGAGAAAGAATATATAGGGGAAATCTCATGCGACGCTGGAGGGATGGCAGTCACAGACCTGGAAAAGGCCCAAGTATTTGGACACTTTGATAGGAATGTATATACTAGGGAATCTCATGATGAAGCGGCTCAATTAGATTATTTAAGAGGGGTGGAGCTCCCACAGGTAACCCAAGCATGGAATGAACGGCTTGAAGAACCCATAACTTAAGATGGGATACGCACGGCAATTACAGGGCTGAAACTCCACAAGTCCTCCAGCCCAGATGGACTGACAGCACAATTCTATAAGACTTTTAGCTCTGAGCTTTTTCCCCATGTGGTACCTCTCTTCAATTCCATGGCTGAAGGAGGAGAAGTTTCTTCCTCGATTCTAAAAACCAGGGAAAAACCCTAAAAAATGTGACTCAAATCGACCGATAGCACTCCATAACCTAGAAGTTAAACTATATACGAAGGTCATAGCTTTGAGACTTGAAGGCCTGATACTGGATTTGATACACTCGGATCAATCCGGCTCATCACAGGAAGTCAGACGCATGATAATTTGCAAACGGTGATTCGGCTGGTCGAAAAAGCAACTAAGAAATCTATTCCAGCAGCCCTTTTGGCGTTGGATGCAGAGAAAGCCTCCGACCGGGTGGACGGGCCTTCTTATTCGACACCCTAAAAAGTTTCGGCTTTAGTGACCGCTTCATATCCATGACTAAAGAACAAGTTACTTACCTCCGGTAACGATATATCTGTAAGAAACATTAGTTAGTTATAGATTCCTTACCTTAGAATTACCCCCAGGCATCAGACTGGATCCGGAAAGTTTTTTCGTCAGCAGTACCTCTGCGCGCCGGAAGGTGGTGTTGGTCGGCTCCGCGTCCGTCGTTGGCGTCGTGATGACGTCGCGGCAGCTACTTAGACGCCGCCCTCGCGCGCTGATGTCAGTTCTGTACACGACTTTCCGCGCCAGAAACGCAGAGCCATGCAAGACACTGACCACTGGTGCACAAAACTAGGGCCCTGAAGGGATGTCCTTAACCCTAGAAATCAGTTCACAGATCGGGGAGGATGGGTGGGGCGGTAAGGAATCTATAACTAACTAATGTTACTTACAGATATATCGTTACCGAAGGTAAGTAACTTGTTCATCTGAAAGAAATACGTTAGTTATAGATTCCTTACCTTAGAATAGATACCCCAGCAATACCAACCCCAGAGGTGGGTCTGCGAACCAAGATCACACCAGAAAATCCTGGAGAACAGAACGGCCAAAGAAGCTGTCTCTCCGGACTTGACTGTCAAGGCAGTAGTGTTTGGTAAATGTGTGCAGCGAAGCCCACGTAGCTGCCTGACAGATATCCTTGAGAGGCACTGCTCGCCCCAAAGCAGTAGTTGCTGCCGTCGCCCTGGTGGAATGGGCACGCAGCCCCACTGGAGGCTCCTTCTTTGCCAGAGAATAGCAGGCTTTGATACACAGAACGACCCATCGGGAGATAGTCCGCTTATGTATGGCCTGACCTTTCTTGGCGCCCACGTACCCGACAAAGAGCTGGTCATCCACCCGAACTGTTTGGTGCAATCCAAATAAAAAGAAAACGCACGTTTTGGGTCCAGACGGTGGAGCCTCTCTTCCTCCTTCGAAGGATGCGCCGGCAGAAAGAAGGTGGGCAAAGTGATGGTCTGCACGATGTGAAAGGCAGTGACAACCTTAGGCAGGAAAGATGGACGAGTCCTGAGGACAACTTTGTCCGGATGCACAAATAGAAAAGGAGGCTTAGAAGAGAGCGCCTGGAGCTCACTCACCCATCTGGCAGAGGTGATGGCCACCAGGAACGCAGTTTTGAGAGTTAAGAGCCTCAGAGGACAGTTGTGAAGCGGCTCAAAGGGAGCGCACATTAAATAAGTTAAAACCAGGTTCAAGTCCCACTGAGGCATAACGAAAGGAATAGGAGGAAAGAGATGAGTTATGCCTTTCAAGCAGCGATTTACCACCTGGGACTTGAAAAGGGAAGGCTGATCTGGAAGCAGAAGGAAGGCAGAGATGGCCGAGAGATATCCCTTGATAGTGCCCAGAGCAGAGCCCTGCCGGGCCAAGGAAAGAAGGAACAAAAGAACTTCAGAAAGAGGGGCAGAGAGGGGATCCACAGCCTTTGCTGTGCACCATGCCACAAATTTGTTCCACCGGCAGGCGTATACCGTCTTAGTGGAGGGACGCCTGGCTGCCAGAATTACATCGCAGACTTCAGGAGGCAGGTCGAATTTCGTCAACTGCCCCGCTCAATCTCCACGCAAGGAGGTGGAGGCTGAACAAGTTCGGGTGGAGGACCGTCCCCTGTTGCTGCGACAGAAGATCCTCCCGAAGAGGCAGACGGGTCGGAGGATCGATGGCAATGTTGAGCAGCTCGGGATACCACACTCTCCGTGCCCAGTCCGGAGCCACAAGAATGACTTGGGCCCGGTCGCGCCTGATCTTCTTCAGCACTCTGGGCAGAAGTGGTATAGGCGGAAAGGTGTACAACAGACCGCAACTCCTCTCGCGACGAAAAGCGTTGCCTAGCGAGTGCCGCCTTGGAAATTCCAACGTGCAGAATTGCTGACATTGCGCGTTCTTTTCGGTGGCGAATAGATCTAACCAAGGCTCTCCCCACTGTCGAAAGAGACCTTACACCACCTCCGAGTGAAGACGCCATTCGTGATCCATCATGCACCTGCGGCTGAGCTCGTCGGCCCTGGCGGTCAGTGAACCTGCCAGGTGTTGAACCACCAAGGATATGCCCTGATGTTCCAGCCACGTCCAGAGCGGGGGGCCTCCTGACATAGGGCCCACGACCCCACCCCGCCCTGTTAGTTGCAGTACCACATGGTGGTGGTGTTGTCTGTGGACAAATGCACTACTCTTCCCCGGACAGAGGGAAGGAATGCTTTGAGTGCAAGACGAATCGCCCAAAGCTCCAGAAGGTTGATGTGGAGCCCGGACTCCGCCGGAGACCAGAGGCCTCTGATCTCCGCCTCTCCCATGTGGCCGCCCCAACCCAGAAGGGATGCGTCTGTCACCACTGTGTATTCTGGTTGGGGAAGGGAGAGGTATCTGCCGTTGACCCAATCCTGGTTCGTGAGCCACCACTGCAATTGCAGTGCAGTGCCCTCCGAGATCTGGACACAATCGGACAGATTCCCCTGATGCTGCACCCATTGGAACTTTAGGTCCCACTGCAGAGCCCGCATATGCCACCTGGCATGATCGACTAGCAGGATGCAGGATGCAGGAGGCCATGAGGCCCAGCAGCCTCAGAGTCAATCTGACTGAAACCCGGGATAGAGGCTGAAAGATTGGAATCATAACCTGAATATCCCGGACTCGCCGTTCGGGAGGATAGACCGGAAACCGCGTCGTGTCCAGGAACCGCTCCAATTAAGAGGAGCTTCTGAGAGGGAATCAGGTGTGACTTCGGCACATTGATGGAGAACCCCAGCGAATGCAGGAGGTCGGCCGTAGTCTGGAGGTGGGAGACAACTGCCTGGGGCGAGCCCGCCTTCAACAGCCAGTCGTCGAGATAGGGGAAGACTGAAACCCCTGATCTGCGCAGATGAGCTGCAGCCACCACCATCACTTTCGTGAACACCCGAGGGGCGCTGGTAAGGCCAAAGGCGAGCACAGTGAACTGAAAATGCTCGTGGCATACCGTGAACCGCAGGTAACGCCGGTGGGCCGGCAGGACGGGGATGTGAAAATAAGCGTCCTGCAAGTCCAACGCTACCATCCAGTCTTCCGGGTTGAGGGCAGACAAGACCTGAGCGAGCGTCAACATCTTGAACTTCTCCTTCCATAGGAAGCGGTTGACGCTCCTGAGATCCAAGATAGGACGCAGGCCCTTGTCCTTCTTGGGGACCAGAAAGTAGTGGGAATAACAACCACGACCTACTTCTGGGACAGGTACGCGCTCGATGGCTCCCTTGGCCAAAAGAGCCATAACTTCCAGCTGGAGAAGGGCCAGGTGATCCTCCGACATGCGGTGGTATTGTGGGGGCATGGCTGGAGGGGTAGCCTCGAAGGGGAGGGAGTAGCCCCTTCGGACTATTTGCAAAAGCCACCTGTCCGACGTGATGGTGCACCAGTGGAGGAGGTGATGGCGAATCCTGCCACCCACTGGCGTTTGATGGGCCTGAAATGTCGGACTAGGAAGGTTTGGAGGCTGCTGCAGAGGGGGAGTTGGTGGACTGACCCGCCCGTTGGCCCCCGGAACCACGACGGTGGTTCCCACGTCCCCGGCCACGCGAAGGTTGGGTAACTTGCTGCGGCCTGTGGCTCTGGGTGGGACGTAGCAGGGCACCCCTTCCGTAGCCACGAAAGAGGCGAAAAGCAGACTGCGCAGGGCGGGTGGAGAGGCCCAAGGACTTGGCCGCAGCCCGTGAGTCCTTGAAACGCTCTAGAACGTTGTCTGCTTTGTCGCCAAAAAGGCGACGGCCATCAAAGGGCATGTCCATCAAGGTGTTCTGGACATCCCCTGAAAAGCCAGTCGATCTCATCCAGGCGTAGCGACGAAGTGCTACTGACGTTGAAATGGTCCTGCCCAGAGAGTCGGCGGTGTCCAGCCCACAACGGATGGTAAACTTCGCCGCATCCCTCCCGGCGGCGACAGCCTGGGAGAGCCCTGCCCGGGCCTTCTCCGGACACTGAGGCAGCACCTGCGCAACCGTATACCACACTGAGTGGGAATAACGGCTCAAGAGACATGCAGTGTTTACCGACCGCAGTTCTAAGCTGGCGGAAGAGAAAAATTTCTTTCCAAGATGGTCCAGCTTCTTGGATTCCCTTTCCAGTGGAGCGGTAGGGAATACGCTCTTGGAAGTGGAGGCTTCGACTACCAAGCTCTCCGGGGTGGGGTGTTGGGAGAGGAAAGTGGGGTCGCCCAGAGCCGGGCGGTGGCGTTGGGCAATCATCCTGTCCACGGGAGCCCCCGTGTTGGGCCTGGACCACGTGCCCAAAAGGACGTCGGTGAGGGCCTCATTAAACGGCAGCAGGGGCTCCGAAGAGCTCGCAGCCAGTTGAAGCACCTCTGTCAGGAGGTTAGTCCTGACCACCACCGCAGGAAGCTCGAGGTTGAGAGCCTCGGCCGCCCTACGCAACACCACTGCGTATGACACTCCCTCCTCCGTAGCCACGGTAGGAGGAGACAACATGCCAAGGTCAGGGGAGGTGTCGAGACCACTGGCATCCCCCAGTTCCTCTCTCCAGTCCTGTTCATCCAACTGGTCAGTCAGAGGGTCACCTGACCCCTCCCAGTCCTCCTCCTCATCCTCTGGGTGCCATTCAGGTCGAAAAGGGACCCCAGGAGTGAACAGGGGCACAAAAACCCCACTCGGCGCCGGTCCGGCTCCACGTTGGGATGGAGGCCGGGGTCGACGCCGGCCAGGGGGCCGACCGGCGTCGTACCCGGTAGTGGAGCTGGAGGAAGCGCCGCCGGTGGAGGCGTAATCAGGTCAACCTGCGCCGATCCGGATCCAGGCCTGGATCCAAGGGGGGCCTGCGGCACGGGGCCGGAGCCGGTGGCGGAGAAGGCCTAGGCCCCCCAACCGAGTCCGCGGGGCCCGAAGGCGCGCCGGCGGGTTCGGTCCGCCCAAAGATGGCATGCATCGCCTCGTAGAACGTACGAAGCTGGGCGGGAGTCGCTCCGGGTCCCGGGAAGGGAGGGAAACGCGGAGTTGACTCTTTGGGCTCCGCGCACAGAGCCGCGGGAGGGGCACCACCTGCGTCCCTTGTCGGGTCGGCCGACCGACGAGGAGAAGTTGAAGAGCGACGATGCTTCTTCAACTTCTTATGCTTCGACTTACCCGACCCCGAGTGTGAAGACTTCAAAGACTTGGACGAATGGTGGTGGCTCCGCGACCGGTCCCTCGACCTCCCTCGCGACCGGGACCTCAAACGGCACGGAGCCGACTGCCGGTGCTCAAGCAGCTTTCGGGACCGCTCCCGCAAAGCCTTCGGCGCCATCGACCGGCAGTCGGAGCACGACTTGGGGTCATGGTCGCGGTCGCGCTACAGGCAAAAAAGGCACACGCGGTGCGGATCCGTCACCGACATCATCCGATGACAGGAACCGCATGGCCTAAAGCCGGGCATCCCTCGTGCACCAGGAGTCGAAGTCTCGAAAAAGAAGTCGACAAAAGTTGAGAAAAAAGTCAGTCAAAAAGTGACTGGCGGTACCGCTCTTCCCGGATCTGCGCTGGCTGGCGCGGAAAAAGAAAGAACTGACGTCAGCGCACGAGGGCGGCGTCTAAGTAGCTGCCGCGACGTCATCCCAGCATCCACAATGCCAACAACGGACACGGAGCCGACCGACACCACCTTCCGACGCGCAGAGGTACTGCTGACGAAAAAACTTTCCGGATCCAGTCTGACGTCTGGGGGTAATTCTAAGGTAAGGAATCTATAACTAACGTGTTTCTTTCAGATGCTAACTATGCACAACACTTTGCTAGTGTCCTGGTTAATGGGGTGAGCTCTTACCTCTTCCATTTGGAGAGAGGAAACACCACAGGGGTATCCCCTCTCACCGTTATTATTCGTCCTTAACATTGAACCCTTCGCAGCAGTGATTCGATTGACACCAGCTATTCAGGGCATCGTCTTTGGCGGGGGAGACCATAAAATCTCTCTCTTTGCTGATGATGTTCTGATGACCATTACAGACCCCTTGTCTACCTTCAGAACCTTACAGCAAGAGCTACGACGCTTCGAATCAGTGTAAGGTTCTGTATCAACCTAGCAAAATCTTTCTTACTCAACCTAAACCTGCCACAATCTGAATTGGAGCTTGTGGTAGAGAATACTCCCTTCCAATGTGCAAAAAAAGAGATCACATATCTTGGTGTCAAGATTACCCCCAGAATCTCGGATCTTTTTCGGGTCAACTACCCCCCACTTCTTCAACAACTGAAATCTGATTTTCGCAGGCGGGCACCCATGTATATCTTGTGGCTGGGCCGAATCCATGCTGTAAAAATGAATGTGCTACCCATATTATTATAATTATTCCAGGGCTTACCGATTGCCCTGGACCATGGACTCTTGGTTAACTTACGCTCCATGATTATATGATTTATCTCGCAGGGTAAAAGAGCACGTCTCCCATGTAAGCAACTACGCCTACCTAAATCCCTGGGAGGTCTGGCACTACCGGACTCCCATCTTTATTACAAAGCCTCCCAATAACCAGTAATCCAAGAATGGTCAGCTGAAGCTTCTGACAAACACTGGTTACACATGGATAGGGCAATAGTGGAGAGGTATATTTGGGACCTTCTCTGGAAACCCATAAAAGACCGTTCTACAAACGCATACTTGAGCACGCCCATGAAGACCACACTTAAAGTCTGGGAAGAGGTTAACCGCACAGCTGCTTGGACCACCTCTGCCTCTCCATTCACAACAATACATTATAACCCTGCCTTTCCTTTTGATTCTTGGTGGGAGGGAGGTTTCCTCATTGTATCAGACCTCTTCCACAACTGGGACATTCTCACATTTGAACACTGCCAAAGAAGCTTTCAACTTTCACTGTCAGAACACTACCATTATACCTAACTTCAACACTGGGTACCAGGTGCAGACATGAGAGACGCAGCTACTAGGGACCTTACTCCTATTGAGAGGTTTGTGAAGATGGGAGGGGGCGCAAGAGGCACTATCTCCTTTTTATACTCCTTACTAATTTCGACTAATGTCCTCCCACGCCCACAACATGCAACTTTCTGGGAGCAGACGCTAGGTAGAGATATAACTCAGGAGCAATGGGTCAGACTATGGAGAAACATCCTTAACTTTAATCATTCCATGTGAATACGGGAAGCCCATTATAAGGTGCTCTATAACTAATATCTTTACCCAGCCAAACTAAAGAGCATCTTCCCTGCAATTTCAGAGCTGTGCTGGAGAGGATGTGGCATATTAGGTGACTTTAGACATGTTTGGCGGGATTTCCCCTTCGATTACCCCCTTTAGGTCTGAAATTCTAGCACAGATCAAAGAGATTTCTGGGTATCCGATACCAGATGACCCTGGCTTTGTCCTTCTGGGCCTGCGAGATAACTCCTTTAAACGCCAAACAATAGGAAACCGTTCGATCCTCTGGCTGTGTTTCAGAGCGGCTAAAATGGCAATAGCAGCAGCATGGAGGAGAACAGAGGCACCCTCATTGACTCAGTGGCATTCTCATCTATGGCACTCTATAACAATGGAACGCATGACCGATATCTTACCAGACACATTTAAAAACTTTGAATATGTGTGGGGGCCATTAGTTCCTTACCTCTCTCGGGGGTTACCACTATACGCATGCCGGACACTAATACGGGCTTTACACCTATTTCAGTATTAATAGATAGCCCTGAAAGCGGAGATAGGGGTAGCCCCAGAGACACCGGAGATACACCCCCTACCTGAACAAGTTACATCTTGAGCATACTATACTCACCAATAACTCCGATAGGCTTCCCATGTACCTTTAGTTGATGTTTTTTTTTGTTTTCTTTTCCTTTTCTTGGGGGGAGGGAGTTGGGGGGATAGTATAGGAATAACAAAGGTTGTTCTTTTTGTTCCAACTAGTGGGTAATTGAGGATTCCATTCAGAAAACCTGAAAGTGGATAGAAACTGATACTTTTAATAGCATTTCTGTATAATGAAGGTTGAAATGTGACAATGAGAAATGAACCAATGTGAATCCTGAAAATTCAATAAAGAAATTTTGAGAAACAAATGCACAAACTGACTTTAGGCCTAATAAAGGTAGTGAATCTGTAATCACTGCAGTTCTAGATGATCTTCGTCTACTTGCTGATGTCAACAGTATCTTCGCTCCCATTCAGCTAGATCCTTTGGATATTCTGAAAACTGTCGATTTACTCTTCTAAATGAACTATGGTTAGCTGGTAATGGAGGCACTGCTTTGAAGTGGTTCAGCAGCTATCCCTCTAAGAGATCTCAGTGAGATTAGCACTTGGTCTTTTTCTTTCTTCAGGTAGTAGGATAACCTGTGGAGTGACAGAGTTCTGTCTTGTCAACCTATTTGTTTAATCTAGATATTAGACCACTTGCTGCTCTCATTTGTTCCCAAATTTTCTAGCTGTACACTTACGTGGACAACACCCAAATAATATTTAGATTGAGTGGTCTGCCTTTAGGGAATCTCTTTCTTTGGCAGTGCCTCTCAAAGTAGTAACTTGGCTGGGCCACCACTGGCTGAAAATGAATACTGATAAACAGAGATTTTAGGTCGTGGTGGGAACCCTAACCTCTGGTATCCATCTTTTCGGCACTCAAATTTTGGACCCTGCTCAAAGACTTCTCAATTAGAGAAAAGTCTAGGGGTAAAAATCGACTCTCTCTCCAAATGGTTTGTCAAGTTGCCTCTGTTGTACCTTCTTGCACATTCTATATTTGGAAAAATTGTCCCATCCCGCCTTAGTCTTTTGAGGATGTTCACAGAGATATCAGCATGGCATTGATAGGATCAAGACTACTCTTCGACAATGATGCCTATTCATGCATAGAATCTGTCCTGATTCAGGGCCTTCAGTCTAAACAAAAATCAAGCTACTTGTATGTAACCTCAGCATCTCAGTTTGTCATCCCGACACTAATTTTGAAATCTTTACACTGTTGCCTATACCATCAAATACCTCCTTCAAGGTGTTAGGATTTGTGCACAATTCCTTTTATGGAGTGTCACCTCACTTAGATAAGGCCTAGCATATCACTTTACTCTTTTATTTACTTACTACTACCCATATTCCGGAGAGCTTGCCTAGGTTGTCGCTCCTTTTTGGTGTTGGGTCCTTCACTATGAAACTCTTTGCCACGTACGTTTAGCTCAACCATAGTCCATTTTTGATTTGTGAAAGACCTAACAACTCTTTTATTCAGTGAATATTCAGATTAGTTGTCTTCTCTGATGTTGTCTGCTCTGCCAAAAAAGTGACTCTGCTGCCTAGAGACCTGATGGTTGATAGTGAGCTCTATAAATCATAACAGTAACATCAGCACGGGATCCTGGTTACACCTTACTTGAAGAGGTGTGGAATGGCTGAAGTACTGATGGGTTATCTGCAAATGCTGCATGGGGACTGGTGACAGAATTATATGCACCAATACTTTGGTCTCTTTGTCAATGGAGCTGTCAATGAAGCAACTGTTGAAGATGGAGCCATTGACGTTGGAGCTGCAGATGATGAAACACAGAGGACGGATACACCAACAATGATTTAGCTTCGTCAATGAAGTCTTTGTCGATGGTCCAGGTTTGAGTTTACGCATTGATGATGATATCTTTGACAAGGATGTTGACAATAATTGTGAAGAGGTGATCAAAGGAGTGGTCGCAGCTGATGGAATATTGATCTACACTGATTTTGGCAGGAAAGCAGGTTAAAAGTCATGTATCTTAGGTTGCTTGGAAGCCTGTTTCCTTTAATTTTGCGAGCCTTTTAAGAGGGTTCCATTGTCAACAGACCTCACACTAACATGTCCCTTACCAACGCTGTCCCTGTCCCAGTCCCATTTATGGGTCTCTTTTGAGGCGGAGAAGGTTAGTTGAGCACTGCTCGTTTATTGTTCCCAGAGGAGGGAGTTTACGCTCTCTTGTGAGGGTACAGGACCCTGCTTTTTTTGAGGAGCATTTTCTAAAGATTTTACACGCCTGAGGTTTGTGCTCATGGTAGAGGCAGTAAATGCACTTTTCTTGGAGGTGTATTGTGTGGAAACACTACTTTTCCACAAGCACAAAAGGCCTTGTAGAGGGTCTTCTTGGATGACTTTCACATTGTATATAAAACGAAAAGTGAAAAAATCCTGGTCCAAAACCCAGAAGAGAGATCTAGTGACAAAACCAAAAATAAAGGGGTTGGATGGTTCCATGAAAGACATATTGTAAAAATCTCAGGTATGATGAACTCTGGGGTGGAGTGGAGATCAGAACCCTTCTTCCTCACTGGCCGGAGTTTCAGTATTTTGAAATGAGGTGAAAAGGCTATTAAACGTAGACTATTTCACATTATTTTTCAGGAAAGATAATTTTAAACCACATTACTTTGTAACTGATGTCAAAGATTCAAGAATGTGAATTTTTAAATATCCAGTCCTGGAACACCATTGTTCAGTGAACAGATGTGAAATTAAACACATATGAGAGCATAACCTTGAGGTAGAATACTCCAATGTTGCACTGTATACTGTAAAGATCTCAGTTCTGAGACTAGTCTTTCTGTAGAGCACAGACGTGATACTCAGACTTTCATTCAGAGTTGGCCAGAGCGGTATTCCAAGAAGGGATACCACCCATGCCAGTGTTCCTGCATCTGAAATTACTGGATGAGAGAACCCCGAGTCTGTTATTTCCGAATCTGCACCCAGTAAAACCATCAGCGGTACTGGGATAAGCAGGGGACAGAGGCACAGAGCAATCTCCAACTAAACACCTCCCATAGCCTGAGGTGAGCATGCAACCCTCCCCTCTGCCGCCCCTGACCCTGCTCTGCACCCAACACCCTCCCAACCTCCGCCCTGCATCTTCCTACCCGCTCTCATTAGCCACCAGCTGCGAGCAGGTGGTACATGGCAATGTAAACATCTCTAGAACAGTGGGTAACCATGCGAAAATCTGATAATCCTGGGTCTGTGCTGTGATTCCTTTAGTTGAGTTTGGGCAGAGGACCATTCAGAATTGGTAATTCCAGTCCCAGTATCTACTCCCCTTACCTTGGGGCAACTCATAAAGAGGTCCTTAGTCTGCAGCAGAGTGCACAAATATGAAATTAAGCTAATTTTAGATTAAATACTAGGCTTGGTGTAGGGTGCAGAGCTATAAGCTTAAGTTTCATTTAGGGGTCACAGCTGTGAGAGTAAGCTTGGTATAAAGTGCAGAGCTGCATGCAGGGTGGACAAATGAAAGACTAATACTGAATGCACAGATGTGACACATGCTTTGTAGTCAAATGCACAGTTGGAGGACTAAAGACCTCATTTAGAGTCTGGCTGATTTCACACCACGTCGGCGGAGTACTTCGTCTTTCCCTGGTGGAGGACTGCCTACACTATTTAGAGATTTCCACTTGCCTGGCAAACATAAATAACAAGCGGGCTGCCATGCTGTTCTGGGTTGCTCTGCATTTTATTTTCTGCCTCACCAACAAACAGCCATTGTGACCCTGATGGGCAGAAAGACTTCTCTTTATATGTAAGAGATGGTTTTTTTCATGCCCATGAAAACATGCCATGGTGTCTCTTGCAGAATAAACCAGTGGCAGCTAGAGCATATACCACTGGGACCTGGTGCTCCTGTGACAGATAGGCCGCTGGGGCTAGGGTTTCTGATGGTAGAGCCGGGTGAGGCTTCACCTGAAAAATGTAGTAGTAGCCCCTAAATCTACAAGAGGTGGGAAAACTGGCAGATTTCGCAGAATGGCCAAATTCTAAATGACCGCAGAAATTTGCTGTAGGGTGCACAGATGTAAGAGAAGAGTGCAGAGTTGTGAGATCAAGTTTGTTGCAGTGTGCAAAAATATAACAATAACCTTAGAAGAGTACCTTGATGTGACATTAAACTTGCAGCAGTAAGCAGAAATGAGTTTAATCTTGTAGTTGAGTGCTTACATTTGAGACAACACTTATGATGTAGGGCCCAAAGCAAAGCATAGCTGTGAGACTAACCTTGTAGTGTGTGAGGAGGTGAGACCTCTTGAATGCAATGATGTGGTTTTAGCTTTGCTCCACAGTGCTTAGACTTGAGCGTAACTTATGATAGAATGCACAGAGATACAACTCACCTTGTTGTAGAGTGCACAGATGTGGAGAGCTGTGTTTCCTGAGGCATTCTGTGCTCCTGGATCCGCTCCGTAAAATAGAAGGTGCTCCAAATGTTGTGTGTGGCCATTCTGGCAGGCCTGGAATGAATAAAAGAAAAGGCAGGACATTGTGTTTTGGAGATCTGAGAAAGTACTCATACAGTCCTTTTAATTTCAGATGCCCTCTTTATTAGTGCACCTCAATTGAAACATTCCAACTACTATCTAGTCCACCACAAGGAGAGCTAGAATAAAAGTTCTGGAGGTCCCTTACAGTCCCTGCTCTTGAAAAAGAAATTCTAGGGGGTCACTCACTGACCTAGATACATAATATGAGGCCCTCTGGATCTCCCAGAGTATTGGTCCTAATGGTTCACTCAATGTGGTATCGCTAGGTTCAAAGCCCTGAGGAATCACACACAACAGAACCAGAGGGGGGAAGGGATGACTCGCAGTCCTAGTCATAGCATCAGAGTCCTTCTAAAGGGCCTAGATTTAAAATAAATGCCCTGAGGGGACACTAACAAAGGTAGCTCTAGTGTCAGTGCCCTGTAGGGTCACTGACAGCTTTAGATATAGAATTGGACGGTTAAAGGCTCACCCATAGTTGTAGGTCCAGAAATGGTACACTGAGAGGTTAGCCTTAGCTAGGCGATTTCACCTCAGTCCTACATAAGAATCAGACACTGTGTGTTTGTGTGGGGGGGGAGAGGGGGGAGTTTTGTACTCTCCGTTCTTCCCCTAAGATTAGAGTTGATGTGGTGATGCTCCATCACTATTTCAAACTTTGAATAATGTACACTAATCAGCACTACATATGTACACATACATATGGTGTGATTTTCACATTTAGTTAAGTCATAGTTAATGTAGACCTCTATTTAAATAGCTAACACTAACATGAAAATGTACTTTTGGCTGATGTTCTTTCTTTCTTTCTCTCATTTCAGGAGCCACCCTGCAGCAGTTTGAGTTAATTTGAAAGTTACAAAATGTTTTGGTTTTTGTGAGAATTGTTTATCTGTATATGAGCCATAGAGAGTGAATAGTGAATTTTCACACCTGTGCCTTGGACAAGCTGACCGTGATGTATCATCCTGTTACTAGATATCTCTTGTGCAGCAAAAAACTTTGATTGTACAACACCTGGGAAGAAGGGTGAAGCCGTCTTATCGGGGAACGTTCAGACGTCATTGGTCTCCTTTTCCTGGGAACCGTAGGGAGTGTTGCATCTTGTCGTGAATTGTATGATTTAATAGTGCATTGCTGAGCTAGTTAGATTCAGATGCCTGTTCCCATCTCTTGAGACTAGATTACTTATTTTCTCCTGCTCAAAGAGTTAGACTCCTGAGCAAATCCATTCCCACTAACCTGACTGAATCTTCATTTGATTCTGCACTTTAGAGGCTTTACTTGATGACACCTACTGCTTGACTGTTCTCATGAATTTTCCAGATTTCCTTTAGTTTACCATATTAGAAAATCTTCCCTTCATGAGAAACTGAATTTGCTCAGTTTATTTATGACAACTTTAAACAGTTTGTCTTTGTATTTGCTATAGTGGAATCACTTTGATTTATACGGAAAAAGGCATATATGATGCTTGATTTATGACTAATTTGAATGATTTGAGTTTGGAAATGTACTAATCTGTTAATAAACCTTCATGGTTTGCAAATCAGCTACTCTCTGTCATCCTTGTAGGGCCTAATGTGCTTCACTGTTATTGATGTATTGCTGTTTTGCTGATGTTAAACTTCAACTCGTCCCACTTGAGTGCAGCCTGTACTTGAGTTTGCACCAATGATCTGTACGGTGCAAATCCCATACCCCATGCAACAGACTCAAGCGCTAAAAGGATCACTACAGCAGAATCAGATCACAGGGAGTTTATTCTTAGCCTAGAAATGGGATTCAGAGATTTGACAGAGTATTCTAAAATAAACCCCTAGAATCGGTCTTGGAAGATGCTGGCGGCCAGCCCATGCTCTAGAATCACGTGTGTGATAGGACAGCCTTCAATCTTACTCTGGAGAGAGAGAACTAGTAGTCAATCGTGTAACACAGCATGTACAGCCTCCTATCATGAGTGAGTGGCAAATATATTTAGTACTAAAATGAGTCAGAAAAGCCTCAATTTCATAGCTCAACCAGGATAAGCAGACAGATCAACTAACAACTTACAGTTCTGAGATATAGACCAATAGTGCATAGGGCAAGTGTAAGCTTATTAACAGTCAGTCCTATCAAGAGCAACACTTATAATCTGCAGATGATTGGGATTTTAAATGTAGAGGACGGGTGTCCCACCACCTTGAGCTAAACACTGAAAAGGAACTGCTCCCACGGATTCCCTCTGAAACTCTTGGAGAGAGGTACAATATGTACACAAAGCTGTTTGATGGATAATAATCATCCGGTGGTGACTAGGACAGAGTGTGTTTCCTTAGTAATACAGGTTATTTCAATTAAAATATTGGAGATATGTAATCTTGAAAAAGACTATAAGCATATGAAAAGTAGCAAGGGAACATGTGATGGAAGTCCTTTGAACTAAACAAGGGTGAGGTCATGGGCACTGGAAGATGAAGGCCTCTGAGCAACTTACCTGATGGATCTCCTGCCAGCCGTTCTCATCCAGCGTGCCGATGTGCGCTCTATTGTATAGGAGGAGCTCACAGCAGCGGGGGTCTCCTCCCACGATTGCTGTGTGATACAGAGGAGTCAGCCCACGACGATCTTTATGATTCGGAGAACCCCCCAGGTCCAAAAGAGCCTGAAAATACACAAACAGTTCCTGTGTTAATTGGGCCAGTGGCAATGTATGTATAGGTAACACACGTATGTTTATGCTACAACAAAAAGGTAAAAGTAACTCCAATTATCATGGATATGTGCCCATGTATTATGTGTGAAATAAGAAGATAGCTGGATACAGACACTATAATACAGCGATTTGCATGTAGTCAATAAGTTTGGGATTAGAGAAAAGCGTGGCAAAGATTACTATACTCTGCGATCAGCATGGTGACATGTTTTTTTCTCTGTTTAATAACCATGGAATACAAAGTTCTCTGAGAGCATGGAATTGGGATACAAAATATAAAGGTAAATGCAGCTTAAGGAAAGGGTTAACTTAAACAATATATAAAGGGGTACGGATAATATTAAAGTGGAGTGCTGGGAGACAGAAAATGGGAAGGGTTTAAGACAAAAGTTAGAGAAAAGGGTCAAGGAATCTCCTACAAATAAATGGAAAAGATAAAAAACAATAAGTATTAGGAAAACCAATAGGTCCAGGCTCCAAAGACCCAGAATGTTTTTTATTGGCCAAATGAAAAGGAGTGCATCAACAAGCACATGCATATCCAGCAACTTTGCAATGGGCTTCTATTAATGAAAACCTACTCCAGGATGACTGCAGATGTGTACACATACATTGTGACACATGCGAACACCTGAGCCATGAGCGTGAATGCAGTCTGTGAATGAATGACGGCTATTTTTAATTTACTTGTCTAACATGGCAGACCGCCATGTAAAACCTGTAAGGTAAAAGTAAAAGAAGTGCAAGCACAAAATAACCAAAGCACGTGGCCCATGTGCCCTCGTAAAAAAAAATACAAAAAAATATAAAGCCGAATGGGTGACCAGAGAGGTGAGTAAAAATAGGGCACATGTGGGGCACAAAAACAAGTGGGGAAGAGAGAAAGGAAACACGAAAACTCCCACGGAGCGCTAAAATGCAAAAAAGAAAAAAAGTCAGCTTTGGAAGGATACAACTCATCCAAATAATATGCTGGGAGTCCGAAATTATCATGGGTGGGACAAGCATAACGGAGGAATGCCAATAAAATAAGAACAGACAACTAAGACAACAGAGTCATCCAAATTGTGAGCAAGGGGCTGACCCAGAGCACACTATAAGTATATGTTATGCATTAGAAACAATAGATCTTGCCATTAGACAGCTGAGGTTGTCTGTAGCAGACACCTCAAAGGGAGGCCAAGAAATACAAAAGGATTTTCCAAATAGTCTGAAACTCCTGAAAATTAATTTTAAAAAGGACCCAGCGATTATTCATCCATAACTAATCTCAAAGAGATCAGAAAAACACACACTGCACACAAACTATAGGTGTGAAGTCAGAGAAAAGCATTGCACATACACTAACATGGAGAAACAGGCACACATCCACGAGATGCTAGATCAGAGTACATCAGGGCACAGATTTCACCATTCCCAGTTCTTCACAGATCCTAATAAGTTTGAGATCAGATAAAAACAATGCACTGACTCAAATACTGAGGAACTTGCACACACTCAATACGTGTGATACCACATGAAAACAGGTCAGAGGCTCCAACATTAGGTGCACAATCAGAACAAAATGTGGGAAATATCTGATAATGCAGTGATCAGCACAGATCTAATTGGTGGTAGAAGAGTGGAGAGAACCGGATACACCTAAATATTAAGGGATGTGCACACATCCAGTGCCAGGGCGGTCAAAGAAAAGCAGGGCATATACCCCCAGTGTGAGGAATCTACACACAGCCAACAGCCTCATACACACTGCAATATTCTGGAACCTGTTCACAGCCTATATGTCTCAGATTTTTAAAAGGCTGGGCACACAGCCCAATACTGAGGAATTTGTACACATCCAGAAAGTTGGAAATCATTGTAACACACATAACACTTTGCATTAATAAAGGATCAGTGCACAATCAATAGAAGTGACATTAAATAAAGGTAAGGTTTAAACCAAAACAATCAGGGATCTACACAGTCTGACATACTGGTATACAGCAACCGTTTGGAAAGAGAAGACTGTTTGATAATTGAACATATATGTATCTGATTGCACAGTTATTAGAATCACTCTTGATACAGCAAAGATCACTACCAAATGAAGTCCTGGAGACTTTAAGAAACCCAAAGAACATTATACGGATTGAAAAATCAATGAAATGCTACATTGCTGAAAATAAGGAGAGTATCCTTCACTGTAAATCATCTTATGCTATGGTCCCTGTTAGCCCTGGAAAAAGGAGAGCTGCATAATCCCATATTAGATACAGAATACTAAAGACATTGTTGGGTTACCACTTGGTAAAGCATCTGACACTAACAGGTTCACTAATTTACCCTACAGAATGTTTAAATCTCATCAAATAAGGTACCCGGTGAAATCTTTAAAAATGTTGTTAACACATGCGGAAAACAGCTTGTGGGCTGATTAATGCTCAACTTGGAATTTCGTTCACTGTGCAAACTCATGTTCTTGGAAACTCAAAATGTAACCCTCAGCTCTTAATCAGGCCCTAAATGTATTATGTCATAAGACTATGATAGAGAACTCCGATCTGAGGTAGTAACCAAGCTCCCCTAAGTACCTTTGCCTCTAATTGAACAATAAAATTGAATACAGGGTTAAATAACATTTCGACATCACTATTCCAAAGATCAAAGACATGGCAATGAAGTGGTTTCTCAAATCTTACTTGGAGGATAGTTTAGTGTCCATCAAGATGACCATCACTCCTAAAATCAAATATACTCTCAGAATGATTTCACAAAGGATCCCCCCCAAGATTTTTCTAAACCATAGATGATGTAATCTTCAGATGTAATTGGAACAGTGAAGATCAAAGAATTGCTACGGCCAACCCACAATCTCACAAAACACAAGGGAGGCTGAAAATGGCAGATTTTTATAACTACCAGACTACATTCTTGATGTATAAGGAAGTAAAATGGCTAATTTCGGAAAAATCCAACAAAGAAGTGCCACTTTGGCAATCCTAAGATTTTTGAGCTATAGCACACTAATGTTCATTATGACTCCATCCCGTAACCCCTCTCAAACAAGTCACAACAGTCACAACTGAGATATGAAAGCACCTAGAATTAAAGTGGAAAATAAAGCTAGCTAATACAACATTAGTTCCTTAATAGAGTAATAAAAACTGAAAAAAACAAAGAGGAAATTGTAACTCAGCCAACATGAAGTGAAACAGGGATGAACATAGTTCGACATCGCATTCACGGCCAATTGGAATTCTCCAAAATGCAATCTAAATATCGCCTTTGCCACAGATATTTATGCTTTTATTAAATTAACAAGTTTTGCTTCCAAACTCAACCTGACTCAGGATACACCGAATAAAGAGTTGTAGGCTGAAAGGTTGTAATGTGATCCAAGACATCACATGCAAATGTTGTGCATATCAAACAAAGACATCGTTTAACAACATCTTCAACAGGGTTTGAACACTGAGACCTCAGGGCAGAGATCTTCAAACTGGGGGCGGAAGGCACTGGCCAAGAGAAGCATCATGCTGAAAACAGTGCTGTGTTTTTAGTGAAAAGAAATAGAGTTGCAGTGAGCCACTTTGTCATGGCTATTAGTAACATCTTCTGTCACTCATGTTTAAGCTTGGGAGTAGGTGTCAAAGGGGGAGGGGCTCTAAATAACCCTCAAAGTCCCTCCCACCCATTTCTGATAAAAGATCACACTGTGGCTAAGTTTACACTTTTGGGTGACCAGGTTGTCATTAGCCTGTTGGCAATCGTGTATTTGATTGCATTTTAAAAGCCAGAACTGAATGTTATGAATTGAATTTTTAAATAAGTTTAGAGCTACTAATGTCATACAATAATTGTGAAAAAATATTTTTGGGAGTACCATTGAATTTTTTACAGGATGGGGACAGCACTGCATTAAAAAGACTGAACACCAGTGCCTTAGGGGGGAGACATTTAATCTAGTCGACTTCTTTTTGCTGAGGAATTTTATTAGTGAATCATTGCGAACAGCTCTGGACCCGCATCAACAAAGTGCAGAAAACAGGAACTGATGGCAGGGTTCCAGTCAGCAGCATGCGTACGAGGATGTCGTCACATCCGAGGCAGATGATGTCACAGATGGAGAAACCTTTTCATAGGTCCTGTGTACCAGGAGTGATCTTCACTCCCCGAAGAAAAACTGTAACGATCTTTCTGGTGGATACTATATCTAAAGACAGATTCTTCACCCCATGAATCTCGTCCAGGCGCCGTACTGGATCCAGAAAATTTGCACTAGCTCTCCTGTGCAGACAGGTGGTGCCATTTCTCAGTCAACTCTGATACCTTTCTGGGTGTAACATTACAGACAATTGTTTTGTGCCACCTAGCAGTTTGATGTCAGTTTTTGTCCTTTTCCCCACTCCCACGCTAAGAAATAGAGACCTTCTTGAAAAACTTAAAGGAATGCAGACCAAATAAACAAACTATTACTGTCAGCATAGTAACCATTCCTCAGAGCGAGAAGGCGGGTGGGTCAGTGAGGAATCTACAGATAGGGAATCCATCAGAATGATTGTTACTGAAGGCAAGTAATGTTTCCTTCTATCTACTCATTCCTCATCTTATGAATTGATACCTAAACAGTGCCCCATAGAAATTGTTCACAATCACAGAAATTAGGCTAAACCATCCAACCACAGGCAGGACAGACAGGAATTGCATCCTGAGATTTGTAACCCGAAGGACACGCCACTGTAACAGAGAAATATGTAAGGGAAAAGAATTAAAAAACCTACACAGTAACACCAAATATTGCAGAACCAAATGGCCAAGCAGTCGGGTGACAGCAACAGATGAGCAGCAAAAATGAAAGCCACCCAAAGGGAAGGAAAGGAGTCAGGTTCCAGACCCCAACTGCCTGAACAACAAAAGGGCGCCTTGTCGGGCAAATGGAAGGTAGAAACCACCCGTCGTATAACAGTGTCATAGCCATCCAAGAATAAACACAAAAAACTATCAACTGAATGAGGTATAAAAGAGAAAGTGTACTAGAAGAAGTGAAAGTAAGGGTCACAAAGGAAAATCCCACACAGTGACGAGTATAGGAAGAAGGGTGCTAGAAACAAAACCATGCATCAGAGGCCAGTAGTACATAGAAGACTGAAATTATCCACTTGCTCGCTATAATGCCCTAGCATCCAAATGTAGCCCAAACTCAGCTCCCGTCCTGGAGCAACAGGCAATATCACACAAAAGCAAAGAAACAAAGAAAGAAGGAGAAATAGCTAACATGTTGCGCCAACAGCATCCACATAATTCAGAACAGGAACAGATTAAATTCGGAATGCCCAATGCACCATACCTCCACAATGTGAGTTGGATATTACATAGAGGAGCAAAACTGTTTGAGGTCACATGCCCCCACGTCAGAAGGCAACAACCAAAAACAAAGGTAAAGGAACTAACCTAAGGGGCCGATTTCGAGTTTGGCGGAGATCTACCTGCCTCATTTAGAGCTGGGCGCACCTCCAATATGTTGATGGCGGAGAGTACTATGTCTCAGCCGCTGACATAAACCTCCTACGGAATAAGGACCATCGGAGGTTCAGCCATGTGTCCACCCATCCAATTTAGAGTGGGAAAACACATGGCCTGTTTTCACTGTCCGTCACCGCCATGTAAAACCTGGCAGTGATGGGCAGAGGAAAATGCGAAATGGCCCCCTCACCATGAGAGAAATCTCCCACGGCAAGGGGAGCATTGATCTTTTTATTTTCCTAAAGAAAATCCCCCTTTGGGTTTACGTTTAGGAAAATTAAAAGAAAACTTTGTAAGACTGCCATGCGGTTCCATCATGTCGACGGAGCCGTTCATCAAACTTACAATCCTTTGACATGAACCGCTGTGACGGCTATTTCTGCCAATGCTAGAGACGTCTGATGGGCATCTCAGAATTTGGCAGAAGGGGACTTCGCCAGGGCGAAGGAGTAATTCACTCTGTGCCGTGACAGAGTAAACACCCGTTCACCAACATTTAAATCAGGCCATAAGACTACTGCAGAAGCACCTGCAAGTCTGGGAGCAAGGCTTACAATGCCCTGACTAACATAACCTCAAAACACAACAGCAGCCTTCAATCACGACTGTCCAGGCTCCCTCCTTGTAAAGGAAAATCAGGTGGCCTCATAATATCTCTGGAGACTAGATGCTAATAAGAGTCTAAGAAGAGGGGAGGTGGCCTACAAGGGGCACGCAGGGTCCATGGACTAAGCCGTCACTGGCACCGTCCTACAATAACAGATGTAATATGCAGGAGAATAAAGCAATCAGGGGTGCGAGTGAAGAGCAGCACACAACTCATAAAAATAATTATCCAGCTAGTTGTAGGTCTCAGCAACCAACAACAACACAGGGCAGAACAAAACAATCCTCTAAACCCTGGAATGGGATGCCAAGTAGGTCATCCTTTAAGAACATCTGAACTACTTAGACAAGTATACTATCAATAGGGCAACACCCCTGGAAGGGAATAAGCAAAAGGCACAAGCTGAACCATAGCATCTTATGCCAGTCCAAGCAGGCTTAGCCTAAGTTAGGAACTCCCACCATAACTAGTACAAGGTCTCCAAGAATCTAAGGAACAAAGTTGGAAAAAACACTGTCATGATATCCTTCCTATTCACAACACATGTGACTGCAGATGCACTAGGCCAGTGCAAATGAGAGAGAGAAACCCAGCAGAAGGGCTCCAGAAGCTGTTTCAGGTACTCCTCATGATATGACATTTCCCTTTTCTAGTAGAGAATACCTGAAGACTTTTTACATGACTAACAGATGTGCGTCCACCGCACCATCAATGACAACCATCAGCTTGTTTGTGCAGCCTCCATAACTGTGGTAATTTTACAGGACCTACTCAACTCTCACTCTGCAGAGATAAGAGTCCTGAAAAGATAAGACAAATTAGTCTGCATAGACAGCCATGGTGAGAATAGAGAGACCAAACCGAGCAATACAGTGTAGAGACACAGAGAAGCCTATGGATACGGCCACTGAGTCCACATGCCAGACCTAAGGATGTGTTTATTAGCTGCAAATCCATTATGAACCACCTCAGCAAAGCTACTGCTCATATGATCTGGAAGGAGCGGGACCAACCTCTGTACCATCTTCCAAAGAGTATTGGAGCAGAAGGTCAACTGGCATATAACATTAGAGAAAAAGAGGGCCCTACTGCCTGAGAAAATCTCCGTTTCCGTCACATTAATTAACGTTCAATCCATATCTGAAAGAAAGGATGATGAGAAAGAGGGAAGGCTGTCCACAATCTTGTGATGATCTGGCACACAAGACTTTCGGACTCAGAAGACTGAAAATCAGGGTGACTAGGAGCCAGGTGACGACACTCCACGACTAAACAACTGACAGCCAGGGACATCTTAAGGATTTTGGGGGCCCTGGGCCAAACATATTTTGGGGGCCCCTGTTCAGAACAGCTTTGAATTTATGATCCAAATTGAGCCCCTGTTTCCCACGCAGTTTCCGCTTCCTCAGCTGCGTTAGCGATCCAGTTTGCATCATAGGCATTAGCCTATATATTCCTGATGCAAACGGACGCCCGCAGCTGACAGCAATAGGATTTAGTGTTTCCTGCCCTGCTACTAGGTTTTTAATACTTTTTAAATTGTATATGTGTGGCTGAATTACTCTGTGCTTTTTAACAATTTCTCCTACCTACGCGCACTTGCACTTTACTTGATTCTGCTTGCCTACACCTCCTTAGCTGCTCCGATTTGCATCTCGCTTTTCCTCCAGTCCAGGTCCGCCACAGCTGATACGCCGATTGTGCGGAGGGCTGGGGCTACTATCGGGCTCCTCACTTCCGTCCATGCAGTTTCTGCTTCCTCAGCTGCGTTAGCGATCCAGTTTGCATCATAGGCATTAGCCTATATATTCCCGATGCAAACGGACGCGTGCAGCGGGCGCGCCAAAGGCAAGCCCGTCTGCGCCCGTCAGCATCTGGCGCCCGCCATGCTGCCCAGTTCCCCTCCGGTGAGTTTCTTCCACTATATTACAATAGGGAAAACTGCTTAGCCTTAGGCGGCTACCATTATGTCAGTGTACAGCGGCTGATCCGAGCCTGGAGGTAGACTTTCGATGCAATAAGTGCAACTGGTCTCTCCTCCAGCCCAGGAAACTCGCACCCAAGATCCTCCCACGCAACAATAAGTGTAAAAACAATAAGAAAACAGAGGACTTAAAGGCCACCCTTTTGAATTGTCGCTCTATGCAAAAGCATGAACCACACATTTATGACCTACTTTTAGATGAACAGCCTGATCTTTTATTTCTCACTGAGACCTGGCTGTCTGACGCTTCCAACCCTACTATCACCTCGGCCATCCCTATGGGTTATAAAATCCTTAGGAGGGACCGACCGAGTGGGAAGGGGGGCGGTGTCGCCATAATTTACAATCAAAAACTAGACTGCTCTCCCATCCCGATGGAAAACATTGAGGGCGCAGAGTCCTTAGGCTTCCGCTGTACCTTATCCCCCATCATAGCATAGCTGTTTTTCTGATCTACAGACCTCCCGGTGCAATTGGAAATGTTATTACTACGCTTAATACAGCCACCACCTCCCTGGCCTTAAAATACAACAACTGCCTTATTCTGGGAGATTTCAATATACATATGGACAATGGAAAAGACCCTCAAACAATTTCCTTGTTGGAGACGCTGCAGGCCTGCAACATGTTTCCATCTATTTTTTCGGCCACCCATGAGAAGGGCCATACCCTAGACCAAATCTTTCACAACTTTGACATATCAGTAAGCCTACCTCTTCCCATTACCTGGTCTGACCACCTCCTATTAAAATTCCCAACTCTGCCACAGCCCCTCGGGCTAACGCAGGACAGAGGGTCCTAAATTACAGGACGTTCCATAAAATATCCATCCCGATGTTAGCAGATGTTAGCAGATGCCCTCGGTCGTTCCTCACCGGAGCTGTCTGGCTGCCCCGACTCGGATGCCCTCTCCGAACCAACATTGGTGCTTCGGTACCCGTTGTTTCCCGCTTCTCAAAGAGGTCGGCCCCAACAGCTCCATAGTGTAACGATTCCCTCAGATCTAGCAAAAGAAATTGTAGAAAAATGGAACAGAAATGGCGTAAATCCTATCTACCTGAGGGCAGAAAGGTGTATAAAGACACCTTAAAAGCTCATTACATTCTCGTGAATGCAGCCAAGAAAAACTTCTTTCAAACCAAGATAGAAAATGCCCAAAATAAGAGTAAGGAAATCTTTAGAATAGTTACATCCTTTACCGCCCGAAAGCCAGCACAAAGGAAGGGCCATGCACGGAAGAATGGTCTAAGCAAATAGCTCAATTCTTCCACAAAAAGATCTCTGTGATCCAACAAGCCTTCACTAACATCTCAGAGGAAGAGCTGACCTTCTACCTTAGTTCTAATAGCAAATTTCACCTCTTGGATCCTCCATCTTTACTAGCTTTCCCTGAGTTTCAGCTTGAAGAGTCACTGACCCTTCTCCAAAGCATTAAGTCTGGCTCTCCTACCGACCCATGTCCAGCGAATATCCTGAACCTATTAGCTTCCACCATAAACCCCACGGTAAACCAGCTCATTAATGTTTTCCTCTCCTCAGACAACATGCCGAAATTATGGAAGAATGCTAAGATTCTTCCACTGATAAAAAAGGCTACCGCCAAACCAACAGACCCTGCCAACTACAGGCCAATCTCCCTTCTTCCGGCCCTCTCCAAAGTATTAGAGAAGCATGTAAACAAGGCCCTCCAAAAACACATTGAAGATGGGAAGCTCCTTCATGAGTCCCAATCCGGTTTTAGGGCTAACTACAGTACGGAGTCCGCTCTGCTGAAAGTGACTGAATTTCTCAAGGGTAAGCTGGACCAGGGAGGCAAGGCTGTTCTGATACTGCTCGATCTGTCGGTGGCCTTCGATACGGTCCCACATGAGAGGCTCCTGGAGAGACTTGCTAACATCGGCTTAGGGGGACTGCCTTAACATGGATGTCATCCTTCTTGGGAAATAGATCTCAGGACATCTGGCTCCCCCTTTCTCATCCCCGGTTCCGGCCATGAATGTAGGTGTCCCTCAGGGCTCCATTCTCAGTCCTACCCTTTTTAATATATATCTATCCCCCTTGCATTTCTGGTAGAGGAAGAGGGTGCCAAAATAGTTTCCTATGCTGATGACACTCAGCTGATTTTTACATGTGAAAAAGGAACCGACTTTGACGGGGCAATGATTAGGTCTTGCCTCACAAAGGTTTTTAACTGGCTTAAGACCAATCAGCTGAAGTGCAATCCTGACAAAACTGAAGTTGTTTTCTTTGGTAATCCAGAAACGCCTGACTGGAGCTCTTGGTGGCCAAAAGATCTGCAGCCCCGCCCGCGGAAAAGGAGAAAGTAAAAAACTTAGGAATTGTCATAGACAAGACACTCTCCATGCACTTTCAAATCCAAAATCTAACTGGCGCTTGCTTGGGCATACTCCGGATGCTAAAAAATTCCTGCCACTGAGAGCAGAAAGATCGTGGTGCAGACTCTAGGGACATCAAAGCTTGACTATGTCAACAGCTTGTACCTCGGTCTTCCCAAATCCCTTATCCAGCACCTACAAGTGGTACAAAACGCGGCGGCCAGAGCCATCCTGAGACCTAAACCCAGATCTAGTATGACCCCTATTCATAAGTCTCTACACTGGCTCCGCATAAAAACGGATTGACTTCAAAGCGATGACCATCTTCTTTAAAGCTTTCCACGGCTTAGGAGCCGGCTACCTAAATAAGTGCATTAATCGCTACACAACATCTAGACCCCTAAAATCTTCCAGTGCCAACCTGGCCATCGTGCCTAAAATATGCTGTGCCTGCACTGGAGGCAGATCCCTCGGCTTTCTAGGCGCAAAATTGTGGAATAGACTCCTGAGTCTCTGAGACTAACCACAGACCTACTCTCTTTCAGGAAGAACTTAAAAACCTGGCTTTTTAATAACTGATGGGTGTTTTACGCACGTTTTCCTCCCCCCGTCACACGCCAGGACACTCTAGTCTGAGTAGCTGCGTGCTTTATTAAATACACTATTTCATTTCATTTCATTAGGTCCCTGACAGTGCAAAGGAACACTCGTCCAAATTCTAAGGGCCTTATTTATGAGGCCTTGCTTCACTTTTATGCCGCCAGTGCGTCACTTTTGTGACGCACTGGCAGCGTAAAAATGTGCCATGTTGAACCCTATTTACAAAGTGACGCATCTAGGCAGATGCTCCACTTTGTAAACCCCTGCACCACATTATACCTGCGCCAGGTATAATGTATGCAGGGTGGGTGTTCCCCGCAAAAGCCTCGTAGAAGTGGCGCATTGAAATCTATGAGAACTCAGTGCACCACTTCTAGGACGCCATTGCGTCAATATCTTACACCTGCCTCACAGCAGGCGTAAGACTGATGCAGGCCCTTTCACATGGGGCTTGCCCCATGTGAAAGGACACATTGCTGGAGTTGCGTCTATTTTAAGACACACCCCAGCAATGCATCACTTTTGCACCTACAGATACGTCAGAAATACTGACGTATCTGTAACTCCTTGCGACATGATGGGTCATACAGTAAATATGACGCATCCATCATGTCGCAAGGAGGGCGCACTAAGAAGTGACGCATCCCTGTTTTCACACAGCAATGCATTACTTCTCATAAATAAGGCCCTAAATGTGTTTACATCTAATATTCAGGGATAGTTATGTGTGTTTTCAATATTGTAACACAGCAGCAGCTCACCAATATTACTGCAAATAATCTCTGTGACGCCCTCCCATTTCTTATATGTTAGGCCTTGTTTTGATCTAAAAGAAACTTTTTTATGTATATTGCATGAAACATAAACACAACATTTTCTCTGCAAAATAGCTGTACTAGACTCTCACACATCAGGTACATAAAAAATAAATTAAAGGAAAACAGTATTTAAAACATTCTGTTTAAGAAATATTCAAGGTCATTAGGGCAAAACTCTGGAGAACGGAGCTGACTCTGTCAGGGGGCCCCCTGAAAGGCTGGGGCCCTGGGCCAGAGCCCACTTTGCCCATGCATTAAAACGTCTCTGCTGACAGCTGGAGCAGAGGTCGTTCAATTCCAAAGATACTGAATGGGCTTCATCAGTGTTTCAAGGGCTCTGATGAGGAGGGACCAAACTGGATGATTTAGTCAATAAATGAGCTGTAATCTCTTAACTAGGTAATGGAAAATCCAAGACCTCCGCAGCAATCTAGAATCTCATTAAAAGGGGAACGTCTTCCAGAGGAAGCCTTGGAGTCCGTTCAAGATCAAACTCAGACTGCCATCCACCTAGCATTATGAAAGGCACAATAGAAATCCGAAGAAGAAAAAGAGCAAAGCACTTCCTTGATGTCATGTTCATCCTCACACACCTTTGCAGACAAAATTATGGAGTAAGAACACTACTCAGAAGAGCGTGCAGAGTGCCTGGGAAAGAAAAAGAAACAGCACCAGTATCAGCCCTAAATGTCAGGTCGACTTTGACTGATGGAACATTCAAAATCACTCTCCTAGCAGTGATGTCTGTCATACCGATTGGATCAACATGACGGGAGGAGAGGAAAGATGGCCCAAACGAACAAGTTACTAACCTTTGGGAACGCCTTATCTGGTAGAGACTCTATCTAGCCGCAGATTTCCTGCCTTTGAATATCCCCACGCATCAGACTGTATCCAGAAGATTTTCTAGGAGTGCCCCTGCGCGCTGGTAGGTGGTGACCTTCGGCTCCCCGCCGGCCTCGTCCGTGCCGGAAGTGACGTGTGCGGTGCCTATATAGGTATCACCTCGTCGCGCTGACGTAAGTTACTTTCACGACTTTCCACACCAGGAGCCCAGAGCCACGATGAGAACTGACCACTGGTGTGGAAAGGACTATGGCTGTGAAAAGGGTGTCCCTTACACCTGAACAGGTTCGCAGAGCGGGGAGGATCGGTAAGGAATCTGCAGCTAGATAAAGTCTCTACCAGATAAGGCGTTACAGAAGGTAAGTAACTTGTTCATCTGATAGAGACTTCTAGCCGCAGATTCCTTACCTTTGAACAGATACCCAAGCAATACCTCCCAGGAGGTGGGTCTGCAAACCTGATTAAACCAAAAAGTCCAGCAGAACGGAATGGGCGAAGTGCCCATCAGGACAGACCTGAATGTCCAGGTAGTAATGTTTAGTGAATGTGTGCAGTTACACCAATGTCACTGCCTGACAGATGTCCAGGAAAGGAACACCGCGCGCTAACGCAGTGGTCACAGCCTTGGCTCTGGTAGAGTGAGTCCGCAAGCCCTCAGGGGCAGCCGTGGCCCGTGCAGGTAAGAGAGGTGGGGCGGTGGGGTCGGGTGGGGGGGATTTCGACAGACGAGCATGAGGGAAAATTATTTATTTATTTATTTTTCCCTCTAGGTCATCTGTCGAATCCCCCCACCCCACCCCACCCCACCCCACCGCTTTTACCTGCATGGGCTGCGGCTGCTCAGGGGGATGTTTCTTAGCCAATGCGCTGTAGACCTTAATGCACAAGACGATCCATCGTGAGAGATGAGAGTTGATCATTCACCCGGAACTCTTTTGAATGGTTAAGGTAGAACGACAATGCTCTTTTTGGGGCGAAACAGTGGAGTCCCTCCTCCTCTTTGGAATGATGGGACGGAGCAAAGAAAGTAGGGACGGTGATGCTCTGGCCTACATTGAAGGGAATGACAACCTTTGGAAGGAAGGAGGTACGCATCCGGAGGACCAGTTTATCCGGGTAAAAGGAGGTGTAGGTAGGGTGCACAGAGGGGGCCTGCAATTTACTGAACCTCCTGGCCAATGTGATGGCCACTAAATAGGCAGGTTTAATGGTCAACAGCCAAAGCAGGGCAACTGAGCAAAGGTTCAAATGGCGCACACATCAGGAATGTGAGTACAAGGTTGAGGTCCCACTGAGGCATGATAAATAGCATGGGGGAAACATTTACTGCAGACCTTTAAGGATCCTTGCTACCGGTCGGTCCTGCAACCGCAGGAAGCAGAGACAGCTGAAAGATACTCTTTGACAGTGCCAACAGCAGAGTCCTGTTTGGCTAAAGATAGGGCAAACGAAAATAACCTTGGATAAAGGTGCATAAAGGCATTCAACGTTGTGTGAAGCACACCATGACACAAATTTATCCCAACAGCAGGCATATACCAACTTGGTTGAGGGACGCCTGGCTGCCAGAATAACATCACAGACTTTGGGGGTGGGGGAGGTCGACAGCTGTCTACTGTGGCCGCTCAATCTCCATGCATGTAGGTGGAGGGTGCGCCGGTTTGGGTGCAGAACTCTGTCCTGTTGTGTGCGACATAAGATCCTCCCGAAGAGGCAGCCTGACTGGACAACCGATGGTCATGATCAATAGATCGGGATACCGGACTCTCCGTGCCCAATCTGGAGTCACAAGAAAGACCTGCAATCGGTCATTCCTGATCTTCTTCTGAACTCTGGACAGGAGTGGTATTTGCGGAAAGGGGTACAGGAGTCTGGAGCTCCACTTGAGACAAAAGCTTCTCCAAGCGAGAGTCGCCTTGGAAACTCCAGCGCACAGAACTGCTGACATTGTGCGTTCTCTGTGATGGTGAACAGATCTAACCAAGGCTCTCCTTACTGCTGAAAAAGACCTTGCACCACCTCCAGATGGAGACACCATTCGTGATCCACAACACATCTTCAGCTGAGTTTGTCCACTTTGGTGTTCAGAGATCATGCCAGATGCTGCACCACCAGGGACATGCCCTGATGCTTCAGCCATGTCCAGAGGCAAAGAGCCTCTTGACACAGGGTCCACGACCCCATCCGCCCTGTTTGTTGTGGTACCCCATGGGAGTGGTGTTGTCCATGAACACCTGCACCAGCCTTCCCTTGATCGATGGAAGAAAGGCTTTTAATGCCAAGCAAATTGCCAGATGCTCCAACAGGTTTATGTGGGGCTCGGACTCCACCGGAGACCAGAGTCCTCTGATCTCCACTTCTTCCCAATAGCCATCCAGGCCAGGAGTGACACATCTGTCACCATCATCAGATCTGGTTGTGGAAGAGTGAGGGGTCTGCCACTGACCCAATAGCAGTTTCTTAGTCACCACTGCAGGTCTTTGCAGTTCCCTCCAAGATCTGGACCATATCGGAGAGATTCCCCTGATGCTGCACCCACTGGGACTTCAGGTCCTAATGCAAGGCCTGCATATGCCAGTGGGCATGTGTCACCAACAGGATGCAGGAGGGCATGAGGCCCAACAGCCTCAAAGTCAGTCTCACTGAAATCCAGGATAGAGGCTGAAACATCAGTATCATAGCCTGAACATCCTGGACTCACCTCTTGAGAGGATAGTCCCGAAACTCCACAGTGTTCAGAATAGCTCTGATGAAAGGGAGAGTCTGAGAGGGAGTCAGGTGCGACTTCGGCATGTTGACAGTAGTGCAGGAGTTTCACCGTAGTCTGAAGGTGGGTGACAACTGCTTGGGCAAACCCGCCTTCAACAGCCAGTCGTCGAGGTAAGGAAAAATTGAAATCCCCAATCTCTGCAGATAAGCTGTAATCACCGCCATCATCTTGGCGAACACTGGAGGAGCTCTGGTAAGGAAGAAAGGTAGCACAGCAACCTGAAAGTGAACTGCAAATAGCGTCTGTGGGCTGGCAGGACGGGGATGTGGAAATATGCGTCCTGCAAGTCCAACCCTACCATCCAGTCTCCTGAGTGTAGGGCTACCATCCAGTCACCTGGGTCTAGGGCAGGCAGGCGTGAGCATTTTGAATTTTTCCTTATTCAAAAAGAGGTTGAGAAGGCGAAGATCCAGGATAGAACAAAGTCCTCTGTCCATTTTTGGCACCAAAAAGAGGCGGGAATAACAGCCATGACCTAGTTCTGATGCAGGCACCCTCACTATGGCTCCCATGTCCAAGACAGCCTGCACTTCGTAATGGAGCAAGGAGAGATGGTCCTCCGTCAGCCGATCGCAAGTGGGTGGCATCGGTGGAGCAGCCCCCATGAACTATCTAGAGTACCCAACGGTGTGATTTACTGACCACCAGTGGGGGAGGTGATGAGGTATCCTGCCTCCCACTGGATGCCCATGATGGTCTGATGGCGAACTAAAGAGGCTTGGAGGCTGCTGGGAGGGTGGTGGACTGACCTGACCGCTGGCTGCCTGTCCCACATGGTCTATGGGGCCGGCGCCCTCAGCCACGTAAAGGCTGGGAAGCTTGCTGGCCATGGTGGCTGGGAGGGTATGGGCACGGTTGGAGACACCTTTTGTGGCCATGAAAGGGGCAGAAGGCAGATAGGGGCTGATAAGGGGCTATAAACAAGCACAAGGATCTGGATGTAGCCTTGCTGTTGTAGAAGTGTTCCAGCGCTGAATCCACCTTGTCTCCAAAAAGGCGAGAGCCATCAAAGGGCATGTCCATGATGGAAGCCTGGACATCCCTTGAAAAGCCAGATGTTCTCAGCCAGGTGTGGCGTCACAAGGCCACTGATGATGAAATCCCTCTGCCCAGCGAGTCGGCCGTGTCAAGTCCACATCAGATGGTGAACGTAGCTGCATCTCTCCCATCAGCAACAGCCTGAGAGAGTATGGCCCGTGCCTCCTCCGGAACCATTATACAGCACTTGCGCAACCATATCCCATAGTGAATGGGAATAACAGCTCAACAGGCTTGCAGTGTTCACCAAACGCAGAGCCAGGTTGGTGGAAGAGAGCATTCTCTTACCAAAGGTGTCCAACCAATTGGATTCCCTATCCGGTGGAGTGGTAAGAATAGCGCCGGGGTGGATGCGAGATGAGGAGGTTTGGACCACCAAGCTCTCCGGGATGGGGTGCTGGGTAAGGAAACTGGGATCGCAGGAGCGCGGCGATGGTGGCAGGCAATCTCCCTATACACAGGAGCCCCTGTGCAGAGCTTGGACCAGGTCCCAAGTAAGATGGCCGTAATGGCTTCATTGAATGGGAGTAAGGGTTCTGAGGGGGTGACTCCCGGCTCAAGCACCTCCGTCAAGACATTAGTCTTGACTGTCATAAGTGTAGGTTAAGGTCCAGGACCTCAGCCGCCCTGCGCACAACAAACAAGGAAACGTTGCACACGAGCGAACGAGGCTCCCTCATCCATAGCCACAGTAGGAAGTGAAACCAGGTCAGTGTCAGGTAAGGTGTCCAACCCACTGGCCTCACCCAGTTCCTCATACCACTTGTCCTCCTTATGGAGAAGACCCTTATGGAGTATGGGTCTTCTCCATAAGGGTCCATAGAAATGTCTCCCTCACCATGCCTATCCATCAAATAAGGCATCGACTCTACTCAGGGAAGAATGTCCTCAGTTGGCGTTGAACGATGCCCATCTGGCTCCCGGCCAGAGTCGGAAATAACGAAGAGAACTGCACCGCCTAGGAGCATTGTTGGCATTGGCACTGAGGCAAGCGCTGAGAAAGGTCTCAGACTCGCTGGCGGCTCCGCTCTCGATCCAGTGAGGGATCCTTGGGGGTGACTGGCGCCAAGGGCAGACCCATCGGCGTGGTCCCAGTAGGGGCCCCTCCTGTGCCCATGGAGCGTGAAGGTGCTCCAAGGGGGCTGGGCTGCCCAAAGATAAGGCGCATGGCCTCATAAAATTCTCTGAGTTTGGCGAGGGTTGCTCCAGGAAAATCGGGGAAGCGCGGAGCCGACCCTGGATCAGGCCTCACCGACTTGCGGGGCCTGGAGAGTGGACGCTTCCTCATCTCGTCGCATGACTTCGACAGATGCGGGGAAGTCGAAGAGTGTTTGGACTTCTTCAACTTCTTCTGTTTGTCGGACTTCTCTGATGACTTCTAGTGTGACGATGAACGTCGGGAGGGGCTCCACAAACGGTACGGTCCTAGGACCTCCTACGCGAACAGAACCTCCAGTGTCGTAGAGTTGATCGGGGTCGTGCAGCGATGAGTGTGAGGGAACACTCCCTCAGCGCCTTGGGGTGCATGGCACAGCAGACCTCATACACCTTGGAATCGTGTCCCAGCTCCAGGCACCACAAACACACCAAGTGAGGGTCTGTTACCGACATTTGCCTTTGACAGGTCCCACAAGGTCTGAAACGAGCCGGTTTCTTTAGTGACATCCTCACACCAGCAGAAAAAAATCTCAAAAGAGTCGACAAAAAGTAGAAAAAGACCAGTCAAAAAACGACTGAGGGGTAGCTCAATCCGGATTAGAAATATCTGACGTCAGCAGACCGAGGTGAAGCCTATATAGATACAGTGCACGTCACTTCCAGTGCGGACGCCGCCGAGTCGAACGACGCCACCTACCGGTGCACAGGGGTACTGCTCAAAAATCTTCTGCTTCCAATTTAACGACTGGGGATATTCAAAGGTCAGGAATCTGCGGCTAGAAGTTTCTATCAGATTAAAAGGACGAGTCTTCAACATTACATCCGAAGTTGGAGTTGGAAAGAGATCTGGACCAACAGCGCTCTTGCTGGCCTACATGGTTCATCGGAGGAAATGAAGGAATGGATCAAACAGAGTACCTGATGGCTCAGAACTTAGTCTCAGACTTAGTTAGGGTGGATACACCGTAACAGTGAGAGACTGGGCAGGAGTTGGGACAGCCAGTAACAAGATCTACAGCACTGCGGAACCTTTTAAACAAAAGACAACTTCAGATAAAAGCACATCAAATCTGTGTCAAAGGGCGTAGAAAATGGGAACTGACATCAGAGCATTAGGTGGCACCATATATGGCTCAGAGACGTCACTTTCAGCAAGGTGTTAAAGTAAACGCACCACCGGTCTCTTCGGGGGAGCTTTTGAACATTTTCCAGATCTAGTCTGGCACCTGGAGGAACTACTGATCAGAAGTGACCTACCATAGACTTGCCCTCATCCTCTGCCGCTAGGCCCGCTTTACCATTAGTGACCACATTTTTCCAATACTAGATCTGGTGTACAATGAATTACATTTATACTCTGCTCCCAGACTAGCTATACAATGACGGGTACCTATCATTCGTCATCATTGTTGATAAAGGATAAGGATAAATGACCCCCATCCTGTGATGCCCTACATGATAGCCATGTATCCTCAGGCAGTCACTGTAGCATAAGTGACCTCATCATCCATTTTGGGACCCTCTATAACGAGTGGTATAACATCTCCTGCTCACAGAAGCTGCAGTGCAACTTCAGCTCTCATGCCCTGCTCTCATACTAACTCTACAATGAGCGAAACCCTAACCTCTGCTCCAAAGCACACAGCACCACGATCTCCCCATCTTTTTCCTCTGATATGCTGCAGCCTGAGAGACATCCATTCTCCTTCACAGACCTCCTGTACCATGAACATCTCCATAATCTGCTCCCAAGTTCGCTGTCCTATATGTTGGCACTTTCTATACTAATATACTCTCATTACAAGGACTGATGCTCCACTCCCTGTCAAATCCAACCATGAACATTCTCACCATCCATTTACAGACACACTGTACCATGAGAAATGCCCATGAGAAATGTGCTCAGTGGACTACTGTGTCAAATGTACCACCCTCTCTCAACCTCCTGTACCATGAACATCCCCATAATCTGCTCCCAAGTTTGCTTTCCTATATATTGGCACCTTCTCCACTACTTTACTCTCATTACAAGGACTGATGCTCCACTCCCTGCCAAATCCAACCATGAACATTCTCACCATCCATTTACAGACACACTGTACCATGAGAAATGCCCATGAGAAATGTGCTCTGATACCCAATGTGCCAAAAGTACCACCCTCTCCCAACGTCATTCTCCACTCCCAGTCCTGCTATACCATGAGTGCACTGTAGTTCCGGCAGCACACGGCCTTGTGGAGTGCTGTCATGCCGTCTCGAGAGCGGAAGTCAATATGGGCACCTCCCAGGCAAAGAATCCGAATAACCTCGATGGTTCCATCCTGCTGAGAGGCCAGTGTCAGAGGAGTCTCTGAGGGGAAAAAGAAAAGGCAATAGGTCTTGTGAAGTGGAGTTTGGTAAACATAGACTGCCCACACACAGTACTCAGTCTCAAATAGGCAGCACACAATTTGGACTTACAGATTGTCAGCATATACAGAATGCACAGCACCAATCTCAAAATATGTCCACAAACAGTCGTGTCACAGAGCATTTGTACCCAGTACTTAATTCTGCGTTCACATCCGAAACTCTAGTGTTGTTTCACAGAAAGTTAATACACACAGTATAAAGTTAAAATTAAACAACTGCCTCAGTCTCATGGCTTCCCAATTTCAGAGTCCGTCCAAGTACTGGGCTCTCAGTCTAATTCTGCGCAAAGCACTCAGTCACACATACACCATACGTAGTAGCAGGTGTCACAAAGTGTACACACAGTGCTCAGTGTCACAGTGTGCAAAGTTTCATACTGAGTATATGCAGCACTCAGTTTCACAGCATCAACTCACACCACTCAATTCAACAATTCAATACTAATTCTGTTAGTCCGCAAAGAGGTCAGTCTCATTGTAATGTATACAGGACTAAGCCTTACAGCATCAACACATAGCATTCAATCTGGCAATGGGCACAGTGCTCAGCCTATATGACCACGCACAGCACCAGGCCTCAGTGTCCATACAGAACTCAGGCTCATTGTGATATAGCATACAGCGGTATGGTTCCGAGTTAGACTTTAGTGGACAGGGTACTTCATGGCAAATGAGAAGGAGTACACTGACAGCCAAACCCTTGGTACGTCTTTCTAATTTATAGTTGGGCAGACCGTACGTATTCCATAGTGAGAGCCCCTATTGGCTCTGTCCTTCCTCCGATAACGTGATGGAGTAAGGGCTGTCCGAGGAAGGAGTTTACAAGGTCCACCCTATTTAGGGTGGATGGTATAAAGTCTTCTTTTTCCTGCATGTCACCACCAACAAAAACCTGGTAGCAAGGGACAGGAAAAAATGCAATAATGATCCCCACATCCTGGGAGAAGTCTTCCAGGATGTGCTGCGCCCTAGTTTGTAGTTTTTCAAAACACAAATTCCCGCTTTAGGAATTTGCTTTTAAAAAACAAAATACTTTTCAGAGGTTTAACAGCTGGTCATCATGGCTGATGTTACCGACCATCAAACTTTTCCTACACTGACAGGAACCACCATGATGAACTCTAAATAAGGTCCTACGTCTCTTGGATCAACACACAGCATTCAATAAGACAATGAGCACACAGTGCTTATTCTAACTATCCACGTACATCACCATGCCTAAACAAAGCTTAGGCTCACTGTATCTGCATGCAGCACTAGCTCTCTTGCCTCAATACACAGCAATCTGGCAATTGACACACATTAAGTGCTCTGTCTTTGCCCACGCACAGCACTAAGTCTAATTGTCCACACAGAGCTCAGGCATACAGCATTAAGTCTCACAACATCAACACAAAGTATTCAATCTGACAATGGACAAACAAATGCTCAGTCTATTTGTCCACAAATACAGCATCAAGCATCAGTGTCCACACAGAGCTAAATCTCACTGTGACACAGCACCAAGGGCCTCATTCTGATTTCCCAGTTATCTCTGTGGGGAGAAGTTGGGACAGATTTAAAGATGCCAGCCCATATTTTACACCAAAATGGTTAACAACATGGTGACCTAGTACTACTGGGTCTAATTCCTTGTTTTCCTGCCATCTGAGGGTCATAACGTGCCTCACCTGTAAATATTTACCATCTACTTGGAGCGGATTGTAAATGTTGCATGGGCTTTTTTCTCAGTTGTGGGAGGTAGTCTGGGGGCAGAATGGCAGTGTCAGGGCAGAGATCCTTTCACTTCAGGTGGGAAAGAGTTTATTTGCTGCCCCCAGCTGAAGAACAAGGGAGGGAAGGGTGTAGCAGTTGCCCTCAGCCCTTGAACCTCCTCAGACGTCTTCAGGTGCAGCGTCTCCGAGGCTTGAATAATCAAGTTTGGAGTTTGAGGTCCCGATAATTTTTAGATTTAGAGACACAACAGGTAATGAGGGCCTAAGTCTCTTCCATCAACACACAACATTAAATCTGACAATGGACACACATTCAGTGTTCAGTCTCAGTGTTCATGCAGAGTACTAAGCCTTAGTGTCCACACAGAACTTAGGCTCATTGTATCTGCATGCAGCACTACGTTTCTTGCCTCAAAACACAGCTTTCGTTTCAGTGCCACACAAATAAGTGTCCACATGGAGCTCAGTCGCATAGTGCGTTACAGTGCCCACGTAAAAGGTGGAGCCTTATAAGGCATCTGCAAAGAATGATCAGTCTGATAATGTACACCAACAGTGCTCAACCTCTTACAGTACACACACAGCGCTTAGTCAAGCATCCACACAAAACCCTAAGTCAGGTTGCACAGTTTCTACACAAGCAATTCTTGCAGCGCTCAGTGTTGTGTCTGCAAATATGTCAACGCAGAGCTCTCAGTCTCAGTTTGATTCTTCGCAGACCAACATAAAGTACATTGGTAAAATGGGCGATCACCCCATGGGACCATCATGGTGCTGAATAACAGATATTTATTATAACCCAACTGAATGGCACTTATTTTATAGACCTCGGAATGATGGAAGTCTGTGTGAACCTACTGGGATTCAACCTGTATCCATGGATGCATCAGTCTACGGAGCCATCAGACCTACAATGCTCAGTCCAATAAGAAAATACACACACAGTACTTAGCCCCACAGCTTCTGCACACATCAGTCTGTTCCACACACAGATCTCAGTCTCCCAGCGTCCACACACAGCGCTCAGTCTCAGAGCGTTCATACACATCGCCACCATGCCGCGTTCTGTCTCACCGCACTCACACATGGCACATTGACATTTACGAGCACTATTTTACATGCTCTGAAATGCCTGTTTGAACTGACTCCCAAAAAACTAAAAATTGGCCTATTAAGGTAATATTCATATATAATTAGTACAAATAGAAAGGACTGTGTCCTACTGGGTCCAATCCCTTTTGTCCCCCCTCCCATCTGAGGGAAATACTGAGCCCAAATCTGCAAATATTTACCATCTACTTGGAGCTGGCGGTAAATGTTGCAGGGGCTTTTTTCTCAGCTGTGGGGCTAGTCTGGGGGAAGAAGGGCAGTGGTAGGGTAGAGATCCTTTCACTTCAGCAGACAAACAGCTTTTTTCTGCTGCCCCCAGCTGAGGTACGAGGGAGGGAAGGGTGCATCAGTTGCCCTCAGCCCTCGCACCCCCTCAGAGGTCTCCAGGTCTCCGCACTTTCATTAATAGCAAGCTGAACTTTTCAAGGCAGATTCATAAAGGAAAGTAAGAGTATGTACAAAAGTAGTCCTGAAGTACTTCATTTCGCACTCATAAATGTCTTAGTGAATCAGATGCATTTCAATCAATCTCACAGCATCAAGACAGTTCTCAGCGGCATAGCATCGACATATATGGGTAGATTTACTAAAAAAATAAAAATGCACAATGCAGAGCAGCAACTTTGGTTGCTGTGCTACTTTGCACTAGGGCAAGAGAGCACAGCGCAGCTATGTCTACCAAGATATGGCACTGCTGGTCCATGCTTAGTACACCAGAAGGAGTAGGGAGTAATAAAATGTTTATATCTCGTGATGGCACGTGCTGTGTGTGCTAATACTGCCCTCACTCACACAAATGTGTGACATGCTTCATCATAGGGTGCTTACAATACACCCCGGCGTAGCCACGCATGGGATGGAGCAATAGGGTGGGGGAAAACAATACAACACAGAGAGAAACTGTTTATTTCACAGTGGCTGGGACCGACGGTAGTTAAAGTTCAGTGTTGTGTGAGTTAAAACTAGCTCGGAAGTGTCGCTGTGCCTAAGACTTTATTCCTGAACCCTCCAGCCAGGGTTAAAAACATGAAGGATGGTGCTGATTGGGAGATGCTATGTGCTCCTAACACCCCTCCTTTACTGCCAGGTGGTCGACATGTTTCGGCCGTGTGTGTGTGCCCCGCGTGTAGGGTCACGCATTGTGTGAAATGTTAAGAGACATAATAGACTCCTACTACGTTTTTGCCTGAAGTAGGGGTTATTTTTTGGTGCAAAGCCCCGTCTAACAATTTTAGTAGATATGGCTTGCATCAAAAACCATGGGTGGTAGCGTGGGAACACCCAAGCACCACCCATGGGACGATCTTTTGACGCAAAGTTGTGCCAAGCACTATCTACATTACCTCAAGAGCTATTTTCCAGCAGAAAAAAGGCTTTGTACTGGAAAGTAGATACTTTGTCAACACTTTGCGGCACAAGATGTAGATAATCTGCCCCACAGTGCTCAGTCTATTGCTGGCACTAGGCCTTGAAAAATCTGGAAACCGCTGCCAAGCTTGCAGGTCAAGAGAAAATAATTATGTACTCAACTCAACCTACGTAGACTGAATACAAACAATATTCTCTCTTATACTCTGAGTTCAAACAAAGGGAACATTTTGCTCTCCTTATGTCACTGTCGCTGCTAACAACATCCTAAAATTCGATGCAACATAATGACCCAGTTACTTAGCAGTAATCTTCATTACTCCGAGTCCAAGTCTTCCTGTAATAGTCCTTACCAGGTAAGCAGTTATCCAGCAAAAAAATAATTCCTACAAGATGGCCACCAAACTCCCATCAGGCAGAAAAGTAGGAACTAGTGATGACCAACTTTCTGATTGCATAAACTTAACAAGACAAAAACAACAAATGATCAATCACTTCAAGGTACGGGTCAGGAGGAAAGGGCCCAGGACTGTGAGAGGAAGACCCTGACTCATAGTAATGAAGATTACCTGTAAGTAACCGGGTCATTACCTCCTCATCTGTCTTCCTGTCCCAGTCCTTACCAAGTAAGCCAATACCCAAGCCTTATGTGATTGATCACAATATCTCAGGTTTTGTTTCTAAATAAGAAACAATAACCAAACATTATTTGATGCATCCCTGTGAATTTTAATGAAATAATTAAATTATAGAATATTAAAGAATATGCTTATTAGCAGAAGTCAAAACATGTGTTCCTAACTCTGTAAATGCAACCTCACCTAACTGAAGTCTGTAATGAGGCATAAAAGTATGTGGAGAAGCCCAGGTAGCAGCACAACAAAAATCTTTTAGGGAAGTTCCTTTAAGCATCGCCTATGTCAAGCCATACCGCTTGTGGATTTACACTGAATGGAAGAAGGAGGTTCCATGTTTCATAATTCATAGGCTTTACCAATTAGTGTAGCTAGTTTTATCCACCTTGATGGGGGGAGGAGGAGTTGTAGGACGAAGTCCCTTTCCTGAAGGCCCATAGTTGACAAAGAGGGAGAGTCTACTTTCCTGAATGGCTTTGTCCTATCAAGGTAAATGGATATGGCTCTAGAAACATTGATAGTATGCAACTGTTCCTCTTCTAAAGAGGAAGGGTTGAAGTAAAAAACTGGACCAACAATGTCCTCCTCTTATTGAAACTTATAGAGAACTTTGGGAAAGCAAGAGGGATTATGTCTAAGAATAACCTTATCCTGGCATAACCATAGAAAAGGAAGAGAAGCCAATAAAGCCCCGGCCTCCCAAATCCTATGTCCTGAACAGATGTTTACAAGGAAAGCACTTTAGCGGACAGGAACTTTAGATCAGCTGCTTATAACGGCTCAAAGGGAGGACTCATTAGAGCATGCAGTACCAATTGAAAGTCCCAAGCAGGAACCGGGCAATGAATAATAGGTCTACGAAAAAAGGAACTTCTTAGAAGGTGTGAAGCCAAATGAGCCACGTATGAAATACAAGTTTCCCGGAAGGCTTGAATAGCCACCCACTGGGCCCTGATTGTAAATACCGCTAAATGTAATCTGAAACCATCACTAAGAAAATCCAAGGTTTTGATCGGTCAAAGGACTCAGGTAAAAGCCCTCAACCTCTGTATTAAGAGTCAAAGTTTTTCCAATGATGACTGCATGACTGTGAGACTTTAAGGTGGAAGGTTTCCTTGATAGTTGGATGCTTTTGGCTATCTCAAAAGAACATTAAAGTCTGATGGGGAAGGAGAACTATGTTCCAAACCGTATGTTCGAACTAATCACTGCTGACCTACTGTATTGTCTTGATATTTCTAGATCTTGTACTCTTTATCTGCTGTATTGTCACAACTGTTCAATAAAAAGTTTAAGAACGAAAAAAAAAACATTAAAGTCAAAATATTTAACCTTTCAAATGCCAGACCCCCAGATTGAGATGTCTGAGAGAGTCTGGTTTGAGAAAGAGGTTTGCTGATTCGCGGTCGTTAAGGCCTTATTATGGCCTTGGGTTAATTCCCTCTTTACTCCAGAGTTATTGCCTGGATCCTTTACTACAGTGTTTGTCTACTTAACCATTACACAGATTCATGATACGTTTACATTTCTGAAGAGCTTTATTGGATGCTTTTTTTATTGAGAGTGGGACCATGACTTCTATATGAGCTTTGCTACACAGAGAATATCAAGCAGTTATCTGGTTCCTATTCAGCCCAAGCTTTATGCGGCTTTTACAACGCCTACAGATTAACTCTTTTTCCCCTTCAGAAGGGTTATTACCCTGAGAAGCCCTGACGAAGTTCTCTTTGAGAACGAAACGCGTTGGCTGAACTTTCTGTTTTGGAATCAATTTACAAATTTGATTAATAAAGAACTTTGAAAATTCTACGGTTCACTCTTGGACTTTTTTTTTCATCCCACGCACACCATTCAATTATCTGTTAAGGATCTGGAGCACAGTGGCATCATAGGACGGTTGGTGTTTGGGATTGTTGCGTGGGATCAACACTAACGATGAAACTGGTATAGAGGTGCAGGATCGATAGTCCACCGTCTTCTCTGTCTTGTTGTTATCATACAATTATCGAACTTGTTGTTCCATCATTGATAATAAAGCAGAAGTATCAGAACCGTCATTCATTTATTTTGCTAGGGCTTGAAAATCCTTTAGATTCTGATTCTGTGTAAGTCACATAAGTATTAGCCCAAACAGAAAAACTGGCTGCAGAATAGGCCCCTTTTACTGCATCTTCCACTTTTCTATCCGTCTGGTCTGAGGGAAGGGCATCTTCCGACACCACTGTGCCTTGTGTAGATAATCTGGCTACAAGGCTGTCCACCTTAACAGTAGGAGGAAATTCTTCTGGAAATCCTTCCAACACATATCGCTTGGAGAGAAACTTTGGCAATGTGGTTTTATCAATGTGCTTCCCTTCATGTCAAAGTACACGACATATTGCACTGTGCAGGGGTAAAGTTTCTGTCCATTCGATGGTATTGGGTTTAGAAATGCTCTTGAACACCCTCCAGAAGCTGAAGTTCGAAAATTCAAATTGTTCCTAAGGTGCTGGAAAAGTTCTGAAAGTTCATTGCCCTGTACAAGCCAACCCTTTCTATCTTCCTCCTCTGGCTCGTCAAAAGGATCGGTATGTGCATTCACCCTTGGAATCTTAGCTGGCAGAGGAACAGTACATTTACGAGCTCTAAAGGTAGCTTCAACTGCAGCATTAATCATCTGCTGCAGTGCTGCCATAGAGGGAACCTCAGTCGATGAACCATGTTTCTTATCTATTATGTACTCGTCGGTCAACAGAAACACAGCACGCAATCGGTTCTGGGGGATTACGAGACCGCTTAGCAAGTCTCGTCAAGAAAATGCTGTTGTCGATGGTCTTGCTTGCTCTGAAGGGCGGACGACTGCTAGTACAGGAGACTGCTAAAGCAAGTCTTACGGAGGAGTAAAAAAAAGAAAGTTAAAGACAGAAATTATAAATAGAAAAAGACTTATCTGAGACATCGCTGGGCAGGAAGAATGAAAGGTCCTTCATAGTTCCTCCTTTCCTGCCTAATGGGAGTTTGGCAGCCATTTTAGGGAATTACTTTTTGTTGGGCTATGTGACTTCTGTTCCGCAGAAGTGCTCGCCTGCTATGGAAGACGGACGAGGAGGTAATGTATGTAACAGTGCATTGCTGTATTCAATTCTATATTTAGCTGAGCCAACTCTCTCCTTGCCAGCCCAGTGTCTCTCGCCTCAATGAAAGGTGTGAGTGTGCGCAGAGGGACTGGTTATGTACGTAGCATGAGTTCGGTTTTTAAGTACTTCCCTCCCACATGCGTTCTTCTCAGCACACTCAGGGGGATATGTACTAGGAAGTGGCGGAGCGTGTCGTTAGCCTCCTTGGCTTAACGACACACTCCGCCACTTATGAAACGCAAGTCTGCACCATATTTACAAGAATGTGATGCAGCCTTGCGTTTCCCCTGCGATGGCACTAAGTTTAACAACTTAGCGCCAACGCAGGCACCCTTGCACCAGGGCGTTGGGTGTCTGCTAACAGGGGAGGATTGTTTAGGTGTAGGAAGGTGTTCCTTCCTGCACATAAACAATCCTAAATGCAATTCTGTCCCTTTCATGTGTGCTGCTTCATGCAGCACACAAAGTGACAAAATGGCATTTTTAAAAGGTTTGTTTATGTACAGGAAGGGACACCTTCCTGTACATAAACAAAGCATGGCATTTTGCTTTTCCATGTGTGCTGCACAAGGCAGCACACATGGAAAAAGCAAAACGAGGAGAAATAATGCATTTCTCCTCGTTTCTCCAAACTAAGGCCAGGGTTTTCCTGGTCTTAATTTTGGCGCTGCCTCCTATGTACACCACCCTTGTACATAGGGGGCAGCGTCAAATACAATGGGTGTTGCGGTGGAACGCCCACCACAACACCCACTGCACACCCCTTTCACGCTAACCATAGCATGAAAGGGGGCCTTATGTACAAGGCAGCGTTAAGCCACGTTAAGTGGCTTAACGCTGCCTTGTACATAAGGCGCAGCCCCTATCGCCACCACAACGTCTGTAACAGTGACGTTGTGGTGACGATAGGTGCTTGTACATATGCCCCTCAGTCTTGTGTCCGTGTGTGTTGCTCTGTCATTTTGACTCTCCGCCTCCTGACTTGACGAAGCTCTGCAATTTTGGAGCTCCGTCTTCAGTTAAGCTCCGTCTTGAGTTAACTCTCCGGGCTGCTTTTTTAACTTGGCCCTGTAATGTCTCTCTCCAAGGGGCATATTAGCAACGAGGCGATAAACAATTATCGCCGCTTTTGCGTCCGTTTTCGGACGAAAAGCGGCGATAATTTTATCGCCTAATCAGCAAGGTCACGCTATCGCGTGAATCCTTGCATTATCGCCCTTTCCCCCAACGCCCATCTTTGCATCTCTAATGAGATGCAAAGTGGGTGTACCCCGGATGGACTACGTTGCAAATATCGCTGATGTTCACATCGCGATATTTACAAGGCAGCCCACATGATTTTAGCAGAGGTTAGATTTCGGCGAAAACGGCCGTTTTCGCCAAAATCTAACCTGACTTAGCCATCCCTAACATAGGGGTGGATTCTGCTGATACGACCACAGGGTCGTATCAGCAAGAGTATCGCTGTTTTGCAGGGAACATCGCTGGAAACCAGCGATGTTCCCTGCAAACGGCGATAACTCGCTATCTCTGGAATTTTTATCGCCCTGGAGAACGCGCTGTTAATAACGCGCTACCAGGGCGATAAATTCCAGAGATAGCCTGCGATAGGGAATCTGTCGCTAAGCACGGCCAGCGATAATTATCGCTGGCCGTTGATAATATGCCCCTAAATCTGCTAACACCACCAACTGGCAGCCCTGCGTCACAGAGGCCCGGCTGCGGAATGCTCTAAAACACCCCGGCTACATTGTATAATTCCCCTGGCACTCACCTCCAGTTTCTGAATCATGGTAGTTCGGGTCCAGCCCCTTGTCCAGCAGTCGAGCCACTTTGTCAGCAGATCCATGTTGCACGTACTCAAGGAACTTCTTTAAACCAGCCTACAGCAGTAGCAAGAGCAGTCAGAATAAATCAGACAACAGACAGGAACCATCAGAAAGAGAAAGGGAAAGACAAGAGGCAGAGCCAGCCAGTGGAACTGTGGCTGAAAAGAGCTGAAATCCTCTCCACAAAGCAACAGGTTCGACACACATGAAAACAAAATCGACTCACCTGTGCAATTAAGCGCTCTACTTTTAAATCAAACTTTCTCCATTACCAACATTGGGTATCAGCACCGCCTAGTGGCTACGATTTGAATTCCGCAGATACTGAAAGCAATGCGGACAGGGTCTGTAAAACATCATTCCAGCGTGCTGCAGGTGCCACCTTTTTTATTTTATTTTTATTTTTTTGCAGCTTCTACGTCTCGCCTACCAGACGGCAGAAAATGTTGTTTGAGAAAAGTTCTACTGTCAGCTTACAGTGGGCTTCGAGACAGCCCACTGATTATTTTAACTAGTTTCTGCAGTTTTTTTAGTCTCACCTACTAGACAGCAGAAGCTGTATGTTTGAGAAAAGACCTATTCTCAGCTTACAGTGCTTAGAGCTCCCCCAGTGCTTACCATTGGTTGGTTTTATTGTCACTCATTTTCTTGCTTTCTATTTGTTAGCTTATGTGAGCTTTCCTTCCTCTTCTTGTGTTTATCCTTCCCCTTGGGCATAGCCTCATTACTTGTGTCCTTCAACTGCTTACTTTTCTGGCACTACTCTTTTCTTTGTGATTAAGCATTCCATTACAGTTCATGTGTTTTCCAGCTGTCTCCCTTGTGTACTTCTCTTTCCCCCCTCCGCTGCTCTCTCTCATCTGTGTGCTTCTCCCCAGACCCATCTTTCCATGCACTGCTTTCTCACCCATGTGCTTCTCCCCATCTCCCCCATGTGCTTCTCTCCCCCACACTACACATTACTTTCTTGCCCATAATATACTTCTCTCATGCCCTCTGTGTTGCTTCTCCCTACTCTTCTCCATGTTGCTTCCACACACCAGTGCTCTCCGTGTTGCTTCTGCTCCCCACATGCACCCTCTGTGTTGCGTCCCCCCATACTCCCAAACATGCGGCCTCTGTTTTACTTCCTCACACCCGCTTAAAAAAAAACATGCTTTTGCAGTCTTTTTTTAACTTACTGGTCCAATTCGGAGCAGTAAACAAAAAAGGTAAAAGCACCCGCATCATGCATGCGCACACCTCAAAAATGCAAAAGTCGCGGATGCGTCATAACACCTTTTTTTTGTTTGTTTCCTTGTGAGCTGTGCTGCAAAGAATTGCTCAAAACCATTGGCAAAGCCAATAGGTCCAAAGCAAGAATTATTGGCTTTGCCAGTGCTTGTTATAGTTATAGCATGAACCTGGTCCGAGGCCAAAAGAGCGGTTTACAACAGAAGCAGGCTAGTTACACATTTCTTTCACCTTGTACATGCATTACCAGAATTCCTCACTATCTGGTCTTATGCAACCCCTGACCAATAGTGGTTTACTTCAGGCAGAACTGTGGGGCAGAACTGTGGGGCTAGAGGAATGGGCTGTTGTAAGGTTTTTTTTTAATGTAAATGTACAAGAGAATAGGAGAGGAAAGGTTCCTTGCTCTTGTCCAAAAGTCTCCAGTCCATAAGTGTGGGAAGTTCAGTAAAATATTTATATAACCTCTTTACGAATAAGGAAGAGCAGGGCAACAATGTGAGAAAGGAGAAAATTTAGGCCAGAAAAGAGTATTGTATAATATATGTATGTATTTATGTATATGGTACTTGAATAACGGAAAACCAAGTAAAAAAGCAATAAGTCAAAGTGATATCTGCAGACAACATCTCCAGATTATAACAAAGTGAACCCTTCTTTGACTTTCAAGCCCTCAAACCTACAGTCACTGTGCAAGGTTTTCTCTTGTCTCAAACTGGCTGGGTAACCAAGCGAGTGACGCTCTAGTAACCTTAGACCCCCTCTAAGTCTCTACGGCCCGGGTCTCTTCTTCACCAACAGTTCCAGTATTGCCTTTCACATGATAGCCCACAACACCCAGCTGTGTTTTACACTTAGAAGAGGGCCAGTAGGTGGTTGTCAAGTGGTACATTTTCACCTGGATGTTTGTCACTAGCCCCTGTCTCAATGCTTCCAAGAGAGCAAATTGGGCCTGTGCATTTGGGCAGCTTTCTTTCATGTGGATGACCCCAAGGGCCTGCCGCAGTCCCCAGCTTTTAAATCAATAAATCTTTTGATTCTGATTTGCCATTCCTGCTACAGAGGAACACAGTCAAACACTTAGGGGCCGATTCCGATCTCGGCCGGTAGGGCACCGAATCGGATTCGGCTTAACCGGATCCGATTCGGAGCCCTCTTTCCCGACCGATTCAAACGTGCATCCGGGCGAGCGAGTACGATGCGAGCGCACGCGAAATCGCCGACCGACTCGTTCACGGGACCCAACCGCTCCGACGACTCGCAAGGACGCGACTCGCACCGCGCAATGGAGACGTACCCCGGCAGGGCAAGTACGATGCGCGCCTCGAGCATTCCGACCGACTCGCGCAGTCCGGCTCCAAAGAGCAGTCGGAGCCGGACTTTGGGGGTCCGTGTCGGACCCCCCTGTATGTGTAGCCGCGCGAGTCGTACACAGGGGGGACCCATGGGTCCCCCCTACCTGTGCATGTGCGGCGCGACCCGCATCGACGCGTACCCACTGTAGGGGGCGCCCTTGTTCGCCTCGCACCCATTGAGTCAATGGGAGCCCGCGTACGCGTTGTACGACCGGCTCCCATTGACTTCAATGGGAGTCCGACCGAATCGAGTCCGATTGCATGCGTACGCATCGTACTCGTTCGGTCGGAATGCTAGAGTCCGATTCGGTCGGAAATCTCTCCGGGTCCGGCTCGGTCGGGGAGATTTCCGGCCTGAATCGGAATCGGCCCCTGGGTCTTTTGGATCCTTGAGATGCCTCAAAAGATAGTGTATGTCCTCACATTTGTCATATTGCACTTGATTACTGTAGTGCTGTCGATGCCAGAAGCATCGTGTTTGGTGGAGCTACACTGCCTGCCTCATTGTGGTCTGACCACACCTCAAAGGCCATGAAAGGTATTCAACTGCTCCTGACTAGACAGTGCATCAAAGTAAGAATCCTTTGTTCATCCCACAAAGTTCTCCACTGCGAGGCACACTTTTACCTACTCAGGGAGCTCACCGACTCGCTCACCAGACCGGTCTCCAAAACCTGCTGCAACAAAGTCCAGTCAGTTGAGGAAGAGACCACTTCAGCATCAAGTCTCTACCACCACAACATCCAGGCTGACTGGACAAGGTCTAGAAGAAGGCTGCAGACCCACCTGCCCATGGATCATAAACTACTGAACCTGTTCATGCTCTACTCCATATCTTGTCTTGGCATTCCAAAGGCCACTCTGTACTCTGAAGTGGCCTTTTGGGATGACAAGAACCCTACATGAAAAACAGAAACCACAGAGGTATCCAATGCTGCCTCAGACATGGATGAAATGAGTGGATGCCAATGAGAACTCACTGATGCTGCCCACGGGGTACAGAGCAAGAATATCGATGTATAAATATCGACCTACAGAAATATCGAGGGAAAAATATCGTGGGTAAGAAATATCGATGTAAAAAATATCGTGGTAAAGAATATTGATTGTTAGGTAATTAATATCGATTGCAAAAATATCGAAGTGTTAAATATCGTTTACAAAAATATAGTTGTTAAAAATATCGATTCATTATTAATGTTATGCATTTTAGTATTTTCTATGAGAATTGTTTGTATTTTTATTATATGTGTTAAAATTTTAGCAGTTAATATTTTTTTTTTACTTGAATTTTGCATTTTAGTTCCGTAGCGGGTTGTGGGTTTATAGGGGAATAGGGTGGGAAGTAATTTAACTATATAGATTTTATTTATTATTTATAGGAGTTAATAATTTTTTTTAAAATGAATTTTGCGTTTTTAGTTCCGTAGCGGGTTGTGGGTTTATAGGGGAATAAGGTGGGAAGTAATTTAATTATATGAAATGTATTTAATAATTTATATTTATTCATAATTGTATAATTGTGATGTTATAGTTATAAATGTGTAAATTAATTTATTAATAATTGTTTGATAATTAGTTGTTAATTATTTTAAATTAATTAATTAATAAATAATTAATTATGTTAATTGTTTAATTAATTTTAGGTGTGTGTTGTGGTTTTTATAGGTGTAAATGGTGGGAAGTAATTTATTTTTTATTGATGATTTATTAATTATTTGTTAATTAATGTGCATTAATTAATTTGTTAATTAATTTGTATTAATTAATTTGTTAATTAATTTGAATTAATTAATTAGTAATTATTAATTGTAATTGTGTAATTAATTTTAGATGTGTGTTGTGGATATTATAGTGTTAAACAATGTGTAATTAATGAATGTTTATTATTTTTTTTAAATAATATATTTAAATTTCAATATTAATTATGTTAATAATGGAAATAAAATTTAATTAAAATGTTGATGTTTATTTTTTTATTGGTGTGGTATCCAGCACTTTCCCTACTGTTGCACTCACTGGAGTGGGAATAGTAATTTTTACCCCTCCGCTATCCAGCACTTTCCCTGCTTTTGCACTCACTGGAGTGGGAATAGTAATTTCTACCCCTCCGCTATCCAACACTTTCCCTGCTTTTGCACTCACTGGAGTGGGAATAGTAGATTTTACCCCTCCGCTATCCAACACTTTCCCTACTGCTGCACTCACTGGAGTGGGAATAGTAATTTTTACCCCTCTGCTATCCAACACTTTCCCTACTGCTGCACTCACTGGAGTGGGAATAGTAATTTTACCCCTCCGCTATCCAACACTTTCCCTGCTGTTGCACTCACTGGAGTGGGAATAGTAATTTTTACCCCTCCGCTATCCAGCACTTTCCTGCTTTTGCACTCACTGGAGTGGGAATAGTAATTTTTACCCCTCCGCTATCCAACACTTTCCCTGCTTTTGCACTCACTGGAGTGGGAATAGTAGATTTTACCCCTCCGCTATCCAGCACTTTCCCTGCTTTTGTACTCACTGGAGTGGGGATAGTAAATTTTACCCCTCTGCTATCCAACATTTTCCCTACTGTTGTATTTATTGTGTTGCAAAATGTATTTTTAATATTTCTTTTAATAGTTTAATGTGTTAATTAATTATAGAATGTTTTATTTTATTTTAAATTATTCATATATGTATATATTTTATTTTTATATAATTTAAAAAGTTTATAAATGAAGTAAAGATAATAGTTAATAAAATGTTTTTAAGTAAATATATGTATTTGTACACATTTTTGTGTGTTTATATTTTATTTAATTAAGTTTATTTGTTATATTTAGTTAAAATATATATTAAATGTAATTTATTTTGTTAAAAATATTAATATTATTTAACATATTTTATTTAAGTTATATATCTTTTTAAGTCGATATTTTTTACATCTATATTTTTACTTCGATATTTTTGTATCGATATTATTGTACTTACCTTTTTAAGTATAGGGAGTCAATATTTTTGTATTCGATAATTTTTACTACAATATTTTTGTAAACTATATTTTTTACATCGATATTTAATCAGGGAACCTGCCCACGGAACTACTACAGATGCCTTGAAGGAGAAGCAACCTAAACTTAAGGGCATCCGTAAAGCACGAACGAAGCAGATAGCAATGGAGCAGTCAACAAGGGGGGGAAGACCCTGGGAAACAAGAGGAAAATCTGGATTACATAGACTGAGGCTGAATATTCATAGCTGCAGCTTCCTATTTTGTGGAGATGCGGTGTTGTCTAAAGACGTGTCTTCGGCTCCTTTCAGAATTTCAGAAAAGTTAGGGCAGTCCTGGTGTTTGACAGAGATGTTGCTCCAGGTTCTGGGTGCTTAGATGGAGAAGGCGTATCTATGTATACCATAACACCTGTATTTGTAAAGTGTATGTTCACCCCTTGAGGCATCTTGGAGTCGAATAACAGGTGTTTGTTACCCCAGTCAATGGTACTCATTTTATAGACCTTGGAAGGATGAAAGGCTGAGAAGACACGCCAAGATCTGAACCTGTGGCCACGAGGTCAAACAAAGGTTATTGGAGTGGGTGCATTAATTAGTCGACTGAGCTGCCAGACCTGGCAATATATATGTATATATGCAAAAGACACTCTAAACGTAGAAGTAAGCCAGCCATGCACTGGTCATGTTTAATGTTTGCTGTTTATCTGGCACCTCCTTGCAATACAAGCTCACTTTCCACTTACAGCAAGATGAACTCATGCAAATGATAAATATTGTAGTGTGACTGCACACTGTTATTCAACCACTTCGTGTTCCAGCCGTCTGGACCCTTTTTACTCGAAAGTTTGGACAGCTTTCTTTTTGCGATATGGAAATGGCTCTCTCGAGCAAATCTCACACTGTAGTGAAAAACGAGAAACGGGTCCCTGTAACCACAAATCTAGGCTGCATGTCTGACATTGTATATTCTAGTGCATTTTAATTAAGATTTAGCTTTGGGTAAAAGGGCAATTATAGCCAGAGCATATAGTAACTCCAAGCTTGACCACTTGGAATAAGACGGCTGTGAAAAACCAAGATGAAAAGCCAGGTTGACTTTACATTGGCTGGTGTTGTCGGCCAAAATTTAATTTAAATTGACGCATCAGATATAAATGCATATGCAAGACACAAGAATGTGCATACAGGGCGAAGCCTCTCCATACACACGTGTTCTCAGAGCCTCCCACTTTCACCTCATGAAGATGTCCTATGTTTAGGCAGGTACCACGATTGGGAGGTCATTCTCAGTTCAGATCTCAAAGGTGCAAACCCGTCTAGCTGTGAGACATCTGCCATGTCTGTCAGGGAAAACGTTCACAGCCTTTCAGATGTAAGGCCGTGGTATGTCCTTATTGACAAGGCGGTGGTTCCAGAATGCCACTATCACAAGCCTGAGAGCTTGGAATGGAAACCCTGGAAGCGATCTGATGCTCATCGTTGGTGTATAAAAGAAGCCAGAGTTTAAAGCTTGATTACACAGTATATGTTAAGAATTTCACTCAAAATGCATACTTCTAGGTCACTAGTTTTAAGTCACTGGGTGCTATATTTTCAAATGGCCATTTCATTAAATTGTTAACACAATATCCAAACACCATGGTCGATAAGGTCCTCAGGGCCAACAAATGCACAGACTCGAAATGTCATCCAACTACCTTGTTAAAAGGAACACACAGCAGAACAATGTTTCTATATACCCAGGTGCAGTGAAATAAGTCTTGCAGGCAGCAACTTCAGTGGTAGTTTTACAGGGCTCACAGTTAATGAACAGCATCGTAAACAGGCCAAGGCATAAAAGCATAACTCCCTCTACATCCAGACGAAAACAAATCGGTTACTTTTTATGTGAGATTTTGACGGGTCCTTTCTGGCCGCTTTCATTTACCGCAAAGTTACCCGTGGATTCGAAAAGGATTCATAAACTGTCAGGCTCCAGAGAGCTGAATTCTTCAGGAATACAAAAAGAGTGGACAAACACCTCTTCTCTCCGGGTATATGACGGATCTCTGCCCTCACCGTTCTGCCCTTAAGACCCTAGGCTATCCAGAAATCTGGCATCACTCTTCTGGGCCCCCACTGCTTCCTCTCTGTCACTATGAGCTCCAGTGTTCAGCCTTGCCTATAAGTTCCAAGGATGCCTCTGTATTTTAGGATGACAGGTGTCCAGAGTTCTCCTACTTTACATTAACATCATGTTCCATCCAGACATCATGCTCTATCCAGTCGCTATTTTTGCCTATATATATATCGCGTCATGGCGGGCACTATGCTCGATCAGCTATGGATGTAAATGGAAAAATAAATGTTTGCACTTCTCACCGCAACATTGGAGTTGTTTGGATTTCCTTGGAGGTTGTGAAGAGGTCCGTGCCTGGTGGTGCTGTCAAGGATTTGGCAGGGCAGGAACTTCATTGATATAACCGAAATAAAGTTGTTGTGTATATATATATATATATATATATATTATCTACTGGCGGTCGCCAGTAGATAGTTATAGTTACAACCTATTATCCATAGGAAATCCGCGACATTCTATTTGAAATAACTCTCTTGCCGGTTGACGTATCTTCGCAAAATTTTCAAACTTTGTGGCCCGCTCCGGTCCACTCCTACCCTGAAAGTCTCGGGGGGATTCGTCAAGCGGGGGCCGAGAAAAAGGGGGGTCCCAAAACGCGTTTTCCCCATGCAATTTTCCATAGGAAACTTTAGACACGGCTACAGCCCGAACTGCTGAACGGAATTACACCAAATTTGGCAAAGAGGTAGTTCTTGATTCAGAAAGAACCCTTTTTGTTAAATGGTGTAAATCCGTTCAGTAGTTGCTGAGAAAATCAAAAGTAAAAAGATAGTGATATCTATGGCCGAGTAGGGTCCGCGTACCCTCCCGATCCACGAGCTGCATGTTAATTGGCTGTCAGCTGGCTGTCAACATTCCGATTCAGGAAATGTTGGCAGCCATTTTGTCCCTCGGTAGAACCGAGGGACAGAAACAAGTGCGCAAAGCGCACAAAGGGGGCAGGGTAGAAACACCCTGACCCCCTAGGTTTGCTCAGGGGTCCCACAAGGACCCCCTGGGCAAAAAAAAAAAAAGTTTTTTAAAAAATCGGCAGGATGCGCTCAGGGTGCGCGAATCCTGCCGGAAAAGCATCGAAGCGCGGTCTCCCGCGCTTGATGGTAATTGCCCCCGGGTGGGCCAAGTCCCGGGGGCATGCTGGGGGGGTTAATTTTATGTGTGGGGGCCTCTAGGGCCCCCAAGCCCCGGGGACCACCACCCCCGGGGCTTTATGTATAATGGTGCGGGAGGGCTCTGAGCCCTCCCGCAGCCCCGGTGACCACCACCTCCCGGGGCTTCTTTTTTAAATTAAAAACCTGTGTGGGGGGCTCCAGCCCCCACACGCCCCGGGACCACCACCTCCCGGGGCACTAAGAAAAATTAAAATGGGGGTCCGTTTTGGACCCCCAAGCCCCGGGAACCACCACCTCCCCGGGGCTTTCAAAATGTAAGGAGGGGGCCGCGCGGCCCCCCCTCCTGGAGCCTGTGGTGGCCCTGAGGACCGCCACCCCCAGGGCCGGCTCCTGCAGTGTCCCGGGGTGCCTACCCCGGGACACTGCTGTTTGCAATGACAGGACGGGAGCCTCGCGGCTCCGTCCTGTCATTGCAACTGCTTTGGATATTGGAAGAGAGAGCAGGAAACCTGCTCTCTCTTCCAATATCCAAAGCCGACTAGCTTTCCACATGGGGAGCTGCATCTTAGCAGCTCCCCATGTGTCAAGCTATGCCGGCTCCCGTAGGACACGGGGAGCCGGCGGGACTGTGGGGGCTTGGGGACCCCCACAGTCCCCAACGAGAGGCCAGGCCCCGGGGATGGGGTCCCCGGGGCCATAAGTGGCCACGGAGGGGGCTACGCAGCCCCCTCCCCAAAAGTAAAAAAAAAAAATAGTGCAAGGCCGGCCCCGGGGATGGGGTCCCCGGGGCCTTAAATGGCCTGAGGAGGGGGCCACGCAGCCCCCTCCAAATAAAAAAAAAGAGGCCATGCCCCGGGGGATGGGGTCCCCGGGGCCAATACAGGCCCAGGAAGGGGGCCACGCGGCCCCCTTCCCGTTTTTTATTTTTATTTTAATTTTAAAAAAAGGGGTAAGGCCCTGGGGGATGGGGTCCCCAGGGCCTAAAAATAGGAAAAAGGAAGGGGGCCACACAGCCCCCCTTCAGGGGAAAAAAACGACCGGGCCCGTAGGCCCCGCCCCTTCCTTCACCACTCTGCAAACGCGCCCCTGGCGCGTTTGCAGAGAGCGAATTCCCCTTGAATACTGGGGGTCCCTGGGGCCAACTAGCCCACCAGGAACCTCCAGTATGCGCCAGGGGCTGCCTTGCAGAGAGGTGTACAGAGGCCACGCCCCTTTTACACCTCTCTGCAAAGCAGCTCTATGGCGCTTTTGGAGGTATATGGTGGGCTAGTTGCACCCCAGGGACCCTCAGGATTCAAGGGAGTTAATCCCCCGACTTAAAACGCGCCACGGGGCGCGTTTGCACAGTGGTGAAGAAAGGGCGGGGCTTCAGGTGACATGTGTGCAAACAGGCCCCGTGGCGCGTTTTAAGATGGGGAATTAAATCCTCTTCAATCCTGAGGGTCCCTGGGGGCCAACTAGTCCAACAGGTACATCCAGAAAGCGCCACAGAGCTGCGTTGCAGAGAGGTGTAAAAGGGGTGTGGCCTCTGTACATGTCTCTGCAACGCAGCCCCTGGCGCATACTGGAGGTTCCTGGTGGGCTAGTTGGCCCGTAGGGACCCTCATGATTCTAGGGGACTTAATCCCCCAACTTAAAACGCGCCACGGGGCGCGTTTGCACAGATGTCACCTCAGGCCCCGCCCCTCCCTTCACCATTGTGCAAATATTCCTCTAAAATCAGCCGAAATACGAATTCTGATTTACTCACCTGTTATCAGGAGAGACCTCAGTGCTGCATCTTTCAGCCCAGTACTAATCCTGAAAAGTAATTTTAACCGTACTTACCAGTAACTTGAATTTCCTTCCATAGGCTAACATTGACTGGTTTCACTTGGAAATTCTTCTAAGTGTGGAGTTTTGGAACTTTAAAATATTCCTCTAAAATCAGCCGAAATACGAATTCCGATTTACTCACCTGTTATCAGGAGAGACCTCAGTGCTGCATCTTTCAGCCCAGTACTGATCCTGAAAAGTAATTTTAACCGTACTTACCGGTAACTTGAATTTCCTTCATAGGCTAACATTGACTGGTTTCACTTGGAAATTCTTCTAAGTGTGGAGTTTTGGAACTTTAAAATATTCCTCTAAAATCAGCCGAAATACGAATTCCGATTTACTCACCTGTTATCAGGAGAGACCTCAGTGCTGCATCTTTCAGCTCAGTACTGATCCTCAAAAGTAATTTTAACCGTACTTACCAGTAACTTGAATTTCCTTCCATAGGATATCATTGCCTGCTTTTTGCTGAAAAAGTTTCTAAGTGTTGATTTTTGAAACATACAAATATTCCTCTAAAATCAGCCGAAATACGAATTCCGATTTACTCACCTGTTATCAGGAGAGACCTCAGTGCTGTATCTTTCAGCCCAGTACTGGTCCTGAAAAGTAATTTTAACCGTACTTACCGGTAACTTGAATTTCCTTCCATAGGCTAACATTGACTGGTTTCACTTGGAAATTCTTCTAAGTGTGGAGTTTTGGAACTTTAAAATATTCCTCTAAAATCAGCCGAAATACGAATTCCGATTTACTCACCTGTTATCAGGAGAGACCTCAGTGCTGCATCTTTCAGCCCAGTACTGATCCTGAAAAGTAATTTTAACCGTACTTACCGGTAACTTGAATTTCCTTCATAGGCTAACATTGACTGGTTTCACTTGGAAATTCTTCTAAGTGTGGAGTTTTGGAACTTTAAAATATTCCTCTAAAATCAGCCGAAATACGAATTCCGATTTACTCACCTGTTATCAGGAGAGACCTCAGTGCTGCATCTTTCAGCTCAGTACTGATCCTCAAAAGTAATTTTAACCGTACTTACCAGTAACTTGAATTTCCTTCCATAGGATATCATTGCCTGCTTTTGCTGAAAAAGTTTCTAAGTGTTGATTTTTGAAACATACAAATATTCCTCTAAAATCAGCCGAAATACGAATTCCGATTTACTCACCTGTTATCAGGAGAGACCTCAGTGCTGTATCTTTCAGCCCAGTACTGGTCCTGAAAAGTAATTTTAACCGTACTTACCGGTAACTTGAATTTCCTTCCATAGGCTAACATTGACTGGTTTCACTTGGAAATTCTTCTAAGTGTGGAGTTTTGGAACTTTAAAATATTCATCTAAAATCAGCCGAAATACGAATTCCGATTTACTCACCTGTTATCAGGAGAGACCTCAGTGCTGTATCTTTCAGCCCAGTACTGGTCCTGAAAAGTAATTTTAACCGTACTTACCGGTAACTTGAATTTCCTTCCATAGGCTAACATTGACTGGTTTCTCTTGGAAATTCTTCTAAGTGTGGAGTTTTGGAACTTTAAAATATTCATCTAAAATCAGCCAAAATACGAATTCCGATTTACTCACCTGTTATCAGGAGAGACCTCAGTGCTGTATCTTTCAGCCCAGTACTGGTCCTGAAAAGTAATTTTAACCGTACTTACCGGTAACTTGAATTTCCTTTCATAGGCTAACATTGACTGGTTTCACTTGGAAATTCTTCTAAGTGTGGAGTTTTGGAACTTTAAAATATTCATCTAAAATCAGCCGAAATACGAATTCCGATTTACTCATCTGTTATCAGGAGAGACCTCAGTGCTGCATCTTTCAGCCCAGTACTGATCCTCAAAAGTAATTTTAACCGTACTTACCAGTCACTTGAATTTCCTTCCATAGGATATCATTGCCTGCTTTTTGCTGAAAAAGTTTCTAAGTGTTGATTTTTGAAACATACAAATATTCCTCTAAAATCAGCCGAAATACGAATTCCGATTTACTCACCTGTTATAAGGAGAGACCTCAGTGCTGTATCTTTCAGCCCAGTACTGGTCCTGAAAAGTAATTTTAACCGTACTTACCAGTAACTTATATTTTCTTCCATAGGAATCCATTGTCTGGTTTTCAGCAGAAAAGTTTCAAAGTGTCGATTTTCACAAACTACAAATATTCCTTAAAAATCGCCTGTATGACTTAAACGCATTCTTTCAACTGTTTACAGGAGATGCACCAGTGCTGGATCCAGGATCCAACACTGAGTAAGAAAAAGTAACGATAACAGTTTTTACCTGCTAAGTGAATTTCCTTCCTTAGGATAATATTGGTGATTCTATGAGAAAAAGTTTCTAAGTGTCAACTTTTAAAATACAATAATATTCCTTAAAAATCACGACTGTAACCAAAACGCTTTTACTCAACTGTTTACAGGAGATGTACCAGGACTGAATCTAGGATCCAGTCCTGTGGTTAGAAAAGTAATCCATAAAGTAACTAATTGCATTTAACTAGAAATTCACATTGAGCTGAATGTTGCATTGTGTATGAAAATGTGTTGCCCATTGCAACAACTGTAACTACTGTACTTAAAAGTCTATTGCCTATGTGCAAAGTATTTAAACTAAAGTAATTCATTCTGAGAAAGTATTTTTGTAATGTAATGTATAATGTAATTACAATGTAATTTAAAAAATAAAATATGTAAAAGAAATTGTTTCTAAAAATGTAGTAAATCAGTGTGAAAAAAATTAATATAAAAATTAATACATTTAAAAATTGTCATTTAAAAAACCTTTGAAATTCACTGAAAAAACCGTAGGTTTCAGGCACGTTATAGTTACAAATTAGCATTTTAAAAACCTTTGAAATTCACTGAAAAAACCATAGGTTTCAGACACGTTATAGTTAGAAATTAGCATTTAAAAAACCTTTGAAATTCACTGAAAAAACCATAGGTTTTAGGGACAGTTATAGTTAGTTGGACATTGCACTCGTACAAAACCCGTGAAATTCCCCCGTTATAGTTAGTTCAGCTAACTATAACTCGCGCCCCGCAATGCACTGCTGATGACGTCACATATTACATCACTCATGACATGGTCAGTGACATCACTGATGACATCACTGATGACATCTCAAATGACATCACTGATGACATCATCCACGTGATAATCTGATGCAGCTCCTCACACCCTAATATAACCTTTGATACACCCAATCTAAATTACAGAGTGCCATTCGCAAAACCATAGACACTCCAACACCAATAACTACATACCCACTCACTGATTCTTAGGTCTACACACACACATCCACTCACTCACCCGTACAGTCACTCATACTTATGGTCACTCAGTACAGGACTATCATATGCACTCTTACTCCTATATAGACACTCAAACACCGCCACTCATCTATAGAGGTACTCACACACCTAGTCAGTCATGCAAATAATTAAACACACTGCCATTTACTCACCTATACAGTTATACACACACCAGCTCACTTAATCATACAAATACTAGCACATTGTTACGCTCTTATACAATCACTGATACAAGCACACACTCATCCATACAGCCACTATCACAATCACTCACTCTCGCTTATAGCTATTTATATACTCCAATACACATATATACTGCCTTTCACATATGTAGTTACTCACACATGTACCACTGGGACATACATTCACTCACTAACACACTCTTACACACACTTACCCACCCATACAGTCTATCACAGATGCACTCTTGAAACCATCCACCCAGTGAATCACCCACTCACACATCTATGCACAGTCGCACACACCCCATCCACACAAACACTCAGGCACCCATACAGATACTCATAGAACCAATCAATAACCCATTTAGACACTCATGTAGCTATTCGCAAATCCATGCATCCACTTACACACCAACAGACGGATACAGACATTCACACAGTTTAGTCACTAACCCATGCATTCAGTAAGATACGTTTAATCACTCACTTGTAGAGTCAGTCACGCACGTACTAAATCATCCATTCAGACACTTATACACCCACTCATTCTTCAATACGCCTTTCCCTATATATATTAAACATATTTAAACTTTACAGAAACACACAGTCACTGGATGATGTCATCAGTGATGTCATTTGAGATGTCATCAGTGATGTCATCAGTGATGTCACTGACCATGTCATGAGTGATGTAATATGTGACGTCATCAGCAGTGCATTGCGGGGCGCGAGTTATAGTTAGCTGAACTAACTATAACGGGGGAATTTCACGGGTTTTGTACGAGTGCAATGTCCAACTAACTATAACTGTCCCTAAAACCTATGGTTTTTCAGTGAATATATATATATATATATATATATATATATTCGTATTAAGAAATAGCTGTCTTTGCCAAGCTGCCCTGGGATAAGGTACTGCAGTGTGGATTGTGGCCTCATTGTCGACATTGCTAAGTTAGCTTAGGGCTAGCTGCCATGATGCCTTCTTTGCACACGTTACTCTGTGACTTTGTTTTTCCAGACTCTGCTTGTGCCCATTCAGCATTAGAACTGTCTGCCTTTTTGCCTTTCACCTTTTCTCATGTCCTCTGTGGGGTTCGTCTGCACACAATGTACAAGGTCGAAAAACAACGTCCCTTGTTATTGCTGTTCTGGTCAGCCCCTCGTACTTAGTCATAACATGGAATACAGCTGCACCGGGAGAAATTCATGTGCTTTTAATATTGTGATCTCCCTGTTTGTGGCACTTGGAGAACAACCTTTCCAGGGGGAAGAGCTGTGCTTGTCTGATGATGTAAACCTTGCATCCAGATCTTGAGGTATGGGGGTCCCCCGGACAAAGCCCAGAGGTCTTCTATTTTTATAATAAACTAGGGGTGGTAAGGCCTTTTAGTTCTATATCCACTGCCTTTATAAAATGCTGTCCCCGTTTGTATTCTATGGAATTGTAACCATGCTTACTGTTTTAACTTTATGCATTATGCTGCTAGTACTGGCACGTGTACTGTGTCTTAGAGCACGATAGTTGAAATAAACATTTTAAACTATACTGTGTCTCTTAATACGCACGTTGTGGACAAGTATGAGTGAATAATGAAAGAGTGTTCTTGCTCCCGCGATTCCTGAAAGAGTCCGTGTTCTGGGATGTCTAATCATTGGTAGCTTCGCTGTAGTACGGAGAACGAATGTGACACTATAGCTAGTCGGATTGGGATTTTGGGTACTAAGGGGTATGGTTGGTACACCACTATACACCGAGGTCCTGTTTTCCTGCGCATAGTTCTGTATATGTGCAGAATCCCCGCAACATGGCGCCACCAACGTGGTGGGCTTCTTATCTGCGAGACGCTTGAGTAGAACTTGTGCTTGTCCACAATTCCCTTCACTTATGTTTCCGGAAACGTATATGAGGGTGTTACCTCCTATATTGATGTTTTTATAGGTTCTTTCAAGCTTGAAGTTATTAAAAGGTGTTCTCTTTTATGTTAACCCTATATTGCGCTGCCACGCACTAGGTTGTTGTTCATTCTTGGTCTTAATGGCTGTGAATGTAAATATACCGGCACATAGCCGCGCTGCGCTCCGAGCTTATTTAACAGCTTATGGGGTGCCTGACGCGGGTGTCGCTCTCATCTTTGTGGTTCAGGCTGATCCGGCTTACCACTTTGAGGTGTTTTACTCATGGGTCACTTTCCCGGCGGTAGAAGGAGCTGACAATTTGTTTCACGCTTATACCCACACCGCCCTACCCAACGTTTATCGGCCTTATCAGGCTCTTGAAGTACCGCTCACGGCGTGGCAACACCGTGTTTGGTTTAATGGTGCCCTCCCACATCTGGTCACACTGATTCGTTTAGGCCCCTTATCGATAGATGGGGCCACTTGGCCTGTTTTGGCCGGGTATACCCAGCATCCACGACATTTAGCGGTTCCAGTAGATGAACTGCGCATTTTGCATGCGTCTTTAATCCGCGTGCACAGGGCTTTGGTACAATATGTTACAGGCAACGTCCAGATGGCCCCTCCTGGAGTTGCGGCGCATCCAGCTGGAATGGGCGGTGTTACCATAAGTCCCATCATGGTTAATTCGGTGATGGGCAAGCGCCCACAGAATAAGGATGATTTGCCTTATTGGCTTGCAGAAAAATTTGACCAGCTGGAGGCTGTATTTCCAAATACCTCTCCTGTGGAAAAACACAGGATTTTGACTATTAGTTTGCCAAAAGACTTAATTTCTGAATTAACAGAATGTAACAACTGGGGCAAGGTATTCGCAGCAGTGTATGCGAAGTGTTTCGGCACTCCTTCCATGACGGTCCTCCCCTCTGTGATTAAACGGGTGCAGGATGAACATGGCCCTGAAGCGGCTGTGGAATTGGGGATGAGACTGGTGGGAGTATTCGATGTTGTGGCTGATCTAATTCTTGCGAACGTCAAGGGTGATGCAGTCAACTTTCAAGTAGCTAATGCTTTGGCTTTAGTCCCGGAGCTGGACAAGCCACGCGAATTACCAAAAATTATTGCCCAGGCTTATAAAACCATTGGCCGAAATAGTTTGGGGGTTAAGCCTTTTGCTAAAACGCATACTCAAACACAACCTCAACAAAAAACTCAGTCTGATAAAGACGAGAGGCCGGTCTATTTTTAAAAAAGCTTGAAGTTGAAGAAACAGGGAAAGCAACAATCAAAACCAGGGTCGCGTGCTGCGTCCCCGGTTTCCGTGTCTTCTGAACGCACTTATGATTTGCGCGACCGAGCGAGAATTAAGTCTCCTGATAGATTTCAGGTTCCTGCCCAGCATTCTCCTCGTTCTTCGCAGGCACCATCGACCTCACAGGCTGGTGGAGGAGATCGCCAGGATAGAGGCAGGGGTCGTGATGCCCCACAGGGACGAGACCAACCTCGACAACCTGGCAGAGGGAAACAGGAAGAATTTCCCCGTCCTCGCCCGCAATTTCAGAAGAAAAAAGTTGCTGCATTAACAGCGAGATATGCCACAGACGGTGAGAACGAGACTCCTGAATTGGACGTGGGCAGTGACACTGCTAGACAGCGCAGCGGAAGTTACCATAGTGCGGGAGGCACTACGTCTTCATGTGGAGGCGACAGCAACTGACACTTACATTACTGTTGAGACAGCTGACACCCGAGTGGCACCCCCTGACAGACTATTTAATATCGTCCTGCAAATTGAAGGTGACATTGAGCGTGTTATTAAAGGGATTTTTTTGGAAAATCTGACCTCTTCTTATGACATTTTGTTGGCGGAGGCAGATTGGCCGCCCCCATTCGTACTTGCTGCACATAGAGGGGAGGAGGTAATCCTTCCGAGCTTTTCTCGTTATGTCCCCAAGGACAAGGCGGAGGCTCTTGCAGCTGAATGGGCTGTGGCCCAGGCCCCGGCACTGTACCGTAATCACATGGGCTGGGATGAAGATTCTCCACCCCATGATATACCATTGCGGTCTTTGCCGCAGCCTCAAGCCCAATATCCCCTCCGGCGGGAAGCTAAGGGTCCCGTTTCTGACATTCTGACCCAGTTAGAATATCAAGGAGTAATTGAAACATGCGTGTCACCAATGAATAACCCCCTTTTTGCGGTTTCTGAACCCGATGGGTCGTACCGCTTGGTATTAGACTACCGGCATTTGAACTCCCATTGTCGTACTTTTGCAGTACAGAATACCCATAGTTCTGCGCTAGTAGACAGTCTTGTTCGTAAAAAATACAAAACGACTCTTGACCTGTCCAATGGTTTTTACATTCACAATTTGTCCCCGGACTGCGGCCAATGGACCGCGTTCACTTCCGGTAGAAAACATTTCAAATTTCGGCGTTTGCCTATGGGCTACAAGAACAGCCCGGGGGTCTTCGCCGCCCGTGTTGTCTCTTTGTTGGACAGCATAGACCCAGATGCGTATTCGTACGTGGATGATATATATCTGACAGACGACGAACTATGGCCGCATCTTTCCCGAGTAGACCGCATCATTCTTGAGTTCGCGGTCTTAGGATACAAATTTAATTTTGCCAAATCTCACATCGCAGAATATACTGTGCTATTTTTGGGCTATGAGCTCAACAATGAAGGTAGGGGCTTAGCTCCCCACTTCCTGGAGAAGTGCGCACTTCTGCGCCCTCCAACGACCCTGAAAAAACTTCAGTCTTTGCTGGGATTTTTGAACTTCGGGCGTTCTTACATTCCCGAATATGCCCAGCGTATCAAACCTCTTTATGCCTTGATACAACCGACCTTTTCGAAGTCATGCTGGCTTCCGGAACATTCGCTTATTCTGTAATCTTTGCAGACTGATTTACTTGAATCTAAGTTCTTATTGACACGTGATAACCACACGAACCTGGTGATCAGAATTGTGCCAGGGGCCGTAGGTTTCACGTACTTGACGTTTAACGAAGGTGACACAGTACCTATTGCCTACAAGTCACATCTGTACACTTCGGCCGAGTTGCGCTTTTCCACTGTGGAGAAAGTTTTGACTGCAGTGCAAATGGCGATTCTTAAGGAACGCGCACTGGCACAGGGAAAACGCATCTTGGTTGTCACCCCCTATCCTGCCCTTGAGGCAGTGACAAAAGCAAGTGTACCAAACTCTAAGGCTTTGCACCCCGTTGGATACAATGGGCTACTTCTTTGACATCTCCGGATGTCACTTTCATCTTTGATTCCTCTCTTCAGACACAGGAGTTCTTACAGTATGAATTTGTTCATCCTCCTCCTCTGTCTTTGCTGTCGCCTGAGGAGTACAAATGTATCATTTACACCGATGGTTCGGCGCAACCGGCCACGGGTTCTAAGCATGCGTACTCAGCCGCATGTGCTATTGTGGCCGGTCACATGGTGAACGGTGAGTTCAAATCGAGTGTTATGCACACACAGGCACTGGGAGACAGTACCGCACAATTGGCCGAGCTGCGTGCTTTGGTGCTCGCCCTTGAGTTGGCAGACCCGCAGGTGACTACACTCATTGTATGCGATTCTTACTACTGTGTCCAGGCTTTTAATGACAACTTATTCTTTTGGTCGCAAAACGACTATAGAGATTCTAAAGGCAGTGCAATTAAGCATAAAATGCTTTGGGTTCGAGTCACAGATCTTAAACAACGTCTGCCTCTCACACAGGTGATTCACACTCTTGGCCACCAGCGTGTGGCGCACACGCGATCGGTAACAGTTTGGCAGATGAAGCTGCCAAATCAGCAGTAGCCACGTGCTCAGTAGCAGCCGTTACAAGATCCATGACAAAAATAGATAATGAGATTTTGGCAGCTATTGCTGCAACAAAGGGAGGTACTAATTACCCACGGGGTTTCCCTTACAAGTACTCTTATCACTTAAGTCCCGATCAGGTTCCTTATGTAAGAATTCCAGACGTGGGTGATCGGCTGATTCCCAACGCGGACCGCAGAAATTCTTTGATAACAGCCGCACACGAAGGCTTGGCTTCGGCCCATGCTGGTGTGTCTGCAACTGTTTCAATCTTGCAGCAGCGTTACTGGTGGTGTGGTTTATATAAACAAACCCGTACTTATGTCCTTTCTTGTGACATTTGTCAACAGATTAAACCCTCTACGGTTACACGTCCGCCACAAACACAGCTCTGCATTTCTAATAAACCTTTTGGTTGTGTATACCTTGATCACTGCGGTCCATTTTCTTCTGACACTGCATATAAATATATCTTAGTTGCAGTTGATTCGTGCACACGTTTCATCTGGGTGTGGCCACAACGCAGTGCTGACGCTCGAAATGTCATCAGGGATTTGCGTGTCTTTGTGGGAATTTTTGCCTGTGGCACCCTCCATTCCGACCAAGGTCCAGCGTTCGCTTCTAAGGCGTACAAGGACGGCATGAGGTCTATGGGGGTGCTGGTGCAATTATCGTCTCCATATAGGCCTGAGGGCAACTCAATTGTGGAGCGAATGAACCGTGACTTAAAGCAATCCTTGACAGCTAGAGTCTTAGGTACTGGCAGGAACTGGCTTGCCCACTTGTATGGCGTGCAACGTGCACTTAATAACCTCCCTAGAAGATCTCTGGGTGGGCGGACCCCTTACGAAATGCTCTTTGGCATACAGATGTTTGTGCCAGACCTTGATGGTCTAGACTTGGCGGCACCTGCCGCAATCTTTGACGTAGATAATCATTCTACTATGTTGCAGGACTTACAAGAGACCCGTGACAGACTTGCACACGAACAGTTACCTTCAGCCACTGACGCTGCGTTGCAGATTCCGGTTGCCGGCTGGCTTCCAAAGATTGGAGATCTGGTCCGAGAGAAGGTGGAGAACAAAAAAGAATTTGGCCCCTCTTATCGTGCACCGGTTCCAGTTCTTGGCTTGAAGGGTACTCGTACAGTCATCTTACCACCGCTTCCTGGTCGCAAGGGCAACAGATACATCTCAGTGGACAATGTCAAGCTACAACATCTGGCCGATCCTTAATAGTGTAACACCGGCGGTATCATGTCCGGCAATTTCAAGAAATCGTGGCCCTCCTGTCTCCACAGACGCTGATGTTTCCATTGGGATGGTAGCTTTGCCTGATCGCCTGCTCAATCTCCCGGCTCGCTCCTGCAACGAGGAAACTGAGTATGTATACCCCGCAAGTGAGTCAGTGGCTCATTTACCTACAACTCCACTGAGCCCAACGCGTTTTTCTTTTGATTCGTCTTCCACCTCATCACTTATCCCGACCAAATTCAGTATTTTTGTGTCCTGGTTCAGAGACAATTTTTTGGTCCCTCCGTGGACATACATCTGGTTGGTGCTATTCCTGATTTTTCTATTCATGTCCATTGGCTTTGTGACAGTTTTTTTCTTGCTCATCAATGGTCACTACTTGCCAGAACGCTCTGCGGTGAACTCTGTTGCTTGAACTTTGGCTCCGCATTCTTCTTCACACATCATGAAGCGTGATCACACATTTGTGAACATTTCCGCCTTTCCAGTTGCAGATGGCATCGTGTGGGATGCAGTGAATTTCCAAATCCATGGACCTACAGAGATTATTAATGTACCAAGTGTGCTTCGTGTTTCCATGGGTGATGTGGTACAAAGGAATATTCATTCAGATGATTGGGATGTGCATGCCGTTGAATCGTTATTTTCTGATTTAAAATATTATGCTGCTTTTGATGCTGAGGATTTGTACTTGAATTCTGCTAATTATGCCGATTTATATTGTTACCAGCATTAGGGTAACCATTTTCTGCATAAACCTAGTACACTTCGAGGTAGTTTCAATTATACCCAGTGGGAACATTGCCCGACCCCTCTGCAAGGTAGCTCCCAAACACTTAAAAATAAATTTACTTACTTTACAGACTTTGATAGATCAAACCCAGGGTCCTATTATTTTAAACTGAACGTTTCTTCGAATCAAAAAGTTATGTTGACCCACACCAAATTGCTGTATTCCGGTTCCTTTATGGACGCATTAGCTGTGGGTGGCTATGAGCACTGGAAGAACACCATTGACTTAAAATCTATTTGGGGCACTAAATCTTGGCAGGTACGCGGTACAGAAGCTTTGCACCGTGCTTGCCTTATCCCCACCCAAATATTGTTTTTAAATAGTACTATATATCAAACAACTTGTTTGGGTTTGGCTACTTCCAAACAATTGAATGCACCTTCCATTCCTGTGTTGTCTTCCTGGCCAAATAGAAGCTTGCATTTAAATATCTCCCTTGAAAGTTTGCAAGCTTTGTTCCAAAATAATTCCTTTAATTTCTCTGCTATTGATCAGTCAGCCTGGTTGGCGTGGCCCATAGCATCTAACGCCTGCCAACTGCGTTTTTATAACTCTGCTCCTGGTTACAAACAGGATAGGCCAGACCCAAGGTTTTCTGACTCGCGTACAGTTACTACATATTCTGTTGGTAAATTATGTAAACAGTGGTTGCAGCACTCTACGTTAGATTCCGTAAAACAACATTTATCCCTCCTATCAGGCAACATTGAACTGTCCGACTTTGTTCTAGGGCCTCGCGGTCCAAGACCTAAAAGATTTGTTTATGCAACCTACAATGAAATCTGGAAGCTTTCACAAATAGAAGCTGCTTCCCGTTTACGGGAAATAGATCGAGCAAATCTAGAAAAAGTGCTTGCTGTTGTCGACAATAGTATTAACACCCTGTCTTCCCGCATTTACACATTGGAGAATATTGTTTCATCTGTTGTTGATATTGTACAAGATGATGTATCTGTGTTATATCATGGTCAGAATCAATTGCGTTCAGTGATGCAGTTTGCATGGACTTTGCAAACACTGAAAATGGGTAAAGTTCCATGGCATTTTTTGAACACATCTGCCTTGTTCTTGCCATTTAATTTAACTGAGAAACAGCAATTTATGTCCATGAAAGATGCAACATACACTCTCTTACATATCGAAAAAATAGAGCCTTTACCATTCTCTGTGGCGGAGACTGACTCTGCAGTGTGGCTGATTCACGGGGTTATTACTTTGCCTTTTTCTTTATTTGAATTCAGTTCATGCATGAAACATTATCCTGTAGGTCGTTTTCAGCCTTTAGGCAGTGCCTTTTACATGAACTTTGGTCCCTACCTTTCACATACAGATGCCTTAGGGATGACAAGGAGGTATTTCTCACAGGGAGTCTTGCGATTCTACAGTGGGTCATTCCCTAATTTGTAAAAACATTAAATTGCACGGGGCTTGTAATGTTTCTGCCCCGAATCTTGCTTGTGTTTTAAAGGGCGTTCCAGCTCCTGTTATATCACCTACTTTCACTGTGCTTGCTAATGGTAGCTATCTGCTTTTAAATAATCAGGACTGCTGTGGGATGCAGGCAGGCATCCCCTACATTGTAACAGTTTCTCACCGCGTTGTGTGCTGCAAAAATGTGCTTTTTCCACCTCCGCGTGGGATGGTAGATAGTTCCGTTTGGCCTTACATACTTACTCTGAAGGCGGATTTCAATAAATTGAGCAGAATAAAGGCGCTATTATTAAACCAGGAGGTTATGCTCACTTCCACACGGGAGACCTTCGTCCTCCAGGTGGCTAGTACCCACAGTGAGATACAAGCCCTTTTGAACACAAACCTCCCCCAACATTTCGGTGAACTGATTCACCGTATATTTAATGCATCAAATACCGAAGGTCTTGTGCACTTTTTTAAAGTTGTGGGCTCCGGCCTTTTGACCTCCTTTCAGACTATATTTGGTGCAATTCCGGCTTTTATTCATTCTATTTTTTCCAGCGTCTTTGGAGGCTTCCCATTGATCCTAGCCTTAGCTGCTGGAATATTGCTTATATTTTGCCTGTTGCGCAATGGCTGCAATTCCTGGGGGTCTATACGACCCAGCGCGGCTACGGATGCTCCGTGAACGCATGATTGACAGCTTCGGCATCCTACCACTGGCGACACTCAGCGTGTCTTATGGACTCTCTTATCGCTTTGCGTATTTCACTTGCGTGCAACCTGTGATATCCTGCTTACGATGTCCATTCTCTTGGTCCTTGGATATTTGCCTCTCCAATACGTCTTGTTCGGACCCAGATTTCGACCAGTTAATGGGCCCCTTAGTGGCCCATGAACGGGAATGTTCCGGGGCGGGATTAATGGCGCGTGTGGCTGCACTTGGGGTCTTGGCGCAATGGGATATCTGGGCGGCTGCTCAGCATCTCCTACAATGAAGTTATATTGAGTATCACGCAAGTTGTCCCGCAATGCTGATCACTGCTCCCTATCGTGAGGAACATGAATGCAGTTTTGATTTGTTGAACTGGATGGCATCTCTTTTTTCAAACAATGGCAATGATGTCTTTCTGGAAGGTGTTGCAGCTTTCTGCGCATACACTCTGATGGATTAGGGACATAGACTTTCAACAAACTGCATTACTGGATTTTTTTATTCTCTTGAAGTGCCCTCTTTTCTGGCCCTAGCTAGAATTTTTTTATCCCAATTTTTTTTTTCCAATTCCCTAACCTTCAAAGGGACATTTCCCACAAATAGACGTTTACATTCTGCTCCATCTATTCGAATTCTGTTTTCGTCCTATGTCTTGCCCTATGGACTGACCAGGGGAGGGTGTTGTGTGGATTGTGGCCTCATTGTCGACATTGCTAAGTTAGCTTAGGCCTAGCTGCCATGATGCCTTCTTTGCACACGTTACTCGCTTACAGCCGACAGCAGTACCGTGAGGGGAACGGTCTTTTCCTTACCTTACCTGACCTTCGGACATCGCCGTGAGGTGAACGGCTCCTGTCCACACTTTGCCACCGCCATTTCTGCCGTGAGGGGAACGGCTCCTGTCCTCATACCGCCACTGTCACTCCTGCCACGAGGGCAATGGCTGGACTACCATCCCCAGCAGGCAGTGGGAGTCGCTTGCTGAGGACGTCATCGGAGCGCCTGGAGGCGCTTATCAGCTGTGCAGCTCTCCCGCAGCGCGGGACGCGCTTACAGCCGACAGCAGTACCGTGAGGGGAACGGTCTTTTCCTTACCTTACCTGACCTTCGGACATCGCCGTGAGGTGAACGGCTCCTGTCCACACTTTGCCACCGCCATTTCTGCCGTGAGGGGAACGGCTCCTGTCCTCATACCGCCACTGTCACTCCTGCCGTGAGGGCAACGGCTGGACTACCATCCCCAGCAGGCAGTGGGAGTCGCTTGCTGAGGACGTCATCGGAGCGCCTGGAGGTGCTTATCAGCTGTGCAGCTCTCCCGCAGCGCGGGACGCGCTTACAGCCGACAGCAGTACCGTGAGGGGAACGGTCTTTTCCTTACCTTACCTGACCTTCGGACATCGCCGTGAGGTAACGGCTCCTGTCCACACTTTGCCACCACCATTTCTGCCGTGAGGGGAACGGCTCCTGTCCTCATACCGCCACTGTCACTCCTGTCGTGAGGGCAACGGCTGAACTACCATCCCCAGCAGGCAGTGGGAGTCGCTTGCTGAGGACGTCATCGGAGCGCCTGGAGGTGCTTATCAGCTGTGCAGCTCTCCCGCAGCGCGGGACGCGCTTACAGCCGACAGCAGTACCGTGAGGGGAACGGTCTTTTCCTTACCTTACCTGACCTTCGGACATCGCCGTGAGGTAACGGCTCCTGTCCACACTTTGCCACCACCATTTCTGCCGTGAGGGGAACGGCTCCTGTCCTCATACCGCCACTGTCACTCCTGTCGTGAGGGCAACGGCTGAACTACCATCCCCAGCAGGCAGTGGGAGTCGCTTGCTGAGGACGTCATCGGAGCGCCTGGAGGCGCTTATCAGCTGTGCAGCTCTCCCACAGCGCGGGACGCACGCGGGCGTGCCCGGGCCAAGGGCGGACCCGTCCGCGCCCGTCAAAGCCCGTAAGAGGCCGGGCTGGGCCACCCCTCTAACATCTAACTATGGGTAAGCGCAAACTCTTTGGTAGCCAAGATCAGGGAGGTGCAAAACCAAAAGTACCGAGACAGTCACCATCCATAATCTCATACCTAACTTCGGCTGTGGGAGCATTGAATAATGAGATAGCTAATGCCGAAAAGGAATTGGGTTTGGGCTCAAGACATAATGAAGGAGGAGGTGTTGAGGATTTTGAGCCTCTATCTAATGCTCCCGTTCCACTGGATCCAGTTGTGCTGATTAGGGGTGTAAGATTAAACTCTGAATCTCAGGCCCCGACTAGTGCTGTAATTGGAGGCGTGGCCGTACCATCGCAAGTTCCTGCTATGGACAGGGAAAAACCATCTAGGGGCTTAATTGCGAGGCCTCTGGGGGAACGGAGTACCTCTAGGAAAATCAATAAGAGGCAGAAGGGTTTAAAAAACTGTTCACCAAAGTTAGACTCGGTGATGGACGAGAATACTCAATTATTACTACGGAACCTGGTGGAGGAGATTTTTAGTGCCCGGTTCGAATCCATACTGACTAATATTGCTAAAGATGTAATTGACACTATGAACTCGTGTGTCGCTGACTTGAAGAAAAATGTGAGCGTATGGATTCTATTCTGGACTCCTACTTAAAGGTCACTCATGTTAAAATTAATTCAGGTTTGTTATCCACTCCCGAGCTAGAATCTAGTCTAGACTTACGAGGAAAATCTTTAGGCAATCGCCAACTTGTAGTTCCGAGTGAGGGGGTAAAATCGAAAAAGGTTGCTAGGCCGGATGTGTTCCAGGACAGAATGCAAGAAGGAGGGCATTTGACCCAAATTGATAAAAGTCCTGTTGAGCCTATAGATTTAAGACCTAATATGGCAATTAACAAGAATGCCGGCTTTAAAGACAGTAATAGAAGCCCGAATGAATGTAGAATTAACCTTCCCGCAGATGCTACTCCCTTGGTTGCGATTCTTGTAGGGGTCCCCCCTTTAAGTGTTCATGATAACGAACCAACGGAGGCACTGATGCGCAAGACAAAAAACTGGTGTGATCATTATTCATCAGGTCAACCTGGGATATCAGCCCATATTATAATGACTAGACGGGTGGCCTGGGTGGGAAATGGCCCCAAATGCATACCAGGAGATTGTATTATAATTAATTTTAGTAAACGGGATATAGCTGACAGGTTGTTCTGGGATGCCACGGAACTATATGGGGGGGCATTAGGGCTTTACCTTTAGGTTACTTTTACCCCCCGGTAAATGCTCCGCGACCTTTTGAGAGGGCCAGTGGGGCTACTTTCACTAGTTCCTCCCTCACTGATCTGGGGCTGCCCCGTAGTCATGGTAGTGGATCTTGCCCTAGTAAAATTAAAGTGGGAGAAGTAACACAGAAAAAAGTGGTAGCCTTGACATCAAGGCCTAGGGCGGGAGGCTTATCTGTCTCAAATAGATTTTCTCCACTCACTTGGATGGACCAGAACGACTGACTGGTGGAGCCAGTGGTTGGTAGTTTACAACCATCCCCTAAAAATCCAGGTTCAGATGATGTAGGTGCGGTAACTCTCCCAAGTTGCAGAATTATTAGTTGGAATATTGCGGGCCTCAAAGCTAAAAGGGATGATCCACTTTGGTTGAAGGTCATAAGATCTTACGATATAATTGCGCTTCAAGAAACTTGGGATAGGGGGGATAGTTTTTGGGTGGATGGTTTTAGATCCTATGTTCTACCTGCTCGTCCTGCCTTAGCTGGTAGAGCAAAGGGTGGTTTGATGCTCCTCCTCTCCTATAAGCTAGTGGGCTCTTCATGTAGATTAGAGGTAGACTCATTTAATGCCCTGGTAATAGAAGTAACCCGATCAAATAATCTTAAACTATTACTCATTAATTTTTATAATTCTGGGGAAAATGATTTTTTAAATCAACATTTGATTAAGCTGAACTCTTTTTTAGAAGACTATAGGGTTAATCAATCCACTTTTATCATATATTAATTATGGGTGATTTTAATATACATTTGTGCGATCGGCATTGTCTTATTGACGATCACTTAGCTCACACTCATTCGGTGATCCCTCATTTTGAGCACTCGCCCCAGGTGGAGGGTTTAGAGAACCTTTTGTCGGGGGCCGATCTTTTTGAACCAGCCTTTTTTAATCAATTTGATCGTTGTCCTACGTTTAAATCCAAGGCTAGAGACACCATTATAGATTATATATTCTTGTCCTCTACTTTACTTGACAAGGTAGTTTTTTATAACGCTATAGTTTCATCCTTTAGTGACCATAACCCTGTCATATTGGAACTGGATAATAGTTGCGGGTTTCTGGGAAACGGTGGGGAAAATTTGGGCGTCAATAGTATGGTAACCCGTGATCAAGGGCGGAGGCTCAAGTGGTCTAATGTGGTACCAGATTCCTTTTTTAAAGATCTTTGCCTAAAAATTAGCGGACATATTGCGATATGCGCTGACCATTTAAGCCCCGAGGATGCGGTCCTCGGAGCCTTTGATGGTATTTGCAGACAGATATCATTGGACTTGACCATTAACTCTAAAATGAAAATTAAATCAAGTGAAAAATGGTTTGATGAAAACTGCTCACGAGCTCACCGTGCTCTAATTTTAGCCTTGAAAAGTTCTCCTCGAGATAGGGACTTGATAGTGTGGTTACGGAAACAATACAAGACTGCAGTTCATAGGCGGAAATCAGAGATTAAGGCAGAGGCTTGGAATGATCTTGTTTCTGTCGATGTGTTAAAGGATAGCTCTAGATTTTGGTCTATTGTTAACTCCCCACTTTTTACAGGTCAGGAAAACGATATTCAGGAAAGTAACATCACAGAAGCACAGTGGTTGGCTCATTTCGAGGGAATTTATGGTTCTGACGAGACAATGGAAACTTATTTTAAGGCATCAACCCACCAAGTTACAGCATCTCTTATTTTTAATGAGGAAGACGTTGAGAGAGCAATAAAAGATACATCTTGTAATAAAGCACCAGGTCCAAACCGTGTCCCAGCAGATCTTTATAAGTGTAACCCCAAATTTTGGGCTAAGATACTTGCAAATGTTTTTAATGCAGTGGGAACAAGCGGGTTTCCCGCATCCTGGTCTCAGTCGATTATTATACCAGTTTTTAAAAAGGGCCAGAGAGGGGACCCGAGGTGCTATAGACCAATATCCCTAATTGACTCGACGGTTAAAATTTTGGGCAAAGTGATTTTAGAAAAGATTATAGACTGGTCCAATGATAACAAGATTGTTTCCAATCTACAGTACGGTTTTAGAAAAGGACGAAGTACTATGGACCAATGTCTTAACCTGTATCTATTAATTAGCAAATATACCATGGCAAAAGAGGGTTCGCTTAAAATGGCTTTTATGGATTTGTCCTCAGTAACAGGTCGAAGCTGTGGAGTATTTTATTAGAAATGGGATTGGATCCGGGTCTGGTTTACTTCCTAGCTGATCTTCATCGTGACCTATCTGCATCAATTAGGCTCTCACAAGACGGCAAGTGTTCAAAGTCTCTTAAATCAAGAAGAGGCGTACGACAGGGGTGCATATTGGCGCCCCTGCTTTTTACATTATATACTAACGCCCTGGATAGATCTTTGGTGGAGGCGCGTTTGGATATACCGCGTGTAGGAGACTGTCCAATTCCGGTTCTCCTATACGCGGACGATGCCGTTCTTTTGGCACGAGCTGCAGTAGGTCTCCAGCAGCTTTTGGATGCGTTTGGAGCCTATATGCAGTCTTTAGACCTGGTAGTAAATATTGGGAAATCACATATCATGACTATGAGTCATAGAGCTCCTAAAGCAAAAACTTTTTATTGTAATGGGGGGGTTGTGACTACTGTATCCTCGTTTACATATTTAGTGGTAGTGTTCGATGAAAGAGGCTCTTGGGTTCCCCAACAAAAAATCAAAAAAAATGCAGTAATTAGATCGACCTCTGCCATACTAGGATTTGCCCAGCGGTTGGGAGCTAGACCTGTGGAGGCCATTTTAAAATTATATAGATCCAAGTATTTGGCTATTGCAGCATATGGCTCATCTATTTGGGGATACAAGCAACAGGCAGGACTACAGACAGTGGAGAACAGATTTTTACGTAGTCTCCTGTCTGTTCCTCAATCTACCTCAACCTTTGCCATACACCAGGAATTGGGGCTGGGTTATGTCTCAGATACTTTGAGTACAGCGCCGTTACTCTACTGGCTCAAAGTATGGCTTAACCCAGAATTAACCTTGAATCATTTGATATTGCGGGATTGTGCCAAATTGGATAAAGCAAGTAACATTAACTGGCTCGCATATGTTAGATCCATGCTATCCAAAATAGGGCGGCCAGAACTATTTGAATCCTCGGAGAGGATTAGGAAGGAAGATCTGAAAGGGGTTAGAATGAACTTTATTAAAATGTTGATGTCAGAACGGGAAGAACAGGAGCTACAGAAACCCTTAGTTAGGGCTCACTTTCTGACAAAAACGACGTTATTAATTGAGCCATATCTGATAACTGTTACTAAACCGTTCCATCGCTGGCTCCTGACTAGGTTCCGTTTTAACTTGATTCATTTCAACCTGGGTGATTATGAGGGGTGGTGTAAACCAGAGGATGCAGGACCGTGTTCTTGCGATAATTTTTCCACACAAGATACCCTACATTTTGTAATGTTCTGCGACCTCTATTTGGATATACGTAGGAAGTTCCTAGTCCCCCTATTAAATAAAAAGGGTTTCCTACAGGTTAGACCTGCACTGCTTTACCTGCAAATGTTAAGTAATACATGGGACACTTTTAATATTGTTTGTTTTCTGGTTGCTGGTGTTCGGATCAGGAAGAAATTAAAAAAATAAGCATACTGTTACGCACTTTGATGAACAGATTAACCTCATTTGCTGAAGTTGAGTATTCTGTGGATTATCTTAATATTACTAGTTCTATTGCTTCTATTGTATGGATTCTTATGCTATATATTGTATTATGCTGATATTTTAATGAAATAATTTTAACTTTTGTAATCTTTGATGCTGCTGAATCACACAAATATGATTGTGCTCAATCTTTTATTCCCAAAATTTTGTATATGAATGCGTGTGTCTATGTATTTTATGATTTTAATTAATCGAATAAAGTGGATTGATTGATTGCACACGTTACTCTGTGACTTTGTTTTTCCAGACTCTGCTTGTGCCCATTCAGCATTAGAACTGTCTGCCTTTTTGCCTTTCACCTTTTCTAATTGTCCTCTGTGGGGTTCGTCTGCACACAATGTACAAGGTCGAAAAACAACGTCCCTTGTTATTGCTGTTCTGGTCAGCCCCTCGTACTTAGACATAACATGGAATACAGCTGCACCGGGAGAAATTCATGTGCTTTTAATATTGTGATCTCCCTGTTTGTGGCACTTGGAGAACAACCTTTCCAGGGGGAAGAGCTGTCCTTGTCTGATGATGTAAACCTTGCATCCAGATCTTGAGGTATGGGGGTCCCCTGGACAAAGCCCAGAGGTCTTCTATTTTTATAATAAACTAGTTCCTAGCACGGGGAGGGTGGTAAGGCCATTTAGTTCTATATCCACTGCCTTTATAAAATGCTGTCCCCGTTTGTATTCTATGGAATTGTAACCATGCTTACTGTTTTAACTTTATGCATTATGCTGCTAGTACTGGCACGTGTACTGTGTCTTAGAGCACGATAGTTGAAATAAACATTTTAAACTATACTGTGTCTCTTAATACGTACGTTGTGGACAAGTATGAGTGAATAATGAAAGAGTGTTCTTGCTCCCGCGATTCCTGAAAGAGTCCGTGTTCTGGGATGTCTAATCATTGGTAGCTTTGCTGTAGTACGGAGAACGAATGTGACACTATAGCTAGTCGGATTGGGATTTTGGGTACTAAGGGGTATGGTTGGTACACCACTATACACCGAAGTCCTGTTTTCCTGTGCATAGTTCTGTATATGTGCAGAATCCCCGCAACAGTACGAATCCCATGCTTCTTGCTCCATTGCTGGCAAGTCTTGCCGCAGATTGCCCATACATTTTTCAGGCAGATGCTTATGCATATGGGTGAGAGAGGTACCGGCACAGGTAAACACCATTGCGGTGGAATGGCTAGCGCGGTACCTCAGTAGGCTACTGAGGGAGGTAAACTAAGCATCAATTGAGTGGAATTGACTTTGGGGACCCAATGAAGCTCCACTCGTCCTGCTCAACACATCACTTTCACACACTTTATGTAGGCTTGTTCATTTGTAGCTATCTCTGGTTTTAACTTCTTTCTCCATTGAATGAGGATCGGAAGATGATACGGAGGGACATTTCAGCTGCTCATGATAGCATTTTATTGCACCAGGGCAATACTACGGCACATGGTGACTATAATTTTAGCAAATAGTAAAGTTGACTAGGGCTTTGATCACACTGCTTGAACCCCTTCCAAGAGATCTGTCTGATGCACCACCTCTTCGCTTTCAGATTTGGAATGTCTTCTGTGAGTAATATTGGTGCATTTACTCACTTCTTTTGAACCCCCAAAACGTGTATGGCTCTCCCCTAATAGTATGGTCTTCTCCAATAGTGTTGCTTCAGTCATACCTGTATGTGCTCTTTCTAAGAACCCTACACAGAAATGTACATTGTACCTCTTTTCGCCTTTCTCTCTTAAGACTCTTATGCCTGGGCTCATTGTTTTGCCAGGCATTTACTGAATTAGCACGTTCATTTGTGGTGCACACTTGATTATAAGTTGCTTTATATTGTTAAACGTTTTGGTATTCTTCTTTCTTTCATGTATCAAGTGATCTGTCAGAATTTGTAAATGTCATTTTCAGTATAGTGTTCCAATGCCTTGGAAGCCTGGCAATTAAAAAATGTAAAACAAGGTATGGACTACATTTGTCTGGTAGATGCCCACCTACTCAGTTGACCCTGTTCCCTTATTTTACTGTTGTGTGGTTTGTGGACTCATGGTCTGCGTTGCTACGTTAGCTTAGGCCTGGCTGCCATGATGCCTTTTTCCGCACGTTACTTTGTGCCTTTGATTTTCCAGCCTCTGCTTGTGCCCAGCTATTTTAGAACTGTCTGCATTTCTGCCTTTCACCTTTCCTCCTATCCCCTTTGGGTTTCGTCTGCACATCATGTACAAGGTCGAAAAACAATGTCCCTTGTTCTTGCTGATTTGGTCAGCCCCTCGCACTTAGACATAACACTGAATGCAGCTGCACTGGAGAAATTTGTGTGCTTTTAATATTGTGTTTTCACTGTTAGAGGGACTTGGAGACAAACCTTTCCAGAGAGAAGAGCTGTGCTTGTCTGATGATGTAAACCTAGCATCTAGATATTGAGGTATGAGGGTCTGCCCGACAAAGCTCAGAGGTCTTCTATTTTTATAAGAAACTAGCTCCTAGCACGGGGATGGTGGTATGGTCATTTAGCCCTATATCCACTGCTTTATGAAATGCTTTCCCCGTTTATATTCTATGGAATTGTAACTATGCTTATTGTTTTATTCTTATGCATTATGCTGATAGTACTGGCACGTGTACTGCACCTTAGAGCACGATAGTTGAAATAAATATTTTAAACTATACAGTGTCTCTTACTACGCACGTTGTGGACAAGTATGTGTGATTTATGAAAGGGTGTTCTTGCTCCCGCGAGTCCTGAGAGAGAGAGACTGTGTTCTGGGTTGTCTAATCATTGGTAGCATCATTGCTAATGCTAGTCGGGTTGGGATTGTGGGTACTAAGGTGTATGGTTGGCTCACCACTATACTCCGAGGTCCTATTATCCTGTGCATAACTCTGTGTATGTGCAGAATCCCTACAACATGGCGCCACCAACGAAGTGGGCTGCTTATCTGCGAGACGCTTGAGTAGTTCTTGTGCTTGTCCACAACCCCCTTCACAGACGCTTCCGGAGGCGTGTGTGAGGGCGATACCTCCTATATTGACGTTTTTATAGGTTCTTTCAAGCTTGAAGTTGTTAAAAGGTGTTTAAACAAAACCCTATATTGTGCTGCATCCTACTAGGTTGTAGGATATTTTTAGCCTTAAATGGCTGTCCAAATTGCGGCACATAGCCGCGCAGCGCTCCGAGCTCACTTGACAGTGTATGGAGTGCCTGACGCGGGTGTCGATCTGATCTTTGTGGTACAAGCAGATCCAGCTTACCACTTTGAGGTGTTTTACTCTTGGATCACCTTTCCGGCGGTGGATGGGATAATTTGTTCCATGAATATACAGCCACCGCTGTTCCTAATCACTATAGACCGTATAGGAATCTAGAAGTACCGCTCACGGCATGGCAACACCGTGTTTGGTTTGATGGCACCCTCCCCCAACCGATTACCTCGGTTCGTTTAGGCCCCTTATCAATTGAAGGGGCCACTTGGCCTGTTTTGGCCGGGTATAACCCACATCCGCGTTATATGACGCTGCCGGTCGCTGACCTGCGTAATTTACATTCGTCTTTGATACGTGTGCATAGAGCTTTAGTACAGTATGTTACAGGCAACATCCAGGCAGCCCCGCCTGGAGTTGCAGCGCATCCAGCTGGACCGGGCGGTGTAACCATAAGTCCCGTCATGGTTAATTCGGTGATGGGCAAGCGCCCACAAAATAAGGACGATTTCCCTTATTGGCTTGCGGAGAAATTTGACCAGCTGGAGGCAGTTTTTCCAAATACTTCTCCTGTGGAAAAACACAGGATATTGACAATTAGTTTGCCAAAAGACTTGATCCCCGAGTTGGCAGAATGCAACAACTGGGGTAAGGTATTCGCAGCAGTATATGCGAAGTGTTTCGGCACTCCTTCCATGACGGTTCTCCCCTCTGTAATTAAACGAGTACAGGATGAGCATGGCCCTGAGGCGGTTGTGGAATTAGGGATGAGACTAGTGGGAGTGTTCGATGTAGTGGCTGATTTGATCCTTGCGAATGTCAAGGGCGATGCAGTTAACTTCCAAGTAGCTAATGCTTTGGCTTTGGTCCCAGAACCGGACAGGCCGCGCGAATTACCGAAAATTATTGCACAGGCTTACAAAACCATTGGCCGTAATAGCCTGGGATTCAAGCCTTTTGCTAAGACGCAAACACAATCACAACCACAACCAAAAACACAATCTGAGAAAGATGAGAAACCGTTCTTTACTAAAAAGAGCTGGAGGTTGAAAAAACAGGGTAAGCAACAGAAGAAGCCGGGGTCGCGAGGCGCATCCCCAGTTTCCGTCTCTTCTGAACGCACTTATGATTTGCGCGATAGAGCAAGAATTAAATCTCCAGAGAGATTTCAAGTCCCTGATCCGCGTTCTCCTCGTTCGTCACAGGCACCGTCGACCTCCCAGACAGGTGGAGGAGAGCACCAGGATAGAGGTCGGGGTCGAGAGGCTCCACAGGGACGAGACCAACCTCGACAACAATTCCGAGGGAAACCAGAAGAATTTCAACGTTCTCGCCCACAGTTTCAGAAGAAAAAAGTTGCAGCTGTAACAGCGAGGTATGCCACAGACGGTGAGAACGAGACTCCTGAATTGGATGTGGGCAGTGACGCTCCTAGACAGCGCCGCGGAAGTTACCATAGTGCGGGAGGCACTACGTCCTCATGTGGAGGCGACAGCAACTGAAACATTCATTACTGTCGAGACAGCTGACACCAGAGTGGCACCCCCTGACAGACTATATAATATTGTCATTCAAATTGAAGGTGACATACAGCGTGTTATTAAAGGGATTTTTGGGGAGAATCTGACCTCTTCTTACGATATTTTGTTGGCGGAGGCGGATTGGCTGCCCCCATTCGTACTTGCTGCGCGTAGAGGGGAGGAGGTAAGCCTTCCGAGCTTTTCTCGACATGTCCCCAAGGACAAGGCGGAGGCTCTCGCAGCTGAGTGGGCTGTGTCCCTGACTCCGGCGTTATACCGCAACCACGTGGGCTGGGATGAAGACTCACCCCCCCATGATATTCCTCTGCGGTCGCTGCCACAGCCACAACCCCAATATCCCATCAAGCGGGAAGCTAAAGGTCCGTTTCTGAAATTCTGACACAGTTGGAATATCAAGGAGTAATTGAAACATGTGTTTCACCCATGAATAATCCCCTTTTCGCGGTTTCTAAACCCGCTGGATCGTACCGCCTAGTTTTGGATTACCGACATTTGAACTCTCATTGTCGGACCTTTGCGGTGCAAAATACCCACAGTTCTGCGCTTGTAGACAGTCTTGTTCGTAAAAAATACAAAACGACACTTGACTTATCCAATGGATTTTACACGCACAACTTAGCCCCGGAGTGTAGCCAATGGAGCGCTTTTACCTCCGGTGGTAAACAATTCAAATTCCGGCTTTTACCCATGGGCTACAAAAACAGTCCTGGTGTATTCGCCGCCCGTGTTGTCTCTTTGTTGGACAGCATAGACCCAGATGCGTGTTCGTACGTCGACGATATCTATCTGACAGACGATGAATTATGGCCGCATCTTTCCCGCGTGGACCGCATTATTCTTGAGTTTGCGGTCTTAGATTACAAATTTAACTTTGCCAAATCTCATATTGCTGAATTTACTGTTTTGTTTTTGGGCTATGAGCTCAATAATGAAGGTAAGGGCTTAGCTCCCCATTTTCTGGAGAAATGCGCACTTTTGTGCCCTCCAACCACTCTGAAGAAGCTTCAGTCTTTACTGGGTTTTCTAAACTTTGGGCGTACTTACATTCCCGAATATGCCTAGCGTATCAAGCCTCTTTATGCCTTGATACAACCTAACTTTTCGAAGTCATGCTGGCTTCCTGAGCATTCCTCTATACTGCATTCTTTGCAGTCAGATTTACTTGAATCAAACTTCTTGTTGACTCGTGACAACCACACAAACCTGGTGATTAGAATCGTTCCAGGGGCAGTGGGTTTCACGTACTTAACCTTTAACGAAGGTGACACAGTACCGATTGCATACAAGTCACATCTATACACCTCTGCAGAAATGCGCTTTTCCTCTGTGGAGAAAGTTTTGACTGCGGTGCAAATGGCGATTCTAAAAGAACGCGCACTGGCACAGGGAAAACGCATTTTGGTGGTAACACCATATCCTGCCCTTGAGGCAGTGACCAAAGCAAGTGTACCGAACTCTAAGGCTTTGCACCCCCGTTGGATACAATGGGCTACATCTCTGACGTCCCCGGATGTCACTTTTATCTTTGATTCTTCACTTCAGACACAGGAGTTTTTACAGTATGAATTTGTTCATCCTCCTCCTCTGTCTTTGCTACCGCTTGAGGAGTACGAATGTATTATCTATACCGATGGCTCAGCACAACCGGCCACGGGTTCCAAGCATGCTTATTCCGCGGCATGTGCTATTGTTGCAGGTGTTATGGTGAACGGAGAGTTCAAACAGACTGTAGTGCACACTCAGGCACTTGGAGACAGTACTGCACAATTGGCCGAGCTGTGTGCTTTGGTGCTCGCACTTGAGTTCACTAATCCTGATGTGACCACTCTTATTGTATGTGATTCTTACTACTGTGTTCAGTCTTTCAATGACAATCTATTCTTTTGGTCACAAAATGACTATAGAGATGCTAAAGGCAGCACAATTAAGCATAAATGCTTTGGGTTCGAGTGGCAGATTTGAAACAACGTCTGCCTCTCACACAGGTGATTCACACTCTTGGCCACCAGCGTGTGGGCGCACACGCTGTCGGTAACGGTTTGGCGGATGAAGCTGCCAAATCAGCAGTAGCCACGTGCTCAGTAGCAGCAGTTACAAGATCCATGACTAAAATCGATAAAGATATTTTGGCAGCTATTGCTGCGACAAAAGAAGGTGCTAATTACCCATGGGGTTTCCCTTCCAAATACTCTTATCAATTAGGTCCCGAACAGGCTCCTTACGTAAGAATTCCAGAATTTGGTGATCGGCTGATTCCCAACGCGGACCGCAGACTTTCCTTGATAACTGCCGCACACGAAGGTATGGCTTCGGCCCATGCTGGCGTGTCTGCGACGGTTTCCATCTTGCAGCAGCGTTACTGGTGGCGTGGTTTATATAAACAGACCCGTACTTATGTGCTTTCTTGTGACGTTTGTCAGCAAATTAAGCCTTCCACGGTTACACGGCCACCACACACACCGCTCTGCATTTCTAACAGACCTTTTGGGTGTGTTTACCTGGATCACTGCAGTCCATTTTCTTCTGACACTGCATATAAGTACATCTTGGTTGCAGTGGATTCGTGCACACGTTTCATCTGGGTCTGGCCACAACGGAGTGCTGACGCTCGAAATATCATCAGGGATTTGCGTGTCTTTGTGGGAATTTTCGCCTGCGGCACCTTCCATTCTGACCAAGGTCCAGTGTTCGCCTCTAAGGCTTACAAGGACGCAATGGGGTCACTGGGGGTGCAGGTGAAATTTTCGTCTCCATATCGGCCTGAGGGCAATTCGATTGTTGAAAGAATGAACCGTGACTTAAAGCAATCCTTGACAGCTAGAGTCTTAGGTACTGGCAGGAACTGGCTGGCCCACTTGTATACCGTACAACGTGCACTTAATAATCTCCCTAGAAGACCTCTGGGTGGGCGGACCCCATACGAAATGCTCTTTGGCATACGAATGTTTGTGCCTGACCTTGATGGTCTAGACATGGCGGCGCAATCCGCAATCTTTGATGTAGATAACCATTCTACTATGTTACAGGACTTACAAGAAGCCCGAGACAAACTTGCAATCGAACATTTACCTTCAGCCACAGACGCTGCGCTGCAGATTCCGGTTGCCGGCTGGCTTCCGAAGATTGGAGACCTGGTCCGAGAAAAGGTGGAGAACAAAAAGAATTTGGCCCCTCTTATCGTGCACCGGTTCCAGTCCTTGGCTTGAAGGGTACTCGTACAGTCATCTTACCACCGCTTCCTGGTCGCAAGGAAAACAGATACATCTCAGTGGAAAATGTCAAGTTACAACATCTGGCCGATCCTGAATAGTGTAACACCAGCGGTCTCTTGTCCAGTCATTTCCCGGACAAATGTTTGTGGCCTTCCAGCCCGAACGGTCACTGATGTTGCCATTGAGATGGTAGATTTGCCTGATCGCCTGCTCGACTACCCGGATTCCCCCTGCAATGAGGAGACCGAGTATACCTACCCCGCCACCGAGTCCGTGGCTCATCTACCAACAACGCCACTGAGCCCAACACGTTATTCCTTTGACTCGGATTCCACCTCAGCACTTATCCCGTCCAGATTCAGTATTTTTGTATCCTGGTTCAGAGACAATTTTTTAATCCCACCTTGGACATACATCTGGTTGGTACTATTCCTGATTTTTCTGTTCATGTCCACTGGCTTTGTCACAGTGTTTTTTCTACTCATTAATGGTCACTATTTGCCAGAACGCTCTGCTGTGAACTGTGTCGCTGGAACTTTGGCTCCGCATTCTTCATCTCACATCATGAAGCGTGACCACACATTTGTGAACATTTCAGCTTTTCCAGTCGCTGATGGCATCATATGGGATGCGGTAAATTTTCAAATTCATGGACCAACCGAGATTATTAATGTACCAAATGTCCTCCGTGTTTCAATGGGTGATGTCGTTAAAAGTAATATTCATTCTGACGATTGGGATGTGCATGCAGTTGAATCGTTATTTACTGATTTGAAATATTATGCTGCTTTTAACGCTGAAGATTTGTACATGAATTCTGCAAGTTATGCCGATTTATATTGTTACCAGCATTGGGGCAACCACTTTCTCCATAAACCCAGTACCCTTCGGGGTCTTTTTAATTATACGCAATGGGAACATTGTCCGACCCCTTTGCCAGGTAGCTCCCAGACTCTTAGAAATAAGTTTACTTATTTTACAGACTTTGATAGGTCGAACCCTGGGTCCTATTATTTTAAATTAAATACAACGGCTACTCAGAAGATCATGTTGACCCACACCAAATTGCTGTATTCGGGTTCCTTTTTGAACGCCTTAGCTGTGGGTGGGTATGAACATTGGCGTGACACCATTGATTTAAAATCTATTTGGGGCTCCAAAGCATGGCAGGTGCAGGGCACAGAAGCCTTGCATCGTGCTTGCCTCATCCCGGCCCAAATTCTATTTTTAAATCACACCATCTATCAAACGACATGTTGGGGTTTGGCTACGTCCAAACAATTAAATGCCCCATCCATTCCTGTCTTGTCTTCCACTCCCAACGAAAGCTTGTACTACAATATGTCCCTTACAGATTTGCAAGTTTTGTTTCAGAACAATTCGTTTAATGTCTCTACGTTTGTTCAGTCACCCTGGTTGGCTTGGCCCATTGCATCTAATGCCTGCCAACTGCGTTTTCATGACACGGATCCTGGCTACAAACAGGATAGGCCGGACCCCAGGTTTTCTGACTCTCGTACCGTTACAACATATTCTGTTGGTAAATTGTGTAAACAGTGGTTGCAGCACTCTTCCTTAGATTCTGTTAAACAACATTTATCCCTCCTATCAGGCAGCATTGATCTGTCCTACTTTGTTCTGGGGCCTCGTGGTCCTCGACCAAAGAGATTCATTTATGAGACTTACAATGAACTCTGGAAGCTTTCGCAAATTGAAGCTGCTTCCCGTCTTCGGGAAATTGATCAAGCAAATTTAGAAAAAGTGCTTGCTGTTGTTGACAAAAGTATTAATACCCTGTCTTCCCGCATTTACACATTAGAGAATATTATTTCCTCTGTTGTTGATATTGTACAAGATGATGTTTCTGTGTTATATCATGGTCAAAATCAATTGCGTTCAGTAATGCAGTTTGCGTGGACTTTGCAAACACTTAAAATGGGGAAAGTTCCTTGGCACTTTTTGAACACCTCTGCCTTATTCTTACCTTTTAATTTAACTGAGAAACAGCGGTTCATGTCCATGAAAGATGCAGCTTACACTCTGTTACATATCGAAAAAATAGAGCCCTTACCATTCTCTGTTGCAGAATTAGATTCTGCTGTGTGGCTAGTACATGGGGTTATCGCTTTGCCTTTTTCTTTGTTTGAGTTCAGTTCCTGCATGAAACATTATCCTGTTGGCCGCTTTCAGCCTTTAGGCAGTGCTTTCCTGCATGAACTTTGGTCCCTGCCTTTCATGTATAAATGTCTTAGGGACGGGAAGGAAGTTTTTCTCACGGGGGAGTCATGCGATTCTACTGTGGGTCATTCCCTTGTTTGCAAACACATTAGAGTGCACGGGGCTTGAAATGTTTCGGCTCCGAATCTTGCTTGTTTTTTGAAAGGCATTCCTGCTCCTGCTATATCTCCTACCTTCACTGTGCTTGCAAATGGTAGCTATCTCCTTCTAAATAATCAGGATTGCTGTGGCATGCTTGCCGGCATACCCTATATTGTAACAGTTTCCCACAGGGTTGTCTGCTGCAAAAATGTGCTTTTTCCTCCCCCGCACGGCATCGTAGATAGTTCCATTTGGCCTTCCATTCCAACTTTGAAGGCGGATTTCAATAAATTGAGCAGAATAAAGGCACTATTATTGAACTAGGAGGTTATGCTCACATCCGCCCGGGAGACATTCATTCTCCAGGTGGCGAGTACCCACAGTGAAATACAGGCCCTGTTGAACACTAACCTCCCACAACATTTCGGTGAACTGATTCACCGTGTTTTCAATGCTTCACGCACCGAAGGTCTTGTACACATTTTTAAAGTTGTGGGCTCTGGCCTTGTTACCTCCTTTCAAACTATATTTGGTGTAATACCAGCTTTTATTCATTCCATTTTTTCCAGCGTCTTTGGCGGCTTTCCGTTGATCCTCGCCTTAGCGGCTGGTGTTTTGCTTTTGGTCTGTGTGCTACACAATGGCTGCACTTCCTGGGGCCCTGCTCGACCTCGGTCGACTCCGGATGCTCCGTGAGCGCATCCTCGCCTGCTTCGGCGTCCTGCCATTGGCGACACTCGGTGTGTCATATAGACTTTCTTTTCGCTTTGCGTATTTCACTTGCGTGCAACCTGTGATGTCTTGCATTCGATGTCCTTTCTCATGGTCCTTGGATTACTGCCTCTCCAATACGTCTCTGTCTCGCCCGGATTTTGTCCAGTTGGTGGGTCCCTTAGAGGCCCATGAATGAGACTGTTCCGGTGCTGGCTACATGGCGCGTGCGGCTGCACTTGGCATTTTGGCACAATGGGATGTCTGGGCGGCTGCTCAGGCTCTCCTTCAACAAAATTATATTGAGTATCACGCAAGTTGTCCCGCAATGCTGATCACTGCTCCCTATTATGAGGATCATGAATGCAGTTTTGATTTGTTGGACTGGATGGCATCTCTTTTTTCTGACGATTCCAACGATGTCCTCTTGGAAGGTGTGGCGTTTTTCTGCACCTACACTTTTTTGGATTAGGGGGCCTCCGCTTTCGGCATTCCAGCCTCCCTGGACGTTTTTATCTATTTTTTTTTCTCTCCCGTTCATTGTCCTTCCCTTGGGCACATTCTGTCACAGACGTTGCCGTTCTGCTCCATCTATTTGAACTCTGTCTTCGTCCTATGTCTTTGCCGGTGGACTGACCAGGGGAGGGTGTCGTGTGGTTTGTGGACTCATGGTCTGCGTTGCTACGTTAGCTTAGGCCTGGTTGCCATGATGCCTTTTTGCGCACGTTACTTTGTGCCTTTAATTTTCCAGCCTCTGCTTGTGCCCGGCTATTTTAGAACTGTCTGCATTTCTGCCTTTCACCTTTCCTCCAATCCCCTTTGGGTTTCGTCTGCACATCATGTACAAGGTCGAAAAACAATGTCCCTTGTTCTTGCTGATTTGGTCAGCCCCTCGCACTTAGACTTAACAATGAATGTAGCTGCACTGGAGAAATTCGTGTGCTTTTAATATTGTGTTTTCACTGTTAGAGGGACTTGGAGACAAACCTTTCCAGAGAGAAGAGCTGTGCTTGTCTGATGATGTAAACCTAGCATCTAGATATTGAGGTATGAGGGTCTGCCCGACAAAGCTCAGAGGTCTTCTATTTTTATAAGAAACTAGCTCCTAGCACGGGGAGGGTGGTATGGTCATTTAGCCCTATATCCACTGCTTTATGAAATGCTTTCCCCGTTTATATTCTATGGAATTGTAACTATGCTTATTGTTTTATTCTTATGCATTATGCTGATAGTACTGGCACGTGTACTGCACCTTAGAGCACGATAGTTGAAATAAATATTTTAAACTATACAGTGTCTCTTATTACGCACGTTGTGGACAAGGATGAGTGATTTATGAAAGGGTGTTCTTGCTCCCGCGAGTCCTGAGAGAGAGAGACCGTGTTCTGGGTTGTCTAATCATTGGTAGCATCGTTGCTAATGAGACGCTAATGCTAGTCGGGTTGGGATTGTGGGTACTAAGGTGTATGGTTGGCTCACCACTATACTCCGAGGTCCTATTATCCTGTGCATAGCTCTGTGTATGTGCAGAATCCCTACAACATTACCAAAGAGGCAGTTCTAAATTAATTGAGACAAAGAGTGGACGGTACTTGTGTGCTGGGAGCATTTTATGACTGCAGGTGATACAGGCATAAAAGAAGCAGGAAAGACAACAGTAGGTTTAATTAATGTAGATCACTTACTCCACTCCAACACTCGGCCTAATGGCGTTAGACTTTACACCTTGAAGCAGTTCACAAGGATTCAATGTGTGGCGATCAGGCCGAGGTGGAGTAATGTTCGGTATGTGATCCAGACAAAGGGATGAGCACCAAGAAGAGTGAAGGATGTGCAAGCAGATATTCCTATGGAGACCACCAAGAAGAGTTGAGTTAAGTCAATCCACAAATCCAATGGCCGACAACAAGAAGAGTTTGGGATGCCCAAGCCAATACCCACAGAACAACCACCAAGAAGTGTTGACAATATTTTCCTATCCAGCTGGTGACCATGAAGAAGAGCTGAGAATGCTCAGACCACTGCCCCATGACAACCTCCAAGAAAGGTTGAGAATGCTCAAGCCACTGTCCCTACAGCACTCACGAAGAAGAGCTCAGCTTTATTTATCCTTTATTTGGAGTTTAAAAATGCTAATGCTTGTCCTGTGGTATGTGGATAACCACGGGGCGGGGGTGGTGGTGGGGGGAGGGGTGTGTGTGTGTGTGTGTGTGTGCGCGTGCATCTGTGTGTTTGTATGAAATTTAAGAATGACCTACGGGATAACATGATATGTTCAGAAATACAATTGACATAGTAGAAAAACCTTTTGCAGCTATTTGCAATTTTCAGATAATTTTTTATAATTAATGATCTATTGGGCAATTCTTTGTATTAGCATTTTTAGTGGATTAAAAATGTTAGTTTGTTAATTGGCTATTGAAAGTCCTTGACAGTGATGGCGTGCCACAGATGACTAGTGCCGCCGTAGCAGAATCCTTTGCTACGTACTATGAAGACATATACACATCCACGACTAGCATGTCCGACGTGGACTGTGCTGACTTCCTAAGGGACATAGATCTCCTGACGCTCTCAGACGACAACAGGGGGGCTCTGGAAGAAGATTTGATGGTAGCTGAAATAGTGGTAGCAATACGGGACCTACAATCAGGAAAGGCAGTGGGGCCAAATGGCCTACCGGTAGAGCTATATAAGGATATGGCATCTAAAATTGAAGAACACATGCTGCCCATGTTCCATGCAGCACGGGAGGGAGGAGGACTGCCGGAGGACCAAAGGACTGCCACCAGTGTGGTAATTCCCAGGAAAAACAAACCTCCGGCTTAGTGTGGATCCTATAGACCTATATCTCTGTTAAATATGGAAGCCAAGGTGCTGGCAAAGGCCCAGGTAACCAGGTTTCGGAGCGTCATCACATCAGAGATCCATCCGGACCAGTCAGGCTTTATGCCGCATAGGAGCAACCCACCTAAACTTGAGGTCCCTCTGCGGAGTGTTGTACATAACCAATATGCCACAAGCCGAGCAGGCGGTGCTCATGGCTTTAGATGCCAGAAAGGCATTCAATAGCATTGAATGGAACTACATTTTTGCAACTCAGGCTAGAATGGGCTTTGGCCTCAAATTCTGTGGATGGGTAAAACTCTTATATCAGGGCCCGCTGGCAAGGGTGTGGGGGAACAATGTGGTGTCACGAATATTTGCCCTACAGAAGGGTACAAGGTAAGGGTGTCCCCTATGATATTTGAGCTGGCACTAAGGCCACTGGCGGCGTGGGTATGACAAGATTCACTCATACAGGGGGTGCGTAGCGATGGGGAATGGGAAGTACGCATATCCCTTTACGTGGATGATGTACTGCTTTATGTCACCCAACCAACCCTCTCCATAAATAGAATATTGCAAATCTTCGGAATCTTCTGGGACCACATAGGGTATTGCGTTAATTGGAGTAAGTCCTTAATTTTTCCGCGTGGCATGGCCCTCCAAAACTTCCCTCCTGCTGCACGGCGCTGCTGGTGCTGGATAGTTTACAATACCGCTGGGTCTATATCACTCGGGACTCTAATGAATTCCTGCGCAGAAATCTGTACCCGTAGCTGGATAGACTCCGTAGGGACGTAGAATGTTGGAGAAATCTTCCGCTCTCGTTGATGGGCAGAGCTGCTCTATACAAAATGATGACTCTCCCACACCGCCAATATGTTCCCCAAAACACACCCTAAGTGATTCCCCCGATTTCTTTCAGAAAATTGACCACAAGGTGAGAATTTTGTTATGGAATTTGAACAACTTGTGCTTTGTGCTGTGTAAGCTCCAAAGGGGGGTTTACGATGGAGGGCTGGCAGTCCCAGACATACTTAAGTACTATTGGGCCACGCAGCAGGTTATAGTCAACGATTGGGTGTTTGCCGATCGTAGTGAACTGGCGTACCGGGTCGACAGAGAGGCCATGGGTCACAGGGCCCACCCAGCAGTTCTGTTTGGGCGGAAACTAGAGCAGGATTTGCCAACCCATGCAAAGACAGTGGTGAGACTGTGGAGAGAAACTACTAACTATATAGGATGGGATAGGCTAACTAATCAGACACCACTCTGGGACAGTGACCTCTTAAAGGAGGTGGGTAACTTACAAGGCTTTTCGAGGTCTGCTCTGATTGGCATAGAGCAAATGAGAAACTGCCCTTAGGAGGAACATAGTGGAGGGGAACAACTTCTTGAGGCAACGCCGTTAGAGGATCTCCGCCTCACAGATCCCCTGACGGACAAGGCTGTTTCCATCATTTACAAGAAACGCATAAATAACTCCCCTGACCCGATGGTGTTACGGAGAGAGGCCTGGGAAAGAGACCGTGGAGCCTTAGAAGATGAGAACTGGGCAGGGTCCTTCAAGTCCCACGAGAGGTAGCGATCAGAGCTCATTTTAGATTAGTGCAATTGAGGATCCTGCATAGATCGTACTACTTTAGAGTGCTTCTTCAGAAGATAGGGAAGGGTGACTGCACTCTGCCTGCGGGGTTGTGGACAGGAGGGCACCTTTTTCCTCACCTTTTTGGGATGCCTGATAATACAACTCTATTGTGAAGAGGTGGTACGGAGAATGGCTCAGTCGCCTGATCTAGTGGTTCCCCTAGATGCGAAGTGGATCCTTTTGGTTATTACAGGGGAGGTGTCCTGGCCAAAATATCAGAAGATTTGGCTGGTGGTTGCGGTGGGGGGGCTAAGCACAACATAGCATGGGTTTGGGGCACAGCGACTCCCCCCAGCCCCTCCCACGAGTCGAGGACTGAAAGTCTGATTAGGACTGGTTCCAGCGGGCGTAGAAAGTGGTCTACCAAAGCAGGAGCTACCCTATGAAGTAGGAAAAGGTGTGGGGCAATTGGCATACCTATCGAGATTACGGAGTATGTCGGGGTGGTGCTGGGTAAAGAGGGGGGTGGATCCTGGCCTTTTGGTGTGCTACCTGTTGTGGACTGCGAATTCTGAACACTGTAAAGGCTCAGTTTCAAATGTATAACCATGTCATATATCTGATGCTGTCTGCTCTGGTCAGTGTATACTACCAGATTACTTCAAATACTGTATTCACTGTCTGATGAGCGATGTTTAATAAAAAGTTTTAAAAAAATGTTAGATTGTGTACTATGGTATATTGATGACCGTGGCGTGTTCAAGAGACAAGGGAAACACAGACCTCTATTGCAGTAGGAAATATTGCTGGTAAGACTCGTTCATTTTCATATAAATTTGAAGTATCATTCATGGCACAGTTGTAATATATTAGAGAATTTAGATGTCCGTTTTTCACCCACAGTGTTCAAGGGCAAAAACGCATATTCCCCTGATGATGGTAGTCTGACAGCGAAATGCACAGAGAATAATGGGAATGTTAATTCAAGACTTACAACTACCCAGCAGCATGTGAATCACTCGCATATGCGTACATCTAGAAATGAAGTAATTGATTTATGAACCATAAAGAGATGAGCAATGTATTATGATTCAAATAGGAATGTGAACAATATTTGGAGAGCGCCCCGTCTTATTAGTTGAGAGACTGTTCTTGGACACTTAATGTTTTATCGAGTTCCTAAGTGGTTCAGGGATTTATAAATAGCACCAGTAAGTGATTTATAAGTAATACAAACAGTGGAACAAAATATATTTTTCGAATAAAACTGTTGGGGAAGTACAGAACTCATTGTATACAGGCTACTGGGGTATCAGAGAAGAGGTAAGAAGATGACTCTCCAGAACCCCCAACTTCAATAAAAAGATCTGAATGAACTGCATCCTCAGAGGATAATTCCAGAGTAAAAGTAGAGAACAGATATTGCCAAGGGACGTTTATGGCCCAATCAAAAACATGTATGTTAGCAGACACACAGATTAAACTGTATAAACCAGATAATGCACATTTGAGTCGGAGTGTGCCTCTTATGTCTGAAGCACAGTCACTCTCGTAGATATGGCCTAACGTGGGAGGATCGCTGGTAAAACGTGGTAAGGGCCTGGACCTTCCCTGGGCTATTATTGTGTCTTTTGGAGGTCATGTTACATCTCCCTGATAACAGGTCCCTCAGAACAGCATCTGGTAGGTATAAGCATTTGTATTGACATCTCTCTCATAAGCGAAAAGCCCAACGATGTCGCTCCCCTAAAGCAATCATAAGTTGGGGCTAAAGAAGCCCTACTCTAGTAGAGGAAGTGCCCACCAATTGAGTACTGACTGTCAGTGTGGGCATGGATATGTAACGGCAGAGCACGACTCCAGTGGCAAAATAATGCAGGCAGATATGTTGAGGCCCCGCTGTGATTCCTACAACCAATTATATAAGCGCTCAACCACAAGCACACTATTGCCTGAACACCTCCAGGCTAAACAGAAGTGCTGTTCTGGAGTGCAGCCAGTATGACCATCTGCTGTAAAGACAACTGCTTTCTGGCTGATGCCAATGGATGTTCTGCGGGAAAAAGCTAACAGTGATAATTCCATCTTCAGTCCTGTTCTCTCCATTTACAAATAACTTTTTTCAGATATATTAGTCAAATTGATTCAACTGAAATGAATAAAGATTAGAATCCCCAGAAAACACTGGCCTGTTAAATGAAAACCCATGACTGGAAACTAGATGCTATAGTGACATGCAGTAATCTGGTAAACCCTACTAAAAAGGGACTTCCATTTGGGGACCCTCACTGTGGATGGGGCCCCTCAGTCATCAAGTGGGGTCAACCTTGCTATTGTCCCCGCTGCCCTGTTCTCAGGGCCAGAATGTTAAGTAAAGAGAACAATTAAAGCTGTGTTTGCTTTCTGTAATTTTCAATCGTTGCCTTTTCCCTACCTCTCACAAGTCAATAGAAGGCTGTTGGCAGCTAAGTGTGGGAAAAGGGGAAAACTCCTATGATTAAATGTGTGAAGAATGAGTGCACGTTTTCACTCTTGCTTTTCCTGTTATTTTAATGTATTGATGTCCATGTGGTCCCACCTTACCACACAGGGGTGTCTGTAACTCCCATAAAGGCGTCTCGCATGTTGGCTAACGTAAGTAAAGTTTGGGCTCCCCTGTGGAATAGGATGCCTCAATCCATTTAGTGAGCGGCACTTAGTTTACGCCCATGGTTGCAGGTTGAAGACACAGGCACTCATTTCTGAGGATAAGGTCTTAATTGTCACCATAAGACTTTGAGCCGGAGCAAAAAAGAGAAAAGTAGAAAACGGAAGAAGAAGGAGAAAGGGAGAAAAGTTGTGATAAAAAAAGTAAGCAGAAATGAAAAAGCACCTGCAAGAGTGAGCTAAAGAGATAGGTAGTGTAAGTAGTAGAAGAAAGAGGCATGAGGTGGAATCAAAACTAAAAGGCCTTGGTATTTGGCAGCGGGCTACCAAAAAAATCTGTGGGCCCGGCACTTTAAAAAAAAATAAGTACTGGTTTTGCGCGCACAACACTCTGTGAAACGAGCTTTCTGTGACACAGCATTACCTACCTTAATATTTGAGCAATGTCTCTGTCGCGCCCAGTATTCGCCTAGCTTTCTAAAAAAATATATTTCCATTCATACCCCTCCCAATATGGCCACTACAGGATGTAGTGGAAGTGCAACACAAATAGGAGGGACCGAGAGAAGAACTTCAATTTTTAGGTCGAGCCTAGATAGCGGATGCATTAAGGCCTGGCAAAGAGGGACCTAAAGGGCTACCCAGTGGCCTGGATTAGGGAATAAAGGATGCAGGTATCATTGATGGAAGAGGAGATAGCTACAGTGGAAACTGAACTGAAATCATATCATGTCCAGGGGGAGATTACAAAGAGCCTTGAAGAAAAGGTGGAGGATTTGCAACCAAAGTTTAAGTTGAAATTGGAGGAGAAATTACAACAGTAGTGGAAGGCGAGTAAGCTGAGGGAATACGAGCAGGGGGAGAGATGTGGCAATTTGCCGGCAAGGAAGGCTAGGATGGATAAAACACACACCCATATAAGGAAAATTAAGGATGAAGAGGAAAATAGGGTGGTGAAGGACTCGGAAAGGATTGAACGGGCATTCCATAAGATCTTTCAGGAGTTATAATCAGAAACTCTTGAGGTGGATGATCAGGAGCTAGATAACCAGCTCTTCGATAAGCAGTTCCCGAGACATACTTCCTAGCAGCAGCAATTTCTTAACAGTGAAATAACGGGGAATGAAATCTTGACAGCAGTTAAAAAACTTAAAAGGGGGAAAGCAGCTGGGCCGGACGGGATTCCAAACATTATTCTGTTGCCAGAGGTAGTGATCCTGGTTTGGCTTGATTTACTTAAAGCTGTGCTATTGAGGGGTTCCCCTTTACCAGAATCTTGGAAAGAGGCAGTCATCACGCTTGTTTTAAAACCAGGGAAGAATCCCCTGCAGTGTCAGTCATATAGGCCAATATCACTGCCAAATTGTGATTACAAAATCTTCACTAGCATTCTGGCATCCCGTTTGTGCAAGGTAGTGGGGAGTATAATTAATGAAGACCAGAAGGGCTTCCTACCAGGGAGGCCGATGAGATATCTTACATACACCTTAATAGGTTCAATAGATCTTGCTTTAATCCAGGGAGAACTCTTTATGCGGCCAAAGCCTTTGATCTCGTTAACTGGAAATATCTGCCAGGCACACTAAAGGGGTTTGGAATGGGGGGTGAGTTTTGGAATGTGTTGAGCAAGATTTATAGTGCACCACGTGCCCAGGTATTAGTTAATGGTAGTCTTGCCTTTTCAGTGAAGATAGGTAGGGGGACTAGACAGTACTGTCCCCTATCCCCAATCCTCTTTGATTTATATATCGAACCCCTGGCACAAAGTCTGAGGCAGAACAGTGAAATAACGCCATTCATAGTGGGATCATTTTTTAGAAAGACAGCCTTATATGCTGACGATCTAATGTTGTATACCTCAAACATAGAACGTGCTATACCATGTCTGATGGCAGAGGTGAAATCTTTTGGGAAGCTGTCTGGCTATGAAATAAATGATAGTAAAAGAGAGATAATGGTATGGAATCAGGACCATCAGGATATTAGGATATCAAAAGAACTAAGGTATTTGGGGATAACAATACAACAGGATCTAGATAAGGTCTCCGCTGTGAATTTGAAGAGTGTTTCTAAAGAGGTAGACATGATTTGAAAGAAATGGCAGAATCTCCCCCTCACCCTGTATGGCCGAGTAAATCTGGTCAAGATGTCCATTCTACCTAAGTTTTCATATTTGTTTGACAACATACCATTAGAGTTCATTAAAAAGTCTCTTATGAGAATACAGCGGAGAATTACATCTTTCATTTGGGATAATAAGGGGGTAAGACTCTCTTGAAAGAAGCTTGTAGGAGGATAGGGATTCGAGGGCTGGGGCTCCTGGACATTCAACTGTATTGTTGGGCGTATCAACTGAAGAACAGTAGAATGCTTATGTTCTGCACTGATAGCTCACTGAAGGGTCTTATGTATAGTGCTATGCTGAATAATTTGTCTGAGGTTAGCTTTATGTATAAGTTTGGGGTTCCCAAATGTTTTAAGAAAGTGCGGTTGAAGTGTTTGAAGGCCACGGCGAAATGTGGCATGGGGTTTGGTCCCTTTTAATGATATCATATTATAGTAATTGGTCACCAGTGTGGGATTCAGCTTGGGAAATCCCCTGAGGGACTCTGGAATAATGTGTTGGGGGCAGATGGTGGAAGGGGGTATGGGCCTCTCTTGGGATACTTGGAGGGAATTGACAGATGGACCACTCTCCATGTTTAAATTCCTTCAGATATCAGCTTTGCTCAGAAATCAGGGGTGGTTGGATGCTGGAGTAAGTTCGATGAAGAAGGATCTTCAGGATCCAAAACCAAGAAAGGAGGCGGTATCATGCTGGTATGGATATCTGGTGGCAGCCGAAGAAAGCATAAGACCCCTCATCTGGTCTGCAAAGGATTCTTGCCAAGTGCTGAGTTGGAAGAGTCATGGCAAGTATCTATAAGCATGCTTTGTGCTATAATTAAATCTGCTACATTAAGGAGAAACCACTGCTTTACTTTTCACAGAGTTTATTGGACCCCAGCAAAGCTGGCTCAGATAAGAGGAAATAGGGAGCCCAAATGTAAGCGGTGTGGAACTCGAGAGGCGGATGATATTCATATGTTTGCCAGCTGCCCTGCCCTGGAAAGCTTCTGGAGGAATGTGGGTGAGACAATCTCTGACATCCTGGGATTGGAAGTGGAGGCAAGACCCACTTTAATTATGTTTGATACAGTACAGCAAGGATTTGAATTTGGGGGGCCTTTCGAAGCTTCAAAGTCAGCTGATATTTTATTTGATCCTCCTGGCTTGGAGAAAGATATGTAAAGTGTTGTGCCAACCCCCTACTTGGAGGGAGTGGTGAAACTCAGTGAGGTATTTCAGGGAACTGGACAATAAGATTAATTGGAATAAGAGGAAGGTAGAGTCTGGGTCATTTTGGAATCTGTTGGAATCTGATGGAAGAACCTGATAACCAATAATTAGACCTCTTGGTCAGCTTTTGATGTTGTGCCGCTCCCACATCAAAGGCTCCCACAATAAAGAAACCTGCATTCTTCTTTAAGTTTCCACTGCAGTTTTGTTCCTAGATTGGAATGCAGTGACTATTTCCTTCAGCTCTTCTCCCCCCCCCCTCCCCTGGAGTTCGTAATAACCCACAGCGAAAAGGACGCCTTTACCTTTCTCTTTACTGCCGCATGAGGTCCCAACTATCTACTTTGTTTAGCATCCCAGCCTTCGGTCCAAAGTAATATTTCAAGGTGCCGCTTTTGGCAGCACTATAGTAAATTGCTTACATTTTTTTTTATTGTTATTTTGCTGGTTTTGGATTCTTTTGCCTCAGCTTGTGGTTTAGCTTTGTTGTATTTATTGCCTTCAACACGTTCAGCTGACGGCTGTAAATCATGCTCTCAGTGAAACAGCACAATTTGTATCATGTACTAAATGCAACCAGACACTGAACTGTAAATATTGTGTACTTATGCAGCCAGATATCTGTACTGCAAACACAACACTAACCTATTAATCTACTCCAAGCGCTGTGTTTGGTGTATATTCATACACAGTTTGTTTCCTGCAATACATGTAGGCAGGCTACTCAACTCGCTCTCCTCTCCCAGCCTCTTATCTTCCCTACCCCTCCTCCATTCTCACCAACCTCCCTTTCCGCTCTCGCCTCAGCGCTGCTCACTTGTGACAGCAGCTGTTCCACTGTAGTTAATATCTGCTGTTTCAATAACCTAAACGTGGCTTTATAAAACACATTGTCATTTACAATCGCAATAGCTCTAACTCTCGCAAAAGCGAGACCTATTGCATTGCAAATGCTTGTTGTTTTCTGCCTTCCGTCAGGATTACTCGACTGAACTGATAAGTATGCTTCTGAATTAAATTTTCTTTATTGTACTTCTAAGTGGGTTCAGTTTTCTATTCCTCCTTTTTAGCAGCGCCTGCTTTAGCGGCTCAGTTTCGCTTCCATAGTAGAAGCAGGGTTAGGCATGCTACCTCCGCTGCTAGGCAAATAGTAGGAAACCGCTGCAAACCAGAATACTTGCACTCCGGGTAGTGTGTGGCTTCTTTTTAATTAAGGAAAGATTTTGCACGCTTCGTGGGGGATCGTTTTATTGGTCATTGTTGGGACCGCCATCCCAATCTAAAATGCCGGAGGTCCAGCGAAAGCCAATTGTTCCTGGTTCCAGGTGCTAAGCAACAGGTGGAAACAAGAAGTATATGAATAATAGTGCATCTTCCTTTTTGTAATGGTACTGCGTTCATCATGGAAGGGAAATGCGCGGGTAAGAGAAACAACAATGTGGAGTCGTCTCATGAGGAAGCTCCTGGGGTCTCCTCAGCACCTAAATTATTTACTAAGACTCTGGCTCCTTTGGTGGGAAACCTTCATTCCCGCGGATTGTTGGTTTTTCCTTTCCTGGACGACTGGCTAATCTGTTCTGCTTCTTTTTCTAAGGCTCAGGAAGAAGTCCAGATTGTTTGCAATAGTTGCAAAACCAATGGTTTCTTACTCAACCTGGCAAAGTAGCATCTGGTATCCTCTCCGGAACTTTTATACATAGGGGCCTTGTTCAGTAAAGACTTGGGGACATTGTTTCTTTCTCTTTCTCATCAAGAGAAGTTGATGTCTCATTTCAGGACAATCCTGGATTCTCATGCAGCATCAGCGAGACGCTAGCTCAGGGTGCCAGGAGACATGTCAGCGGCTTTGTTTCTGGTGCCATGAGGTTGACTCAAATTGATACCACCTAGTGTGGCATCTGCTGCAGTTCGGGGATACAACTTCTCTGGATTATGAAGCTTTGGTTCCAGAGCTTCGGAGGTTTCTCTGAAGCTTCAATGATAGTTGAACCTAGTTAATCTAAACAAAGGAGTGATGCTGTCTCCTCCCTTGCTGCAAACAGTCAAGACAAATGCACGCAGTTTAGGTTGGGGAGCAACTCGAGGGCTCTTTTGAATCCAGGGTGTTTGGTCGAAGGTAGAAGCTCCAAATTCTTTGAACTGGAGGGAACTAGAAGCAGTCTGCAGAGTTCTCTGGGCTTTTGCTCCCTTGATCAAGGACAAACCTGTTCTGATCGGCACAGACAACAAGGCAGCTTGAGCCCACATAAATCAACCAGGGAGTACCATAGTGCCTCTGTTGGCTCGGGTGGCAGAGCATGTTGAACTCTGGGCAGAGAGCAATCTGCTGTCTCTAACAGCAATGTATCTTCAGTGGAGGGAGGATGGGTATGCAGATCTTCTGAGTTGCACATTCCCTTTTTTCTGTATCCATGTTTCTGACTCCGGAGATCTTTCAACAGATCCTCAAGAAATTTAGGAAACCATGGTTGGATCTTTTCGTATCCTGAGAATCCTGGAGGGTGGATGTGAAGAGCTTTCCTTGGCCCAGGGCCTTACTGTTCACTTTTCCTCCTTTTCCTCTTTTCTCTGTTGTTCATAGTATTGGCCAAGATCAGGGAGGAACAGGTGGAAGTCGTGCTAGTGGCTCCAGCTTGGTACTACCAGCCCCGATTTCCACTACTCAATCAGATGTCCGGAACAGATCTTTCCCCTGAATCCGTCTCTTACCAGGTTCCTGGACATTCCAGAGAGATCTCCCTGTTGCCTCTAGCTGGGGGTATGGAATTTGAGAGGCAGAGATTGGAAGCCTTTGGCATTTGCCCAGATATAGCATTATCGATCCAGAAATCCGGGAAATCTAGTACCCTCGAAATCTATGAGAGACACTGGAGACATTTCTTCAATTGGTGTTCTCATAGAATTTTTTGCCATAGTATTGTAAGGGATCTAAGATGTTAAGAGTTCCTAAGAGATGGATTTTGTTGGCTTTGGCCGTCTCCACTCTCCATAGCCAATGAGCAGCATTACGGCAATCAGAGGTCCATCTAAACTTCAATTTGATCACTTAGTTTCATGTTTACTCAAGAGTTTGTCCCTTCTTGGGGTCTTCCTCTGGTTTTGACCATGCTGCAAGAGGCTCCTTTTGAGCCCTTGGTTTCAATTTCTTTACTTCCATTCACTTTCAAAGGTATCTTTTTTGGTGGCTATAACTTCAGATAGGAGACTGGAGGAAATTGGGGCTTTGTTAAGTCGTGACCCTTTCATTTGTTTTTTCCATGACAGAGTAGTGTTAAGATCAGATCCAACTTTTATACCTACGGTAGCTTCCTCATTTTACTGTTCCCAAGACATAATGTTGCCTTTTTTTCTTTCTTGTCCTTCCTTGGAGCAAGAGACCCTCCTTCATTCTTTGTATCTTCATAGGGCTCTCTCTATATATCTCGATAGAAATAGATCTTTTGGAAAGGGTGATTTTTTTCATAACATTTGGTCTTGCAAATAAAGGCCATCGCCCAACAACAGTACTTTAAGTCATTTGGTACATACTTTAGTTTTCCTTGCTTACCAGAAAGCGGTGCTATTTCTTCCTCAGGAAGTACAGGGGTGTTCCATTAGAGGAATTTCCACTACTTTGGATCTTTCAAAGGATCCTCTTTCAAGACATGTATGCAGCGGCCACCTACGCAACCCTTCATACTTTCATTTCACTACCGACTGAGAATGGGGGAGATGTATTCTTCTGCTTTTGGTTCAGCAGGGCTTTCTGCTGTACATTAATTTAGTTTATGGTTCACTAGTTGTAAATAAAGTTCGCATGATGCTGCATATCTCTCAGGTTTTCTGGTGTTTATTACAAGTTTTTCTTTTTCTTTTTGGTGCTTATATGATTGGTGAGCTTGGGTATACGCTCAAATATTAAGGACTGGGACGAGGACACCGGCGAGGTATATAATGAGTTGGTTGCTTACCACAAATTTGTATTAGTCCTAGTCATAGTCTTCCTCGTCACAGTCTTTGTTCTCTTCCACCCAGCCAAAAAAATAAAAAAGAAGAGAAGTGGGGGAGATGATATTTATTTAATTTGTATAAAGATACTTGGTATTTTCAGGAAGTTCTCCTCTTGGTCCCTCCTACATGTGTTCCACATCCACTACTTCCTATAGTGGCCATTTTGGGAAGGGCACAAGTAGAAATATATTGTTTATAAAGCTGGGTGAATGCTATGTGCTACAGAGACACTGCTCAAATATTAAGGACTGCAACGAGGAAGACTACAACTCGGAGTAACGAAGATTACTGGTAAGTACCAAGTCATTAGCAATTCAAGCTGGTGTTACCGATCTAGGGAGTGCAAACACCCAAATCTGGGAGCACAAAACACCTTCAGTGGCTTAGGTCTCTGACTTTTTTTTTTTTTGCTGTTGCAGTTTTATATAGCTTGAACTCTACCCGAAGGTATTGGAGCAAGGGGAAATTAAGTGATTTACCCAGAATAAGAGGACGTTGAGCCGACGCCGAGACTCGAATCTGGTTCGCCAATTTTAAAGTCGACAGCTCTGGCGTTAACGCCACGTCTTCTCGAGCTGTCTTTTGGGACTATAAAAATCTTTATGCAAAGAATCCCCCTGAAGAATTCCTAAAATGTGCAAAAAATGTATCGCTCGGGAGCGGCATATATTTTAGTTGGAACAGGTCATTGCTATAGATGGAGGGTGAGTAACTTAAGTGGAGTATGACGTTTAATGCATGTCGTTTCTGTGTACTGTACAACATATTTGGAACAGTTCCTATAGCAGACGCATGGTGGCGGTGTTGTCATATGTAGGAAAAACCAACACAAGCAAAACCACATAAACACACGAAAAAATTGCTACATTCACAATATAGACACAAAATAACACCCATGTTGACACTAACCAAGCACAAAACCACATCAGAAGACAGTGACAACACACAGTTCCCTGTACAAAGAACCACAACACACAGACTTACATGCTCACACACACACAAAGACCCACCAAAGTACTACAACATATACAACTGCAATGAACACACCACAGCAGACACAAACTGTGGAAGGAAACACAACATTACAAAGTGTTGAACAATGCACACTAACAAAACCAAATTGCAGTGACATCAACATATTACACTGCATAAAGACACACTGAAACACCAGAACATGTACATTAAATACTTTCGAAATACATTCAAATTATACTGAAGGATGGGGACACCGCAGACACAACATGGTGACAGACACGACACAAACAACTACACCAAAATAGGAACACCACAAAAAAAGCATCAAACACTTACAAAATATTCAGAAAGCACAGTCACAACAAAACACCATTCCAAACAGGACTCCACGTGCACTAAGCCATATCAAGACACAGTGACAGCAAATATACTCTCACACATCGGCGCTAGAAAAAATCTATCTCAAACATGGCACCATATTACATACATACATAATCCGCACAACACACACACATAAAACTAAAAACAAATTAAAGTGGTAGGCACACATAATGACACTAAAATGCACTGACATCACCCAGTCAAACGTCCACCGAAACAGCACCACATAAAAGATACAAAACATGATGTCCAACGAGAACACAAAACTGTATCAAAACATGGTGACGGCACATAACACCCAAACCAAACGTTCACAAAACCACATCAAAATACAGTGACAGAACAGGCCATAACAAAGTGACAAACCTAGTAACAGTAAGTACAAAAAACAAATGAAGCTCAGAAAGAACACACAAAAGCAGTGAGTGACACCATATAACTGTGCACATAAAAAAGCAAAGTGATAGCCCAGACAAAGTGACTTCAAATGCTGTGACAAAACAAATAAAGCAGCAGTGAAAAAAAATACTAAAAACACAAAGCCAAAGCACATCGAATACACTGACAGTAAATGTGTAAAGCAATAGCAAGGCACATAAAACCTACAGCAAGGCACCACATTACCAAACACATACACATAAAACAACAAGCATTGGCATAGCCAATAGGTCTGGCCTTTGGAACCTTATAAGTGTTTAGCCATTCAGCACATTATCTTGAGTGCTGTGCCGCCAGGGATTAAAGAGCTATACAATTACTACACAATGGGTCATGCAGTGTGATTCAGGAAAAAATACAGAGAAAAGCCGCTGCAAGAGGCTGGAGAGCCGCTGGAGAAGGTCTTATGATCACACAGCAAAAATCACCTATAAGGAGGCCCTAAATAAATTTTGCAAGCTTATGCGTCATACGATGAGAGAACATTTCTCGAGGCGTATCGAGAATGCAGGGAACTCCTCTAAAGAAATTTTTAATATTGTAAAAAGTTTTTACCACACCGAAAGTGATGACAAGTGCCTTTCATCCTTCCCCTGCCCTCTGTACTAGCCTCTCTGATTTCTTTGCGGAAAAAAATCAAAAGCTTTATTCTTTGTTCCAGCCAGAAGTTGGCTTAGTAGGATCTGCCCCATCATCCAACAACCCTCAGGTTGTTTATTCTGAATTTTTTCCAATTTCCGAAAAGGATTCACTGGAGGAGCTATTGAATTGTAAGTCCGGCTCCCCAGAGGATCCTTGCCCACCTCAATTTCTCAGAATGGTTGCTTCCAGTGTAAATCCAATTTTGAATCGAATCTAGAATGCCTCTCTGAAATCTGGCATATTCCCTGCCGTATGGAAACAGGCGTTCTTGCTGCCGCTGCTCAAAAAGCCCAATGCGGAACCAGTGTTGCTTAGCAATTTTGGACCCATCTCATTGCTATCGCCACCCGCGAGAATTTTAGAAAAGATGGTGCAGCACCAACTATCCTCCTTTGTAGAAGCCAATGGTTTGCTACACGACATGCAATCCGGCTTCCGTGCAGGTTATACCACAGAGACCGCTCTACTGGAAGTGTTTGAAACGGTCAGAGAGGCGCTGGACTGTGGTGCTTCCGCTATGGTAGTGCTGCTTGATCTATCGGCAGCGTTCAACACCGTAGCTCATTCTACCCTTTCGGTTGGCACTCTTTAGGCAGAGGGTTCCTACAGTGAGTGCACACATTGTCAAATCTAAATTGTATCATTTTACTTTTTTGGGAGATAACAGTTGTGAGTGCAGCATCAGTTTGGTCTACTGCCTGTTGCTTTTTGTTTTACATTAGCTCATTCTACCCTGTGGAAGAGATTAAGCCACTTTGGCTTTCAGGGCACCGTGTTATCTTGGTTGTGATCTTTTTTAGAAGATAGGTACCAACTGGTCTTCCTGCGCCCATTTTCATCTTCGCCCAAACTGTTGGTTTGTGGGGTGCCACAGGGTTCTGCTCCCAGCACGCTGCTTTTCAATCTACATCTGGCCCCTTTGGCCGCTCTTACTGAATCCTGGGGAGTGAAGGTTGTCTCATATGCGGAAGACATGCAGCTTGTGTTTTCGTTTAGAGAGCACTCAGAAGTAGCCTATCTTAATTTCAAAGAGCGCTTAAAAGAATTTCAAAGTGGATGAACAGTAACTTTCTGAAACTAAATGCAGACAAGACTGAGATGCTCTCTTTTAGTCACTCGGCGTCCCCTCCATCTAGCCTTTGGTGGCCTTCTGAATTGAATCCCCCACCAATACCGGCTGCGTCTGCTAGAAATCTAGGAATTAGGTTTGATGCCAATCTCTCTTTTGGGGCCCAAATCGGGCATATTTCTTCATCCTGTTTTGTTAAGTTGAGATCTGTCAGAAAGCTATTAAGTTTTCCCTCAGAGGAGATCCGAAAAATTGGTGACCTCACATTTCGATTATGCCAATAGCTTATATCTGGGGCTTCCAGCTTTTTTGAATCATAGATTACAAATAATACAGAATGCTGCAGCTAGGCTCATTCGTTGGGTCCCTTTTCGTCATCTCATCTCCCCCATCTGAGGCAACTTCATTGGCTTCCGGTTGCCAAGAGGGTTGAGTTTAAAGCCCTGACTTTTGCCTTCAGAGCCTTAGGGGGCATAGGGCCTAACTATCTCAGGAATAGGCTCAGCATGTACCAGCAGGAGCGAGTCTTGAGATCTAACCACCTGCAACTTCTTCGCATTCCGAGGTTTGCCAAAGCGCGACGAAGTGGCAGGTCATTCTCGGTACAGACGGCTGAGCTCTGGAATTCTCTGCCCACCCACATACGTATGACCGAGACGGAACAGGGATTCAGGAAAGATTTTAAAACATGGCTCTTTAGTCATGGAAGAAGTCAATTCTCATCCCGATTCATAAGAAAAGGAGATAAATCTGAGCCTAAAAACTATAGGCCAATTTCCCTCCTGGACAGCACAGCAAAACTGATGGGTCGTGTTTTGTTAAATAGGCTAGAGGAATGGGCTAACTACAACAACGTCCTAATCCAGGTGCAATATGGGTTTAAAAAGCAGAAAGGCACCCAGGATCAATGTCTTAACTTGAGCTTATTAATTGCCAAGTATACCCAGGTAAAGCAAGGGAAGTTATACCTGGCATTAATGGACCTATCAGCAACATTTGACTGCGTTGCACATCATCATCTGTGGAGGATAATGGCTGAAATGGGCACCGATGAGGCGATAATCACCTTTATCAGACCGCTCTATTCTTTGGCCTCTGCCTGTGTCCGTTACGGGAAACAGGGGGAGTGCACTAGGTCATTCCCAATTAATAGGGGAGTTTGCCAGGGTTGTGTACTCGCCCCATTTCTTTTCTCCATCTATACGAATTGGGTAGAATCACCCCTTCGAACTCAACACTGGACGTCCCCAAGATCAATAATGTGCGCACCCCAATTCTGCTTTATGCAGATGATGCTGTGTTAATTGCCCGCATAGGCCGAGCCTTACAGCAGCTATTAGAAATGTATGTAAGTTTTATGAGTGGCCTAGACCTAAAAACTAGCGAAGCGAAGTCCTTTATTTTAATTACTGGGCGTAATGAAAGGAGGGTCCCAAATTTTATATAGCAGGACGGTAAATAGCCCACACTGACACCTTCTCCTACCTTGGGTTAACCTTTGACGGTAAATTATCTTGGACTAATATGAGCACTAACAGGGGTTTATTGCTGGAAAAGAGTATTATCGCTTTAAACTCTTTCATAAAGAAACTGGGTGCAAAGCCCCTCGAAATGATCAAAAAGGTCTATTCTGCCAAATTAATATCAGTTGCAACTTATTGGGCAGGGTTTTGGGGAGTCACCAATTCCCATAGCCTTCAGACCATCGAGGATATCTTTTGGAAAAAACTTGTTGGTCTCCCAATAAGTTGCTCTAACTTTATCTGGCATGCAGAATTGGATGTCCCTTATATCAATGACATAATTAGATTGGCACCTATACTATTATGGCATTCGATATGGAGAAGAGAATCAGTGATCCTTACCCAGCGGCTAATAGAAGACTGTTTATCCCTCGAACAAGTGCATAGGAAATTCGGTGGCTGACATATATTAAAGATAGTCTCTCTTCCCTTGGCTTAGAGCATCTATTTACATCTCCAAAAAATTGCTCTACTGCTTCTCAAAAAGAAATCAAGTCTCTATTCTTTAAACAAAGGGCCACCAAAAGAGCGAAAATGAATTCTCATAAAACATTTGTAAAATTGTATTTAGAAGGACCAATTGATCAGGAAGGCACAGCCTTATATCTATCTTTTGTTACAAATTTACGTCACCGATTTATTTTAGTGCGGTTTCATTTGAATTTTATCCCCTGTATGTTTTCTTATCCAGCAGGAATCTATTCTATCGATGATCTCCCTCCCTGTCCTTCTGACGGCATTTCTTCGCAATCAAACTTACATATTTTCTTTTTTTGCAAATTTTACAAGCAACCGCGCAATAGATTTATCCGGCCACTCATGCGCAGATATAATTTAACTCAATGCCGTCCAGGAATGTACTTTTTACAAACACTGCCAGATCACCTGGTATGTTTTTCTGTGGCTTCTTTTTTTCTTCTCTCATGGAAGACTAGACGACTGTGTAATATCTCTATATAAATTATGTGTATTTATTTTGCTTTTAATTGATGTTTTTATACATATTTGTCTATTATGTATTGCTAATATTCGCATTATGAAGGCCGCAGCTCAAAGTATTCTTGTACTTTTATGATCTTATTTTTAAGAATCGAATAAAGTGATTGACTGACTGACTTCAGTCAAGCCTAGATTGTGCTGGCCAGTCTATTCTTCAGTCTTGCTTTGAGTGATGGGATGCCTCAGTTGAGGTAGCCACGTGCTGTACAAATGGCTTTGATTGATTGATCGATAGATACTTGCCTCAGGAAACATTTATGGACACATTCCAAGACTTTTTAAGGCACAGACAGAAAGACAAGTTGCTCGAAGTAAGTAAACAGCACTATAACATTCTGTGTATGACTGCATCACAAGAGTGTTAAACAGCCTATGAAAAAAAGCAGTGAAGTACTTTCCAATGGCGGAGGCGTCACATCCCTCCTCCCCCAGGCCTCTATTCACCAGGCACCCTTCTCCAGAGTTTTCCATTCAAAACACTGCTCGCACCATCCGTTTACCAGCAAGCCCTCGGTCAGCCCTCTTTCCCAGCAAATCGGTGTAGGAGCACTAGACATTGCAACAACAAAATGCTCCCATTTGTCAGGGAGATGGGAAATAACGGATAAACAAGGACAGCGTCAGCATCACTTAATCTACGCGCACCAAAGAAGAAAAAAGTTAACCTGATCTTGTGTAATGTAACTGGTGCTTTTGTAAAGTGATCCAATACCTTTGGGTCAGTCAAGTTTGCGCTCTATGCAAAATGCCCACAAAAATTAATCTGGCCTTGTGTAATGTAACTAGCACTATGTAAAGCGATCCAACACCTTTGGGTCGCTCGAGTTCACATTATATAATAAAAAATGTCTCACAGTCTCTGGGGAGCTGCCATGAATGTGCTTTGGAATTAGAGCTCTGAGAGGAGGCGGACGACAGGAAGAGACAGCAGGGCGGGCATGCCGCGACATGGGAGAAGGCGGAAGGTACGAATGCTGCTCCCATTTGTCAAGTAGAGGGGAAATAATGAATAAACAGGGGCGGCAGCGGCATCACTTAATCTCCGCACACCTAAAAACAAAAAAATCAACCTGACCTTGTGTAATGTAACTGGCACTTTTGTAAAGCGCTTCAATACCTCTGGGTCAGTCGAGTTGGCACTCTATAAAAATGCCCCCAAAAATGTATCTGACATTGTGTAATGTAACTAGCGCTCATGTAAAGCGATCCAACCCCTTCAGGTCACTCAGTTCACAATATATAAACAAGCAGCAGAGAAAACGCGACATGAGTTGGCCAAGCTTTGCCCTTAAATGTGAGGCAAGGTTGGGCTGCTGAAGGTCCGGTGGCCGTGGCTCGCTAAAGCAACAAACAGTGAAGAAGGGGGGGTTTGGGGGAAATCCTCGCACTTTGAAGTTAGAGAAAATTAGAGAGGTGATTTCGAAAATAGCGTTCGAAGCGTATGACATTTCGTCTCGGTATTTGAACACAGGCGCGAGACGGGGAGATTAAGTGACGGCACCGAAGTTCAACCACTGAAGATGGGCAAACAGTGACACAAGCAGGAATCAAAGAAAAAATTAGTCCCCCCAAATGAACACATAAACACAGAAGCGTATTGTTAACAGTAACTGGGCAGTGCTCTGTGGTAGGAAACCAAACACAAAAAGGAGGGACAAAGAGGAAGGATTAACCACTAGCAAGCAAATAAGCAAGCATTTTTGAAAGACAATCGAAGGGACAAATAAAAAGGCAATCGGCAGGCTGTAAGCCCACAGAATGAATACAGCATGTCTCGAAGAGACAGCCAGCGCATGCGCTACCTAGGCTCGACCTAAAAATGATCAAGCACAGAACCCATGGCATAATGTGTTTACACAGTATACAAAAACCACACTAACGGTGATGGCACGCATGTTCACACAAAAATACTCCAAATAGCAGTTACACCACATAACTATACCCACACCAAAACACCACAACACACAACACACACAAATCTACACAATGACACAGACACAAAATATAACCAAAGCACCGTGATGACACACAAATGTTACGACATACAAAACCATATTTAAAAACGAAGACCTGGCATACACTAACCGCTATACAGACCCGGCATAGATTTGCAAATTTTGCGGCACAAAAAGTGAAATTTAGCGGCACAAAAATTGAAATTTAGCGGCATTATTGCGGCACTTTATTTTACTCTTAATCATTACTTTTCAGTCTTAAATCAATGGAAACTGTTTAAGCAGAGTATTCCACTTTCAAATAGGCAAGTTTAAAGTGTTTGAGAGTATTTGTTTGCTATGCTAAGTCCCCAAGTCCTGTAATGGCTGGCAGCAACATTTTTCACATGTCGCTGGCAGCCAATCAGAGAACTTACGGGACACTGACTTCCGCAGAAGTGATATGGCCCAAGGGAAATAAAAATCCCAGGGCCAATCATAACACTCAACTTTTAAACTGGCGGGCCCGCAAGAGTCTAAGTCACTCCTTCTGGGTCCCGAAACAAGAAGAGAGGGGATGCATTGGTGCCTAACGCTGCTCCCAGCTGCCTGTCTACTCTTGCCCCAGAATAGGGTGCAGGCACCCTTACCCTGACCAGTGGCATCAACCCTTCCACTTTCTCGCCACCGACCCTGCTTACAAGCCTGCACCATGGTTTGCTGTAATTCGATTCTCTCCTGGCTGCTCATGCACTTAAAACTGCGCAGTAAACAACACGTTGCACACGTGATTATACTGACTGACCCCCCCCCCCTCGCCCCCACCTTCCACCACCCCCTCCTCCACGGCACAAGTCCGGAAAAAAAAAAAGAAGTGGGAGGACTAACCAAGTTAAGTAGTTTGCAAGTCACCTCACACATAGGTTTATCTGGTATATCAGGAGTACATTTAAGCGCATTATGAGATTTAACAAATTAGATTTGCTTTGGGCTTGCTCCAAAAAAGTGGTGCAATCCCAACGCAAAATCTGGGCCTCAACTAATATATATTTTTTACAAAGCCTTGCCACAAATAAATTGGCAACAAGGAGAAGCATGGCAGTAAATCTCTTCTGCTTAATTGGTTGCAAAATCTGCATTTTAAAATATTTTATGTTGTTAAGGCTTCTGCTACAGAGGTGCCCAGTAAATCTCAGGGAATAATAATAATGGTGAGATAACTCTGGAGGTTAAAGCATTGCTGGAGAGATCTGTGTTTTGTGTAGTCCCAGATTTGTATCAAAGTAGTATAGAAGATTAATGTGCCAACCATCTAATAATATCCCTACACTGTTCTGGTGTACATGGATCAGCATACGTCGACCACCTAATGACGCTACACTTTTCTTCTGCACAGGGTTCTCAGTGTGCCAAACACTTAACGGTGCCACTACTTTTTACAATACGTATTAATCACGCAATGGCTATACACCTTGTGATGCAAGTGCTTTCAACGTGCCTACCTTCTAATAACACCAGGTTACTTTTTTGGAGCATGGGTCTTTCAGAACTCCCTCGAACTAATAATGCAACACTTTACTAGGGCAGTAGTCCCGTATTGTTGCAACCAGTAAAGCTACAGCACTTTTTTGGGTGCCGAGGGTTCTCAGTAAGCTAACTACTTAATGCCGTCACATATCTCTGATGCACAAGCTTTTCAATGTGCCTGCCATCTATTGTCACAATGCTTTTTATGTTCTTTAGGGCTTTCGATGGGCCACCGACCTAGAGCCACTACACTTTCCTGGTGTCTAAGGCTTGCTATGTATCAAGCTAATGCCTGTGGGTTTTTGTTTTGCACACAATTCTCTGTATATTCTAATCGCTCAATGTTGCACTGATCACCATTGCATTATGAGCTTAATTAAAAATAAGAAGACCCCTTTCTCAAGATTCTCAGAAGGTAAAGCAAGCTTTCTGACGCATGCATGTGCCAGTGAAATGATACGGGCGCCATTTGCTTTAGTTTTCAAATACCTCTACGTTCCTCATCCTAGTCAGAGTCATTACATTTTGAGGTGGATTCACCTCCCAGACAGTAAAAAGAATGCAGTGGAATTCTAAAATGAAGCACCACCCACCCTCCTGAGTGCTATATATAGGTTAGCAGTCCCAGAATCCTCCTGTTTTCTTTTTCCTACCTCCTGATGGGATGATAACGCAGGACTTGAGACATGAATATTCCTGTGTTATTTTGGGAGGGTTATCCCTTGCCTGCTGGGCTTGCAGGTGATTCCTCCTGCGTCATGGGACTCCTGACCTTACCGCGCAGGTGGAAGTGACAGTTCATTATGCAGGGATCTTTTCTTTCCCGTTGGCAGGATTCGAAGGGAAGCGGCCCGCTATCACACATGGGTGGTGTTCTGGGAGTCCGCACATGCGTGTACTTTTGTTTTCTAAGCGCGAGGCTATGCGTCTCAGTTACAGGCTGTTTATTAAAATGGAAACATGCAATCATAGGAGTAGAAGTGTAAGCACCACCCTCGTCTCCCAAAAGTTGGGAATTGAGAGGTGAAAATATCTGTTGTCACTTTGTGAGCCTTGTAAAAAAAAAAAAAAACATTTTCGAAATTTCGCGGCCAGTTTTGTAAAAATCGCGGCATTTTTACAAAATTGCCGATTTCGCGATTTTTTTGCAAATTGCGAAATCGCGAAATCCTGGAGGGTCTGGCTATAAAACAGCACAGCATACACCAAAGAACACTCAAATTGAAATTACATCATGAACCAACAAATCTTTGTAAAAACATGGGAAAAATGCAGTTATGTCGGAAACAATACAACACCAGACATGCACACAAAACAACGGTAAATCACATTGACACTGAACACATAAAAACAGATACAGGAAACCACACTTCCAAAGAAACACACAAAGCGTTTCCAAAACAACAGTGGCCTAATGCAAACAGTTACACCCGAAAGTAGTAAGAGCATGCAGAAAAGAAACATTAACTAAAAAGCACACAAAACAACATTAACGCCTGGTGCCACTAACCAAATCCAAAACATATATTACCACAACAACACAAAATCACACTTAAAACAATCCAAAAATCTTCCCCTTCATCCCTCTGTCGACGCGGAAGCGGGTTGCCCTGGCATTGGTCATGTCCAGAATTGATTATTGTAATTCTCTCTATCTGGATTCTAATATCAGCACCCAGGCAAAACTGCAGTTAGCACAAAACGCTCTTGCAAGAGCGATCCTTGACATTCCTAGGAACTAATCAGCTGTTGCGGGGCTGCGTGAGTTGCACTGGCTACCCATCAGAAAGTGTATTATGTTTAACGCTGACTGTATTGTACACAAGGCTTTCCACCAAGTGACTCCAGCTGGGATTAGGATATGTTCCACGGGTACACCCCAGATATAAATCTTAGGGGCATATTAGCAAGACCCACGTTAAAATTATCGCCGTTTTAGCGGCAGGAAACTGCCGCTAAAACGGCGATAATGGGCTTGCTAATATGTGTTATGGAATTCAATAGAAGCCCAGGTTAGATGTCCTGCACATCTAACCTGGGCTTCTATTGAATTCTATAACGCATATTAGCAAGCCCATTATCGCCGTTTTAGCGGCAGTTTCCTGCCGCTAAAACAGCGATAATTTTATCGCCGGTCTTGCTAATATGCCCCTTAGTTCTGTCTATCGCAACATAATTATCCTGCCTAGGGTTTGGAGGAAGAGATGGGGGGATTCTGCCAGACCTTGGACTCGCTTCCCCAGTCTCTGATTGCGATTATTGGCCATCTGTCTTTCAGAAAGGCACTTAAGATGTGGTTATATACTGTGTAGGCAGACTCTCCTAGAATGAAATGCTTGATTTGCCACTGATCTGTATTGCCGTGACTACAGCACCTTGATGCCTACGGGAAAACGCTGCACATTATAAAATTAAAAATCAAATCAAACACCCAAACTTAGCATACACACACAACCAGGAGTAAAATGTGGTGATATAACATACAAAAGCCCCAGTGAATTACGTCACACAACGCACACAAAAAAATACACCAAATGAAGCTGACAGCCCACCCTAAATTCCAAAGCAAAATATCACAATATCAAAAAACAAACCAAGACACACTAAACCTAACCATTTCCAAAGATGGAATAACACACTGACAGTGACACAATACACAGATAGTACACACATACCTGCATCGAAATACACAGGGAGACAGCAGAGAATACATCAAACCCAGTGACACAACACACATCAACCTGTGCTCCCCTAGCAAGTTCTGCTGTGAAAGATTCTGCCCTGGTGGAATGGACCCAAATTTCCTCAGGTAGCACCTTCTTTGAAAAAATATAGCAGATTTTGATGCATAGTAGTATCATGTGTGATAAAAATCCTTTGTTAAACCACCTTGTCCTTTTTTGTTGCCAGTGTACAATATAAAGAGCTGGTTGACAGACCTGATCTTCTTCGTGAGGTCAATGTAGTAAATAACCGTACGCCTGAGGTCCAGCTGACATAAACACTTCTCCTCATTGGTAGAATGAGGCGGGGGACAAAAGATGGGTAGAGTGATTGGCCAAGATGGAAGGGGGTCACCAACTTGGAAAGCAAAACCACTTTTCCAGGAAGAGCATGTGAACAGCGAGCAGATGCTTAATGCCTTCAAATCGCGGATGCATTGCGCCAAAATCACAGCAAGTAGAAATACAGTCTTGAAGGTTAACAATTGTAAATTACAGCTATGGAGGACTCCCACTGCACACCCATGAACAAGTTAAAACTAAATTCAAGTCCCATTGGGACATGACAAACAAGGTTGGAGGAAACATGTTTATCAACCCTTTCAAAATTCTATTACCCACCAGAGATTTTTACTGGGAGACAGAGATCAGCCGATAAGGTGGAAATGTAGCCTTTTTCAGTGCCCATGGTACAACCTTGTTGGAGGATGTTCAATAAAGTTGCATTTAAGGGGTCAACTTGATGTTCGGTACACTATGTAACCAATGTATTTAATTTCCCAGAATAGACATAGTTAATAGATGAGTAACATGCAGAAAGAATTACGTCAGCCAACTCTGGTGGCTGCTGAAAGAAACTCAGATGACCCTGCTTAGTTTCCATGTGGAATTAATCAATATAAACCAGTATTAACTAAAGACGTTTTGAAAGAGCAATAATAGCACAGCCAGTATTTTTGTAAGCAACTGCGGTTCAGCCAAACCGAGTTTTATTAGACCAGAATTATTTTAACACACAATATTATGAGTGTCTTTCAGGACACTCCGGAAAGAAAATAGAATAAATAGACCCCAGGTGTGTAATCAAACCAAAACCAAAGTCAAACAGGAAAGGTGAAGTGAGAAATAAACATTGAAGGTGTATTGGTTGATACATTAAAGGGACAGTGGTTTCTATTCAATACAGTTTAGGATACAAAGAATAAATCATTGTGTCACAAATTCGGAAACGTGGTCTGTCTCTGTAAGTGTGTCGGCAGCGTTTCGACCCTTGAAGGATAAGAGGGTCTCATCAGGGCTAAGATTGCCTGGGGTTGGCTGAGATTGTAGAGGTTCTGAAAATTATACACAAATAGAAACCTCTGAGGGTTTAGGAATCAATCCTGCTGAGCAGACTAGCATCGCATATAATTAAAAGCTAGGTACGAGGCAGCTTCTGTAAAGGTAAGATGCTACAGGAGCTGCCTCGTATCTAGGAGCAATCCATGCCTCTTGAGGGACTATCACATTGAAGATAGACCAGTACAGAGGTTATGCCTTCCTTTCACTACACCCGATGTGGCCTCTAGAGAGCTTGACATAGCGGCTCCCAGTACTCCAAGGATCCAATGAAAAATCGCTTTTAATTATAGGAGATGCTAATTCGCCCAGCAGGATTGATTCCAAACCCTCAGAGGTTTCCATTTATGTATAATTTTCAGCACCTCTACAATCCAAGCCAACCCCAGGCGTGGGGGCAATTTGTAAAATGATTCTGGTACGCACGATCTACCATTTAGATACAGGGTTCTAGGAACAATACTTTGCTACCAGTGTCACTCAGGGGAATGATCAATCCCTTTAAGATACCCACACTGGCACTATGTAATACCATTTTTCGTGGTCTCCTTGTCATCAACCTGATCACCACCGACATCCCACATTAAGAATGTATAAGCTATGTCTAACACCGGTGTTGCGGTGGTCTATTTGTTTAGAGCCCCCGTATTACTATATTATTCTTAGACATTCCAAGATGGCCCCCGCCGTTTTTAGACATTTTAGATGGCTTCCTTCCATATTATCTCCAGTCTAGCCCACCTCTCTTTTTCGAGCACTCTGTTTGCACTCAATAACCAGACCCCTGAGTATTTCCATTTTTGGTTGGTTTCATATTTTCAGTTCCCTTTTCATTTATGAAATATGCCACTCGGAGTCACTCACACAAGATGGCCCCCGGTATTGCCATATGGAGCGGCCATTTTGGAGGTTTATGGTCTAGCTGCCAAGGCAATCATGACTGGACGTTTCTGGCAGTATTTAATGGACCCCGGGAGACAGACGCGGTAAGATGCGGTCTCCGGGGGGGCCATTAGGTGATTTGCCAGAGGTGTGCTTTGACGAAGTAAGTCTTGCTAACCCTTTTCTCCTTAAGTTCCTTTCCTAGGAACTAATGAGTTTTCTATATCCCATTGTAGATCAATGTGAGACACCAGGAGAATTCCCCTCCGGGTTTTTCCTCGCTAATTACCACTCTGTGTCCCCATTATTTCCGTAGGGTGTGACTACAAGCCCCTCTACCCCTGCAGATCATGAGGCAAAATTCTGCCTAAACTAAAGTATGTGTCACTAATATGCTGACAATTAAGTGTTATATGTTGTATGTCTCGTGGTGTCTCTACACGAGTGCTTTTTCTTTATGTACTTAACCACTTATTTATTACCAGGCGTCGCGAGTGTGAGTTTCTTACCACGCTGGATGTTCGCACTAATTATTACTTTTAATTACACTCACCCACTATAGAGGAGTACATTGATTAAGTTAAGACGCCGCATGTGTCAAGGACCTACCAGCCTGGCTGGGAGGCGGGCACGTTTTTAATTCTTTCTTTGCTTTATTTCCTCAGATACTACATGTCAGAGGTTAACCGTATGTATTACGTGTTAGGTGTATACACAGTAGGTGTGCACCTCATTAATTCCTCATTATAGGTTTGCTTAGGAGTGGCACGCACGGGGCTGGTCCTCGTGTGGTCCTGAAGAAGAGCTTTGAGGGGACAGCTCGAAACATGTCGACCCAATACTAGGGACTCTATACTCATTATAGTTAGACTTTCCCTATTATTAACCCCTGATTTTAGTCATACCAACTAGGGGCAGGAATAAAATATTAGCCCACTAATTAGGTATTTTTAACTTTTTGTTTTTCCACTCCACTTTCACTGCACTACACATTTTTCCACAACCTAGTGCTCCTACGTAGTTCCGCAAGTCGCATTACGCCTCAATCCGCAGTGGATTGAGAGGACCCCAATGATGAAGCATGCCCCCTAGGGGAAACCCTGGTGGGTGAGGGGACTCTAAAAAAGATTTTTTCTTTCTGGAAAGAGGATTTTTCATACATGTTCAGTGAAAACCCTGTTCTTCCCCACGGTTAGGTTTTTATTCTGGTATTCCATATTTTGTGAAACTTCATTCAGTTAGGAGGGTGAACCTAACCTCAACCTCTATCTCCCCCCATCTTTTGATTGCCCTCTTCTGTTCAGTCAGATCGTCCTCCGGTTCGGCCTTCCCTGGCTGGATCTGTTTGCCTCGGAGGAGTCGGCCCTTCTTCCTCATTTTTGCTGCCTCGTTCCTTCTCGGCTGGCCTGGGCGATCGACGCTTTTGCCATTCCTTGGTCACTGGGTCTCCTGTTTGCCTTCCCGCCTTTTGTGTTGATCCCCCGGGTCCTCCGGAAGTTTCGGTTGGATCGGGCAGAGGTTCTTCTGGTGGTGCCGGAGAGGTCCCGTCGGCCTTGGTTTCCCCTTCTTCTGGCCTTGTCAGTGTGCCCCCATTGGCAGTTTCCCCTGTGTCCCTCCCCTCTGTGGGCTCCTCTTCTCCGCATGTCCTCCCTGCGCCGCCTCCGGCTGGGGGTTTGGCACTTCAAAGGTTGAGTATGTTGGACCAGGGTTGTTCTGTCGAGGTGGCCCAGAGCATCCAATTGTCTAGACGCCCTTCCACCTTGAAGTCTTATGACCATCATTGGAAGAACTTCTTCTCCTGGTGCCTTGGGAAGGGTCTGTCTTCCTCCTCTTGTGCGGCTGTTCGGGCGCTGGACTTCTTGCAGGATGGGTTTGTCCTGGGGCTCGCTGTCTCCACTCTCCGTGCGCAATGGGCTGCCATTCTTGGTTTTAGGGGTTCTTCTGTGTCTTCTGTCTCCTCTTTGGTGGCTCGCCTCTTGCTGAGTTTTTTGATTCAGCGTCCTGTCTTTCGCTCTCCTGTCCTGGCCTGGGATCTACCCCTGGTTCTGCAGGCCTTGACTGGGCCCCCTTTTGAGCCTTTGCTCTCTGTGGACCTTAAGTTCCTTACGGCTAAGGTTCTTTTTTTGGTGGCCATTTCTTCTGGGCGGCGGGTTGGTGAGCTTGGTGCTTTGATGACTTCCCCCCCTTTTTTGCGTTTTTGCTCTGACAAGGTGATTCTTCGTCCTAGTCAGTTTTTTCTGCCGAAGGTTTTGTCTTCTTTCCACTGTCAGGAGGATATTGTCCTCCCTGTCTTTTTTCCGGACCCCTCCTCCCCGGAGGAAGTGGTTCTACATTCTTTGGATGTGTTGAGATCTCTCTGCATCTATTTGGATCGGACCAGTGCCTTTCGGAAGGTTGATTCTTTGTTTGTTACCTAAGGGATCTCTGGGAAGGGGCTTCGTCTTTCCTTATCCACCTTGACTTGTTGGGTGAAGTGTGCTGTGGTTTCGGCTTATGAGTCCGCTCACTGTCCTCTCCCTTCTTCGGTCCAGGGTAGGTCCACCCGGGGTATCTCCTCCTCCTGGGCCATGTTCAAAGGTGCCTCCTTGCGTGACATTTGTAATGCGGCCACGTGGGCCTCTCCCCATACCTTTGTTTCCCATTACCGTCTTCAGTTGGGGGTGGCGGCCTTGGCTGCCTTTGGCTCTCATGTTTTATCTGATGTACATGGTTTGTGATTTGTACTGCTTTCTTTTTTGAATAAATTGACCTGTTTGCTGCAATTTCTGGTCTTTTTTCTTGCAATCACCGTGTGCTTGGGTATGGGCTCACTGATGAGGAATGGGACGGGAAGACGGACGAGGAGGTAATGCCCGGTTACTCACCGGTAATCTTCATTACTCCGAGTCCTGGTCTTCCCGTCCCATTCCTGAGCCCTTCTCTCCCTCCCTGGGGTTTCTTTGTGGTGATTGTTTTTGTTTCTGGGTTTCTTTGGTATTCTCAGGATGTTGTGTGACAAAGTGCTAAAAAGCTCTGCTAGGTATAAGGTTTCTGGGGAGCAGACAAGCTGCTCACTGATAAGGAATGGGACGGGAAGACCAGGACTCGGAGTAATGAAGATTACCGGTGAGTAACCGGGCATTACAAACAAGCATTGACAAAGTCAATAGATCGCGCCTTTTTATGCTAACCATTAGCTTTAACCATGGGGCACAGTATCCCCGATGCAGTAATGTATGGCAACAGAACTGAAGAAAAAAAGCTTTTAGCGCTGCCGGGCACGTCATTCTGTAGGTGCACATAGCGTGCATATTTACCTACAAACTGACGCGCCCGCTTTTCAGGTATCGATCCAAGTTGGAGCAGTATTGCAGTAACTAAAATGAAAAACTAAAACGCAAGAAAGCGTTTTTTTGTTGAAGCAGCTGTGGGGTGGGGTGGGGTAGAGCAACGCGAGGGAGTCAACACATGAGGCTGCCCGCGGCACACACAGTGTGCCCACTCAAGAGGGCGGCCACCTTAGTGCCACATTAGGCACATCGACACGTTTAGTGGTGGGGGACCTCCTTGGGAGTCCCCAAAGTCCGGCGCCGGTTACGCGTCACTTCCGGCGCATCAGATTGTCGGGGCAAGGTATTTATACCTGCCCCGCCCATCTGTCCTTCCTTTTGGTTCCTCCTGGTCATGCCGTCCCCCTCCCTACCGCATACCCGGCATGTTGGCTGGAGGGCACAGCCAGGTAAGTAGCATGTTAACTTGTTAATTTGTGTTGCAGGCGGAGTTACAGGACGATCACGAGGCTGAATGGGGTACACTCTTCAGGAGAATGGGGTGCAGGTGGGGACGGAAGGGACACGAGGGCAGTTGGGGGCGAAAGCAACATTGTTGCGCAGGAGGGGGATTGTTAAGGCAGGTGGTGAGAAAAACAGAGTGCAGAAAGCAGTATGGAGAGGCGAAAGCCATACAGGGGGCGAGGGTGAGGACGCAAGTAACGCTGGGGCGTGGGTGAGAGGATAAAATGGGTGAGAAAGACAACGTTGTGACAGTGGGGAGAAAGCACACAGGAAAGAAAGCAACGCAGGGGAATTGGGGGAGTAGTACACAAGTGAAATAGAGGAACACAAAGCACTGCGGAGAGGAACACAAGAGGGAGATGGCGGAAATACACATGCTCTTTCATAGAGTGCATAAGCAAATAGAAAAAAGTAGCACCTCAAAAGGCGAGCTGTTAAAGGACATAGTAACGTGTCGTTGCTCCAGGGGCAGGAAATCACAAGAAGAAGGAAAGACCACACAGCTAACAAATAAGCACGCAAATGAGAGTGACAATGAAGTCAACTAATGGTAAGCAAAGGGCAGGTTCTAAATCCACTGTAAAATAACAATACGTCTCACAAGAGAAAGCACATACGCTATCTTAGCCAAGACCTATAAAAGTCACTGTACCCTAAAAACCTAAGAATTGCTTCAATTATGTTTCTGCCCGCTGTTTCATGCTGTACAGCCATGCATCTATCTCAAACTATTCTTGTTTGTTTTGGCATACTCCTTCTAATTGTGTTTAGGCCTTATGAGAACTCCTTAATATGTGGTATAAGGATAAGAACCTCTAGCTCAGATAGGATACACTGAGGTTTGCAATTACTTGAATCCTTCTTTCTGTTGTTTTTCCTGAATTTCCTTTAACGAGGAGTGAATTAACTTCTAAAGATCAGTTCACACATGCCTACTTACAAAAACTTGAGTTGATATGAAATATCCAGCCTCTGGTATGGCAAGTTAGAATACCAAAAGTTTTTAAAGGCCCTGCGATTTGCGATATCACTGCCCAGAAAGTTTCTGCTTCAGATACAGAAACATTTTGGCGCTCACAGAGAGTTGTTAGTAACTTATTATTTCTGTAATATTATTTTTCTTTACTTTAACTATCCTGGACTCAAAAGCAACATCACTGGCTCCCTCATCCTGGGCTTATTGTTTTTAGAGCCATGACTGGATTTCCTACTATAGCCCTTGAATCCATATTGCCCAACACGTGTCTATGAGGACAGCTGAAATACGCTCAGAACCTATAGGGTAGGTAGGGTGTACAGAGTCTTAATTGTGGCAATGATGTCCATTTACCCAGTGCCATCTTAATGCATGGGCACGCTGGGCAGTTGCCCGGGGGCCCACTGGGGCCCCATGCAGACCAGAATTTAACAATAATTTTCAGTTAAACATTTTTATTCCTGTGAGTGGTTGTGTAGGCAGGGCCCAGTGCACTGCTTTGCCCAAAGGCATATAATGCTGTTAAGACGGCCCTGCATTTACATCTGATGTCCTTGGGATCACCTGCTGAGGGTTACAAAAACTTGGCACTTGCCCCTTAGAATAGCGAGGCAGTGATTAATTTGAGATAGTGGTTGCAGGTGGGGCCTACTGTCACTCATTGTTTGGGGGGGGGGGCAGCACTTATCTTCCCACAACATACTTAGATCAAGAGAGTGATAAACACAAACTGGGGAAAGAAAGAGGAAGAGAAAGATGGAAGAATAGTGAGAAGGGCAGTAAGCGGGGATGGAAAATAACCTGCAGGAAGTGTCTGCTGATTGATTAAAGACGCATGAGGTGGAATCAAGACTAGGCAGCCTTGGTATGCAACACCCTGACCTTCGATAGTGCCGGTCGGAGGCTTCTGAACAAAACTTTGGTCCCCGCCAATTATTCATTTACAAATTAAGCACTATAGGGAGGTGAGCAGCCCAAGGTTTACTCAGGAAGGTGGTGTCATGATTGGAGGGAAAAAGGCCTATCTGCCATATATTAATACATTGCTACTTTTCATAATGGACAAAAAACTAGGATGTTTAATGTATATAATAGAGTGCTGCGGGCCCAGGAGAAAACTAATACACTGTGCGTCCTGGACTCAGCTTTATCACAATATACAGATAACATCCCTGCACTAGTAGCGGGTGATTTCAACTGCACATTCGAACCGCTTGCCCTGATTCCCCCAGACTTGACCGATGAGTGGGACAGAGAGTGGCAAATTCCACAGTTAAATCTCCCATTAGTAAAGTGGAAGAGGGGAGCTCAGATGATGGCTCTTACAATGCAGCATGATTTGAGAGCCACAAATGGAAGGACAATCTCTGACCCAAATGGGGACCCCACATTCAATAGACCAGGTCATGAAAGCAGAATAGATTACTGCCTGGTATCTCTTAACTTTTGGCACTCAGTCAAAGATATGGCAGTGGTTAAAAGGGTCGATAGTGATCATAATGCCCTAGCACTTACTCTTACCAGGCAGGGTACTGTTGAGTTTGCCAGAAGGGGCTGTTCAGACTTAGGTGCTCTGTCAATCACCAACAATCAAAGGACAATCAGATGGGATTGGATGGACGCACATTCGGGGGCTTTAGAGGCAGTCAAGAGTAAGGTTCGATTGCTACTGGAGGAATTAGCTAGTCCCACTATTCATAATGTTGTGGAGACTCTGGGCCCTAGACATGAGTTATTATAGAACGAGATTAGGGAATCGTTAGGCCAATCGCGCTATTTACAGAAGAAGGAAGGTAACAGCACATACCAGAGGACATCTCAGCAGGGTGCCTGGTACAACAAGGATTGTAGGCTTCACAAGGAGGTGATTATAAGGGCAGTAAAGCACAAATCACGTATTGAGGTAGTGGACTGCAGAGCTAAGTACAAGCGGGCAATAGAATTTGCGAAGAAGGAGTGGGGGGGAACCTTGTGGTCCGCTTTACGGAATGCACTGTCAGCCAAAGATTCTAAGAGTTTTTGGAGTAAAGCAGCATACTGGCTTAAGGAGAATGGGAGAGCTCTAGAATATACAGTTCAGCCCGAGGAGTGGGTAGCACATTTTGGCTCCCTTTATGAGTTGAGAAACATTATAGCAGAGGTAGTACATCAGGGACAAGTTGAGGCCCACAGTAACGAGGGTGGAGGTCTTTCTTTTTCCATAGAAGAAACGCAAGTAGCAATCCGCTCTTGCATTTCGGCCCGTGCCCCTGGACCTGATAGAATCCCCAATGATTTATACAAAGAGGATATAGTACTCTGGGGATCCTATATAGACCTTTTGACTAACTCAATCCTAAGAGGTACTCCCATCCCTACCTCGTGGAAAAATGCAGAGGTTGTCACCATTTATAAAAAGGGGGACAGAGCGCAGCCAGCTAGCTACAGACCCATTAGCCTTATTGATTCCTTGCAGAAGATCTTTTGTAAACAAATATTATCTAGGGTACAGGATTGGATCCTGGAGTCCCGTATATTGAGTGATTTCCAAGCAGGTTTTCGAGCAAATATAAGCACTTTGGACCAAACTTTCCGCCTATTGTGCATCTATTGGAAGGAAGTGCAAGTTAAGGGAGGAAAGCTTTATGTGTCTTTTGTCGATTTACGTTCTGCCTTTGACCTAGTTCCTCGTGCAAGTCTCTGGAGGGTTTTAAGGGAGCAGGGCATACCAAGGGATCTTTTAGACATCTTAATTAGACTTCACTCATCAAACACAGCACAGGTGAGGTGGGGGGAGAACAACCAAGTCACAGATCCTTTCACAGTCCAATGTGGAGTAAGGCAGGGATGTGTTCTAGCCCCCACACTTGTTATCCTTTTTATAAATGGTGTTGTCAATTTCTTAGACAGAGATGGGTGTGATGCCCCAAAAATCGGTAAAAAAAGAGGGCCTGCTCTTCTTTTTGCCGATGACACACTTTTAATTTCTAAATCGCCGCAGGGACTACAGCAGCTTTTAAATGACTTTATTACGTTTTGTGACGAGCGAGGGTTGGTGCTAAATGAATCCAAAACCAAATATATGATTTTTAGAAAAGGAGCGGCTAATCCCTCCAAAAGACCTGTGTTAGTTGGAAACAGTAAATTGGAGCGAGTTGACGCTTTTGATTATTTAGGCATTCGCCTAACACCGTGAATTAATTGGGCAGCACATATTGAGAAAGTCAAAATGCAACTTATACACCAGACTGCCAATATTACCAAAATACACATGAAAACATTGTCAAGACATCTTGCGCCCACTCTGGAAATCTATAACATAAAGGTACTCGGTGGTGCCCTCTGTGGAGCAGAATTATGGGGCACTGGAATGACAATTTTTTTATCTACAACTGAGAATCGTTATCTTAGATCCCTGGTAGACCTACCTGTTAGTACCCTGTTGGTGCCTCTCTATTTGGATCTTGCGCAAAGGCAGTTAGCACACAAACTAAGCTACAAACATCTTATGTTCTGGCACAGGTTGTGGTCTATGGATGAGCTCTTGCCCTATCGGGAGCCACTCTTTGAGCTCCTGAAGCTACCATCGATAGTTATGATCCCCTGGTTTAGATCATTAAGAGAGCTACTGGGGAGGTTTGGGATGGAGGGGTTTTGGTCTGATCCAGATAGCCTGGCTACTATATCTAGATCAAGGTTGAAGGAAAGCTTTTGGGAAATAACATCAACACAAGCCTTGGCGAAATCAGAGGGCCGTTTGACTACTGATTTTTTAAACTTCAAATCCGTCTCTTGCTTTGAGGATACAATAGATGAAATTGTCCCCTCCAGTTCCGCTATAAGACCATACCGACGAAACTGTTAGTAAAAAGTGGTGCAATGATGTTCCTAATGATGACTTCTGCCCTGCCTGTAACGCTAGTCCTGAATCCATTGTCCATTTGTTATTCTTTTGTCCAAATTACAGATTTTTAAGGAAAAAATGGATAATACCACTCTGTAAACTAGTCGGCCCAGGCCACTACCTTGAGGTGTTAAGAATTTTGAGGACAGATACACGCAGAGTTGTGGTCTTTGGCCTGTCTAGATATTGGCATGCACTGTGGATCAAGCGCACTAAATGCACTTTATGATGCACCAAATTTTTAAATTTAAGTGATCTTAAATCTATTCTCATGCTGACGTCTTTCGATCTGTCTAGAAATTGTCTTACACTGTAGTTTAAGCACACTAAATGCACTTTATGATATACCTAATTTTTAGATCCATCTGATTTTATATTTATTTATATGGAAATGATTTTCTGTAAGTTCACTTTATTGGTTCCTTTTAATTATGTGCTGTGTACTTTTATGATCCTTTGTGATCGAAATAAAGTTTATTGATTGATTGAATACATTGCTACCACCATTATCAGTCCACTAGCGCTTGATGAGCTAGCTGTAGTGATGCTCAATTAAAGAGTGTCCATGTGGTATGCCCTTTGGACCAAAACCAACTATGGGTCACAATCTATGGTACATCAGGACCGCTCTGTGCACGCAAGATTGTCGTTTGCGATGTGGCAAGAGAAAAAGTTAAAACTACCAGACACTGACTCATTGGGTTACTCAAGGCAAGGGTGCACACTCTCAGTCAAGCAGGGGCCAATCCTGTCCCAACAAGGTGTATAGATGTGCAGTGTGTGGTCCTGGCCTGCATAGGAGGGTTCTCCACATTCTGGGTAATTGTGAAAGAGGGCTGTGTGTGTGCATAGAGTATATCCTGGAACAGTCCTAAACCAATATCACAATTCACTTTTGAACATATTGTTGCCTCTATTTGGTTTTTTGTGATCCAGGACCCTATGCACAATGAAAACAAAAACTCTCAAATGATAGGCTGAGCACTACTATCAGGTCTTTATTACAGCATCACTGATAATAGCAAGGTTCTTGAAAGAGTTGACTCACTAGCAACAAGGAAACAACTGATCCAGCATACTTGTAAAAAGGGGTACATTAGCCACTGTAATAGTCATGTCACAGAGAATACACCACAATCTTTCAAGTGAACATATATGCTCGCATCTGTATCGGACCTACTAACACTAACCTTGATTTTTAGGGAACACTTCATGGTGATGATGTCCCTTTCATCAGGTTTGTTACTGGACTATGACACCCCTCACATGGGCATCATAGGGAGATTTCTCACCTCACCTAGAGACAGTGACAACACTGTGAAGAAATGACAAGATCCTGTGTGATGCGAAGAAACTCTCACCTTTCTATTAAATGCCAGTCCACCTTCACAAACTGGCTCTGGATCCCTGGTTGGCAGACCGTGAAGCTGTATCTATCTGTGAGCTAATTTTGTAGCAGGGCCACACAACAGGTGCCTTTTTTCACCCATCCGGGTTGGAGGCCATAAAACAGTGGCCCACCATACACTGATTATTTATTCCCTTGCAGTGGTCTAGTGCATTCGGGTTCCAAAAAGCTCCCGTCATCCCCAGCACTGCAGAGACTGCACGAGACCCAGAAGTTCTCAAGTAATTTACTTGCTGGTAGTTCAGTCCATCCAAGTGCTGGCCTAGACAGCACTTAGTACCTAAATATCCTGTGTCTTCTCATGAAGACCCCAGGATAGGCCCCTACAGGTGGAATCCCACCTCCAATCCTCCAGTCAACACACCATTGACTCAGTGGAATATTGTCTTTACCGCCATACATAGCCACTCCCATGAAGGTACATATCCACAAGGATACCTCTAGGCACTGTTATTTAGACCAGACTAATGCCAAGAGCACAGTTTGACTAGCTTCTAGGGGCACTATGCTCACAGAGCGAAGTACAACATAAAGCAGGTCTCCACATATTCTGGCTCTCACTTGTAGGGAAAAGGTTCCTGTACCATATAAGACAATGTGAGATCTAATACAGTGCCATTGCTTATAAGCAGTAGAGAGATAAATCTTCCTGTCCCATTTCTTTGGGCAGAGTAGTGTAATGACGGACCAGTGCTTGTAAACCCTGATTGACGTGAGTCCCTCTCTGGAAGAGTAGGTAGTCACACTTTTTGAGACCCAATTAAAAGTTACGAAGAGTAGATCTGCATGTGTAGTTCATGTTATGCTTACGTAATCACCCAGTACAAATTCCTGCTACACTGAATGTGTGATCTGAAAGCTTTACTACTAAAAGACTCTCCCTTATGAACCCATTTCTGATTACTGTTAAATATTAGAAAAATGTGTTTATACCTATTTATTCTGAATTACTTAATTTTAGTCAGACTTTGTTTCTGCCAGTTGATTTTATACATGTTTGTTTCTCAGTTTTATATATATATCTTGATATAGCCAGTGTCTGTCAGTCTCTCTGACACACAGCTCTAGCTTGAACTCCTGTGGAATTTTATATATTGTCTTCTTTTAGCGAGGCTAGGACAGCTTTGTTGACTCTCTCCATTGTGCTTAAAGACCTAGAAGATCAGTCAAAGAGTCCATGATCTGAGTGGCCCTTTGTCCACACTCCCCTGCCACAACCTCTATCATCCCAGCAGAGACCATCACTAGCTTTGATGGAGCATCAGGTGATGGAGCAGGGTAAATAAAATAATTTTGTACCCCCTTGGAAAATTAATGAACTCTTAATAAATTAATAATACTAACTGTTTGAATGAGCATGTATTAACCAACAAATGCACCTTTTGGTAAACACTATATAAAGGTAACATGCAAATTTGTGCAAAATCTAATTTATTTACAATTGTGAAGTTAATTAACCCTAATATTGTGATTTGCGTATTAATTAGAGTCAAATCGCATGATTTATGCTATGTAGTAGATTTGTATTGTGGCAAAGAATGCAGACGGTAAGTAAAATGGCTTTAAATGTCGCTTCTGCTAGGTAACACCTAACATGGGTCTTTAGAATGGCGGGTGGTAAACAGAAAGGCTTATTTTCTTTGTTTTAATTTTGGTTGTGTTTGTTCTTATGATAGTTCGCTCGGGCCTATTAGGCCATGCTGCGAAAATGGCTGCTGAAACAGACGAGGTCACGTGAAAAGCCAAAGATGGCCTCTGGGCTGAAGAAATAGAGAAACTAAATCACGCGGATGCGGCCTGTGCACGGAGTGAGAGATGTCAAGGTCGTACTGACCTGCCATAAGGAGGGTGCCAAGAAAGACTCAGCACGTATTCGTGGGAATGGAAGAGAAAGTACTGAGCAACAATGGACTAACTAAATTGTGACCATCAAGATCGCAACAAAATGAATGGACAAGTTGGACTGCTTTTAACCCCGAAGTCATGAGACTCATTGTATGTTTAACTGTCCCCAAAACCAGTTTGAACAAGGAGGGCGATGAGGTGACCATTACCACCCCTCAAATGGACCAATTAGCGTGATTCTTGCCCCTAAGGATTGTAACTTTTTGTGTAGTTAGCTAGAAAGTAGGGTATAAGAAGGTCTACCCTTATGTGGGCTGTTGCGATGGCTGCTGCTGCTGCTGATTCTACTGCTGCTGTGGGTGTTTTCCTGCCATACCGTCTTTTTATTTTCCATTTTTCCACCTCAATACTACGAAAAGACTTTGTCATTTTTGGACTCTGAACTTGACTGGGGAAGGAACGAGATCGTTGCGGGAATTGTGCTTGGGAGGTACGGTTCGAGGAGGTTAGCCGGGATAGTCAGTCAGCTTTGGGAGTTCTATTCTGTGATCTACAATTTATCTTCTTTTGGGTGAACCATTCCTGTCCGCATCTTCAACTATGGGTAATGCATAATTTCTTTCCTTCATTAAAACCTTACTTAAATGTGATTGATATATTAAATGTGATTAATAAACAAAGAAACTTATCTATGCAATTGAGAATTTAGATAAAATTATATTCTAACTTAAAATGAGTCTGTGGTTCTTTAGTACAGTTATGAGTTATAAAATGTTAAAAGGTTTTAATTGTGATTGAGCTGGTCTTAATCACCATCAACTTATTCTACTAGTTGGTCCATCGACCAAAGAGCGGAGTACCCTGATGTTTAGAACTGACAGGATCAAAAGGTTAATGTATATAATGTCTGAGGTATTATTCTGTCAAATTTAATAAGGTATCCAGTTCGTCCAGCAGCACATTTCTTCTTGGTGTGTAATCTAGTGAACGAATGAATGTATGATATGCGGTGTCATGGGCCCCACCGACATATGGTTTAATAGGTAATTGGTTACATGAATGTTTTACCTGGATTCGTGTCCTAAGGAGAAATTTATATTAGCCGCGCTGGATCAGATTTCTTGGTAGCAGAGTTATGGTTACTATAGATTAGTTTGGTGATTATTGATTACTGATTTATTGATTTTTATGTCTAACACTTTATGTCGAGTTGTATTATGTTATGTGTAAGTCAAAATTTTGAAGCTTCCGGGAAGTAGGAAGTGGACACGGGTGGCAAGAGAAGTCACACGGAATTGTGCATTGTCTGATTTTCAAATTGGTGATAACACAGGATTGTGTTATGTTAGGGACATTTCATGTATGAAAATGCGTTTGAGTGAAATAGCAACAGGTTTTCTTGTGAAACTCTGGCCTTAATTCTCAGGAGCAGTGTAGTCTCCACATGTGTTTTATCCCCAGAGAAACGGGTTTACCCCTTGCTTGAGAGAAGGGTAAGGTAGAGAGAAGTGCTACACTTATCGAACGAAACAGTATTCTTGTAAGTTAGAACAAACTATTTCCTTTGTTTAGCGAAACAGACAATGGTAATGTGTTTTACGTTGTAACTAATAACATTTTGTCGAGAAGAGAAGGTAAGAAAACTGCCGATAATTTTTGTAAAGGAGGGGTCAGTAAAGATAGTAGAACTGACGTCAACAAAGACCGCGCTGGTATTGGTCAGTTGTGGGAGAGCGAAGAGCTTCTTGATTGGTGCGTTAGTGTGAAGACGCGCTGGTATTGGTTAGTGTGAGAGTGACGTAGAGCTTTCGGATTGGTGCGTTGGTGTGAGACGCGCTGGGATAGGTCCGAATAGCCGAGCAGTAGAAAGAACAGAGTGGTGAAGAATTTTCGTGTGTTTGTTTGAGAAAAAGAACAGTGCAATATGGCTTATTATGAGTATGGTAGAGAGAAACCGTCATGGTTTGCGAAGATTAAAAACTTTTTCAAGAAAGACAAAAAGGTAGTGACTAGGGAAGGAGAAGTACTTCCTCCGCCGAAAACGCCAGCTTCTCATATGATGTTGAAATAAGGCTATCATACTTGCATTTGGTTGGAAAATTGGGCAAAATATACCCAAAGTGATGGAGTATTGGCATTTCCAGAAAATGGTTCGTTTAGCACAGCTGTACTTCGAAATTTGAGAGAGAAGATGATGAAACTTGAACCGAGACCTAGACCAACACAGTTCGAAGCGTTAGGTGAATGGGAAGATGAGATGTATGAAAGAGAAAGACACAGAGGTGCAAAGAATTATAGTTTAGTCCATGGAAGAGTATGGGGAGTCAATCATGAAGACAGGATGAGACGATGGAGGTATGCTAATATGACGGATGGTTTTTTTCCTGTCAGAATAGTTGAAGAAGTTACAGGGAGAAAGTGTACGGAGAAAAAGAAGCATGCAGTAACAGAGAGATATGGGTATGGAGCTAGCGACACGGAGGATGAGTTGCTGGAAGACATTTTAAATAGAAAACCCCCTCCATATCAACAGAATTCTGCGGTGGTGACTCCAAATGCACCATCAATGGAAACTGTAAGAAATCAAAGCCCTGAACGAAATTATGAAATAAATAGGTCTTATGAAAAATTTGAAACTCCACAGAATGCGAAGCCTGATAATGGTAATACAGCTGAGTTAGCCAGGACCACAAGAGAATTGACTGAGAAGATAAGAGAACTAACCAAAAACATGGAAGCTGTGACTGTGCCAGTGACGATAGGGCCAGTAATTCTGGTATTTGAAAATCAAAGAATAGATGAGCATTCCTTGACAATTCAATTGAACTCGAGTATGCAAAGAGTGAGAGAAGGGATAATTCCAGAAACTAGAGAGACAAGAGATTCAGTTGGCTCACGTAGGTCGAGTCCACCTACAAATTTGACGATTAATGAGAGTCAGATAAATAGGATTCCTATGGGAACCGAGTCAGCAACTGAGACCCCAGAGAGAAGTGCAAATTGGGCAGAGATAAACAATACCCCTGTGGGTCCGACTCCAGAAGAATTAAATGAGTGGATGAGGAATTTACAGAAGAAAGATGCTGAACCACGACCTTTGGATGTAATCAGACTAAAAATAGATATGGAAGAGTTAATTCTAGGGACTATTGGTACAGATCGATTGAAATCCTACCAAGATGATGAGCTTATGTTTATGTGTAAAAGTGTTACTTGGAGAGCTAGGAATTTGCATGAAAAATTGGAAGAAACAGCGAATGAACTAGGAGTAGAGTTTTGAAAAATCAGAGGATTGCAGAAACCGTACAGGGTAGACTTTAGTGAAAAGGATATAGAAAATCTGAACACTTCAGGACGATTAACACAGATAAAGGAACTGATTGTGTTATTGAGAAAATGGGGAGATGTGGACAGATGGAGAAGCAGATGGATAAGAAGAAAGGAGGGAACGACCGATAAAGCTTCATTGGCTTTTCCGGTGAAGGAGAAAGAACCAATAGTAATGGAATATCCAATGAGGGAAACTCCAGGAGGAAGCTATTTACATGTCCCATAGTCCAGACAAGATATATTGTCATTTACAAATGACTTTCCAAGATTGAGAGAGAAACCCGTAGAATGGTATAGACAGGTGGAAAGATTTGTAAAGGTTTCAAAGGTGTTGTGGGAAAATTTGGATGGATTGTTTGAAATTGAAGTACCAGCAGATTTATGGACAGAATGTAAGATTACAATTGACTGGCCGAAGGAAGAATATCCTAGAGATGCAAAAACTGGAGCCCCAGGTCCAGAAGTAATGAGAAAGTATGAACAAGCCATCACGTTTTTGAAAAATAAAATCCCACCAAAAGAGACAGATTGGGTAAAGATTGATAGAACAACTCAGGAGAATAAGGAATCTGTACACGCCTACTATGAGAGACTGCTTTTGGTCTTTAAACAGTACAGTGGTTATGAGAATTTGAGTGAAAAGGACATGAGTCATTTTGTGTATAGATTTGTATATGGATTAAAACCTGAAATAAGTGAAATGATTAAGCAACATATGTTGTGTTGGCAGAATAGCACTGTAGATGAAGTATTAAGGTATGCAAAATATTGTAGTGACGATATTGAGTGTAGACAGCGTAAACTAAAAGAAAAGGCGATGTGGGCACAAGTAAAAGTTGCAGAAAAACAAGAAGCTCAGATGAATAATCAGTCTAGTGATGCAGGACAAACTAAATTCAAACCGAATATAGGTAAAGGAAAAGGTCAAATGAGTATAGAAGAGGCCAAAAAGAAATGGCCCTATCACAATTGCGGAAAATTAGGACATTGGAGAAACGAGTATAAATTTCCTCCAAAAGCTAATACAGAAAATCAACCATTAAATCCACAGGTGCAGAATGAGGTGAGTTACCAACAGCTGCAACAGCCGCAGGTAGTTACTCAACAGTGTCAGGTGCCGCAACCACCTCTTCCAAAGAGTGTAAACCCCCAGAGATACAGTACAGAGGCAGGATTCTACGGAGGAGAGCAGGTAACAAAATTGCCGCGCGCACCTGCAGTGTCGCAGTATTGGTTACGGCAGGATGGAAATGAATCGGATGAAAGTTTATGACGGTGCCTAAGAGAGGAAGAAGAGTGCGTGCTTGGCGCAACTTTAGAGGTAGATCAGTCAGGTCCATTTGTGGATGGAAAAGTGAATGGTGTAAATGTTACATTCCTTGTGGACACTGGAGCTACCCGTTCTACTGTTAGATCAGTGGAAATTCCAAACCTTCCTTTCTCAGGAGAATATATCCAAGTTGTAGGTGTTTCAAACAGGCAGATTAAAACGCCTCTTACCAAACCAGTAGAGGTGAAAGTTGGACCATTCAAAGAGATGCATCGTTTTGTGGTATGTGATTGCAGTCCTGTAAATTTGTTAGGACGCGATCTACTTTCTAAAATTAATTGCACCATCTATTGTACCCCAGATGGTATTGCTTTCCAGACACCAGATGAGGATGTCCTGTATAAAATGACAATGGCAGAACTAGAACCAGGAGTGAATGACATGTTTCCGGTGTTTGATGCAGAGAAAATCCCGATTGAATTGAAAGGAATAGTCAGATCCGATGTATGGGATTTCACAGGCGAAGACATTGGACTAATGAGAGGAGTTGACCCTGTAAAAATTACTGTAAGGGAAGGAACAAATTACCCAAATACTCCACAGTACAAATTAACGCCAGAAATTATTGAAGGAATAACACCTGTAGTTAATAAGATGATTGAACAAGGAATTTTGAGAGAAATAATGAGTAGCCCATGTAATTCTCCTATAATGGGATTGAAAAAGCCGAATGGAACATATAGGATAGTACAGGACTTGAGAAAGGTAAATAAGATCGTTATTCCTTGTTGCCCAATTGTGACAAACCCCGCTGTAATACTGTATCAGATTCCACATGATGCAGAATGGTATACAGTTATTGATTTGTGCCATGCATTCTTTTCCATTCCATTGCACCCTGACAGCCAGCCATTATTTGCGTTCCGGTTCGGAGAGCGTATTTTGGCATGGTGCCGAATTCCTCAAGGGTATACTGAAAGCCCCTCAATCTTTAATCAGATCCTAAAGAAATCATTAGAAGATTTAAAAATGCCTGTAAAATCTGTGATGGTCCAGTATATTGATGACCTATTGGTGGCATCAAGGACCAAAGAAGCCTATGTTTCGGACACAATTGCTTTACTAAATCATTTGGCAGAAGGAGGACACAAGGTGTCTCCGTCAAAACTGCAGTTTTGTCAACAGGAGGTACAGTATCTAGGTCATAAGATTGAGAAAGGGATGCGAAAGGTAACGACAGAAAGAATAAGGATTATCCAAGGAATGAGAGCCCCGATGACATAGAGAGAGGTGAGAATGTTTCTTGGGATGGTTGGTTATTGTCGACAGTGGATAAGTGGATTTTCATTAATTGCAAAATCTTTACAGCGATTGACAAAGAGGGATGTCAAAGATCCGATTGAGTTGAATGAGGAGGAAATGAAGGCTTTTAAGGAACTGAAAACAAGTTTGTGTGAGGCACCAGCATTGGGGATGCCTGATTATGAAAAAGAATTTGAGCTGTATTGTAGTGAGAGAGATGGATGTGCACTTTCAGTTTTAGTACAAAGGCATGGAAAAATGAAAAGACCAATCGCTTATTTTTCAGCTGTCTTAGACCCGGTAGCAAAGGCGTTGCCTGGATGTCTGAAAGCAGTAGCTGCTACTTGTGTGAGTCTGGAACAGAGCGAAGGCATTGTGATGGGGTATCCTCTGAGAGTATATGTCCCACACTCTGTTGAAATCCTTCTGACCCGAACCAAGACCCAATTCATGACACATAGTCGGCTGACTAGGTATGAATAAGTGATTTTGGGTGCAGACAATGTAACCATTGAAAGATGCACGAGCGTGAATCCCTCAACTTCACTGCCAGATGAAGTAAATGTAGAAGTCAAAGATGGTGTTGATCATAAGTGTTTGGATGTACTTGAATTTTGCACAAAGCCTCGCCCAGATATTAAAGATGAACCCTTAAAAGAATCAGATTATGTGATGTTTGTGGACGGGTCATGCCTGAGAACAAGTGAAGGAGTTTTAAGTTCTGCGTATGCTGTGTGTACGGTGGCAACCACAATGGAAGCATCCTGTTTGAGAGGAATACGTTCAGCCCAAGTGGCTGAGCTGATTGCTTTGATTCGAGCATGCAAACTGGGAAAGAATTTCCGAATTACGGTGATCACGGATAGCCAGTATGGCTTCGGAGTGGTCCACGACTTCGGACAGATCTGGTCCCAGAGGGGTTTCCTGACTTCTGCAGGAACTCCTATTAGGAATGGTGAGTTTGTGAAGAAATTGCTTGAGGCGATACAGCTACCTAAACAGATTGCAGTGGTAAAATGCGCTGCACAAAAAAATGGAACTGATTATATTACAGTGGGAAACCAATTCGCAGATGAAATAGCTCAATATTGTGCCAGAAATATGGTCTCACTGAATAGGAGAAGAGAAAAAGAGAATGTTTCATGTCCCTTGCTGTTTACTAACACAGTTGAAACCTGGGATGAGGTAAGGCAATTGCAGGAAGAAGCAGATGAAGAGGAGAAAGATGGTTGGATAAAAGCAGGCTGCAGACAAAGAGAGGAAGATGAAGTTTGGGTTTATAGAGACGAAAGACCAGTTATGCCTGATAGCATGATCTCTAGTATGGCACGGATGTACCATGGACAAGCACACATTGGTAGGGATGCCATGATCAGACTTTTCAGACAGACTTGGTACAACCCGAAATTTAGGGCTATAGCTGAAAGTCTTTGTCAAAGATGTCTTACATGCCAACAGATAAATTCTGGAAGGAAAACGGTAGTGAGTTTGGGAACAATAGGACGTGAAGGAGGTCCTTTTCCCAGAATGCAACTAGATTTTATTGAAATGCCCCCAAGCAATAGCTTGAGATATGTCCTTGTGGTCGTTTGTTTGTTTTCTCGTTGGGTGGAAGCCTATCCGACAAGAAGGAATGATGGAGTTACTGTGGCTAAGCTCCTACTGAGAGAATTCATTCCTAGATATGGCTTTCCAGTAACGATCGAAACAGATAGAGGAACACATTTCCAGAATGAAATAATCCAATTGATATGTGAAGCACTTGACATTCAACAAATATTGCACTGTGCCTACAGACCAGAGGCTTCTGGAGTGGTAGAGCAAGTAAATGGAACAATAAAGAATAGGTTAGGCAAAATGTGTCAAGCCACAGGACTCAAATGGCCCGATGCCCTGCCATTGGTGCTGATGAGCATCAGAAGCATACCTGACAAAAAAACAGGTCTGAGTCCTCATGAAATAATCATGGGACGAGCAATAAGACAAGCACATGTACCTGTCAACAAACTGCTGACTATAACTGATGATCTCGTATTGGACTATTGCAAACGATTGGCTGATGTGGTGCATTCTGTGTTTCATCAGGTTGGACCGGATGCGACCACTCTTGAAAGAAAACCAGCTCATGATTTGAGTCCAGGAGACTGGGTCCGCATCAAAGTCCACAGAAGAAGAGACTGCTTGGTTCCTCGCTGGGATAAGCCACGTCAAGTGATCCTGGTGACAACAACTGCTGTAAAGTGTGCAGGTGTGAAAAATTGGGTTCATGCCAGTCATACCATCAGAGTTCCAGATCCTGAAGCTCGACCTGTAAGTCGACATCTGGAAATATTGGATACCAGCTCAGCATCCGAAGCAGAAGCTGAAACAAACAGAGTTCCAGATCTGGAAGCTCGACCTGTAAGTCGACATCTGGAAGAATCAGGTACCAGTTTGACAACTGAAGAAGAAACTGAAAGGATCAGAGTTCCAGATCTTGAAGCTCGACCTGTAAGTCGACATCTGGAAATATCGGATACCAGTTCGGCATCTGAAACAGACCAACCTGAATCTGGTGAAAGACAAAAGAGAAAAACAGGAAACAAAAGAACTGATATTATAAACGAAGAAACCGAACCAAGGGACAGTGACAGTGAACAGCCAAGTACAAGTTATGGAAAAATTCCTCCAGAGATAGTTGAGGTAGCTGAAGGAAACTTAGATTCAGACAGAGAGATAGAGGAAAGTGTGGAAGAAACCCGAGGAGTAGTAGGGTCAGAACTACGAACAGAAGAAACACAGGAAAATTTAGATTCAGACAGAAAGATTAAGAAAAATTCGGAAGACAAACGAGGAGGGTTAGATCAAATGTCCAAACAGAAGAGTCACAAGAAGGTTCGGATTCAGACAAAGAAACTGAGATCATAAGGTTCAAAGTTAGAGGAAGTGAAGTGAGGTCTGAGACAGAATCAGAAGAAAGTGAAGAAGAAAAAAAGCAAAGAATAGGACCAAGAAAGAGAACTTGGAGAACAGAACGAGAAGAAAAGGAAAACGAACTGAAAAGGCCAAGACAAGGAGACAATTGGCCCAACGAAATTAAAAGACTGAGATATAAGATAATAAATTTGAACAAAGATAATGCGGAACAAGTAAATGAAATAACAAGTCAGAAAGGACAAGGAAAACAAAGTGAAAGACAATTACAGAGACCAAAAAGAGTGAAGAGACCTAACTTGAAATATAAGTCACCTGAATGGCTATACATAGCATTGACAGACATTAAAGAAGTGGATAGCAGTCACGAAAGCCCAGACGAAGGCTGTGAACAAATGGGTGAGAGTGAATTGCACCAAACCTGAAAGACAAAGAAAACCAGACTGGACACCAAAACTGAATAAGATGAGAAAGAGTTCTGAAAAGAGCTGAAGAAAGCACCAAAAGAGACTAATTAAAGGGTAGAGTGGCTGGAAAGTCATTTTGAGGTGTGTGAACACATTTTCTCTACAAACATTTATATAGCCAAATAGTAGTACAACATGGTAGACACTGAGAATAGAAGATCTAGATGTGAGTTTTTACGTAGATGGTGTAGAATGTGTTTTTATTGTACATATGCTTATCTGGTTTATTTTAGCAATAATAATTCCACTTATATTAGCTGTAGAAAACACATCTGTAATAGTGAATGACACAAATAATGACAAAGAAGCAATCATAAAGAACACTGCAGCATTAGTAGATAGTACTGATTTACATAGGGACAAGTCCATAACTGATTTCTCCAAGAATGTCTTCACAAAACTATTATATGAATATGTGGAGACAATGGATGTGAGAGATTGCTATGTCTGTATGCAGTTACCTGCGTCTGTCACAGAAGGTGTGACCTATCATCACCTTCCTTTGACGTATGGGATAACTTGTAGCGTCCTAGCTAGTTTATTTTATAAAACAGGTAGATTAGAATATTATTACACTGATATAGACACTGTTTTTGCGAAAGTTCCCGTAATCCCTGAATTAAATAAGGTAAAGGTCGCAAAAAATTTTGGAGAATTTTTCTTAGAAAATAAAGATTTAACGTTAGAGTATATATTTAGACACAATCTTACTTGTGAATTAAAGAAATAAGAAAAGATTTTCTTGGACATGGGAGAGGAAAGAAGAGTTAAGTTTCAAAGAAAGGTAGCAGAAGAAAAGATAAAAACACCACCTTGGGCGTTTGAAGAGAGAAATTATAACAAAAGAGAAACAAATGCAGCTATGGTTCTGGATTGGCCCCAACAGGGAAAATTGTGTATTAGTAGAAGTAACACTATGTATGATAACTATTTCGTGGGTTCTAGTGAGTGCCGAGATACATATAAAATTCTAAGGGGATGGGGATTTAAAGGAGGAAAAGATCCAGTAATTCCAGGGATCTATTATATTTGCGCAAATAGAGCTTATTATAGGTTGCCGGACCATTGGTATGGAACATGCTATCTAGGCCTGGTCTTTCCAAAAAGTTTTCACGTGGAAAGAGGAACGAGAGGAATACACGAGATAGGTAAAACATTAACACGTAGAAGAAGGGAAAGCTTCTCAGAAATAGTAGGTGATATTTTTGGAGCATTGATACCAGCAGTGGGTATATCTTTGAATGCATACAAGATTCGGAAATTGTCTACAGTAGTAGATCGTTTATCAACGAATACTGCTGGAGGGTTCTTGATGGTGAACACCGAAATGGTTGCCATGAGAGCTATGGTAATGCAAAACCGACTTGCCCTTGACATTCTTTTGGCAAAAGAGGGTGGAGTCTGTGCAATGCTGAAAGTCCAACATTGTTGCACTTACATTCCAGACAAAAGTGAGAATATACAGAGGTATGTAAAGAATATTACTGATTTGCACAAAGAAATTGCCCCACTGGAAGTTGAAGGTGTTTGGGGAGACTTGGTAAGAGTTTTTCCTCAATGAAGAAATGATTCACAGAAATAGGTAGTTCCCTTATTGGGAAGATACTAATACCAGTAACAGTGATAATAATGGTAATGTTATTAGTGAGATTAGCATATGTGTGTATTAAAAGAAGAAAAAGACAAAATAGAGTAAAAAGAGAAAATGAGAAAAATAAAGAAAGAGAACGGGAGATGGGAGAGATAGAATTAGAAGAGTTAAAAGAGAACATGTACAAACGGTCTAAAAGACAAGATGAGAAAAACACAGTTGTATGAACTAACAAGAAAGCAAGTGGACAAGAAACATTTATCTGATAAGTTGTAGGATAGGTTTTTGTGGTGATGTTAGAAATCACCAAAGGGGGAATTGATGGAGCAGGGTAAATAAAATAATGTTGTACCCCTTGGAAAATTAATGAACTCTTAATAAATTAATAATACTAACTGTTTGAAGGAGCATGTATTAACCAACAAATGCACCTTTTGGTAAACACTATATAAAGGTAACATGCAAATTTGTGCAAAATCTAATTTATTTACAACTGTGAAGTTAATTAACCCTAAAATTGTGATTTGCGTACTAATTAGAGTGAAATCGCATGATTTATGCTATGTAGTAGATTTGTATTGTGGCAAAGAATGCAGATGGTAAGTAAAATGGCTTTAAGTGTCGCTTCTGCTAGGTAACACCTAACATGGGTCTTTAGAATGGCGGGTGGTAAACAGAAAGGCTTATTTTCTTTGTTTTAATTTTGGTTGTGTTTGTTCTTATGATAGTTCGCTCGGGCCTATTAGGCCATGTTGCGAAAATGGCTGCTGAAACAGACGAGGTCACGTGAAAAGCCAAAGATGGCCTCTGGGCAGAAGAAATAGAGAAACTAAATCACGTGGATGCGGCCTGTGCACGGAGTGAGAGATGTCAAGGTCGTACCATAAGGAGGGTGCCAAGAAAGACTCAGCACGTATTCGTGGGAATGGAAGAGAAAGTACTGAGCAACAATGGACTAACTAAATTGTGACCATCAAGATCGCAACAAAATGAATGGACAAGTTGGACTGCTTTTAACCCCGAAGTCATGAGACTCATTGTATGTTTAACTGTCCCCAAAACCAGTTTGAACAAGGAGGGCGATGAGGTGACCATCACCACCCCTCAAATGGACCAATTAGCGTGATTCTTGCCCCTAAGGATTGTAACTTTTTGTGTAGTAAGCTAGAAAGTAGGGTATAAGAGGGTCTACTCTAATGTGGGCTGTTGCGATGGCTGCTGCTGCTGCTGATTCTACTGCTGCTGTGGGTGTTTTCCTGCCATACCGTCTTTTTATTTTCCATTTTTCCACCTCAATACTACGAAAAGACTTTGTCATTTTTGGACTCTGAACTTGACTGGGGAAGGAACGAGATCGTTGCGGGAATTCTGCTTGGGAGGTACGGTTCGAGGAGGTTAGCGGGATAGTCAGTCAGCTTTCGGAGTTCTATTCTGTGATCTACAATTTATCTTCTTTTGGGTGAACCATTCCTGTCCGCATCTTCAACTATGGGTAATGCATAATTTCTTTCCTTCATTAAAACCTTACTTAAATGTGATTGCTATATTAAATGTGATTAATAAACAAAGAAACTTATCTATGCAATTGAGAATTTAGATAAAATTATATTCTAACTTAAAATGAGTCTGTGGTTCTTTAGTACAGTTATGAGTTATAAAATGTTAAAAGGTTTTAATTGTGATTGAGCTGGTCTTAATCACCATCAACTTATTCTACTAGTTGGTCCATCGACCAAAGAGCGGAGTACCTTGATGTTTAGAACTGACAGGATCAAAAGGTTAATGTATATAATGTCTGAGGTATTATTCTGTCAAATTTAATAAGGTATCCCGTTCGTCCAGCAGCACATTTCTCCTTGGTGTGTAATCTAGTGAATGAATGAATGTATGATATGCGGTGTCATGGGCCCCACCGACATATGGTTTAATAGGTAATTGGTTACATGAATGTTTTACCTGGATTCGTGTCCTAAGGAGAAATTTATATTAGCTGCGCTGGATCACAGGCAACATCCTCCCATCCACAAAGCAGTGGTGCTTGGTGTCAATGTTTTATGGAATCATCGGTGAAGAACTGAGTTTCAGTCCAGCTATATGGGGTGCCTGCAGGATATCCATTCCCACAGGAAATACTGGGGTAACTCAGCATCCGTTAGCCGCGAAGGTCATCAATGCTATCACTGACTGGACAGGAGTCAGATTCAATGAGGCAGCAGCGTCTACCAACTTAACAAAGAATGTTTTATTGACTTGTATGGTGGAGTCCTACTCCTTACCCTAAAAGGAAGTGTCAGCCTATCCTGATGAGAGCTCTTGGAAGAGAAATAATTTCAGAAAAAGGAGTAGGGATAGGCTCTAGATTATTCTGTCACAATGGGAAGTGAAACCATTGTATGGGACAAAGACTGAAGAGTTCAGGATGTGATGCTTTACCAACAGTCTTTGCCAATGTTCTTTAATTCTGAAATGTCCTGCGTGTCTGGCCAATGGGTCCTTTGTCATGTAGCCAAGAAAGTCACCAAAACCGAGATACTTAGATGATATGATGGTAGTCCAGAGAAAGACCACTTGTACGCAGATGAGTTCTTTGCTAAGAGAATCTGGAGAGGTGTTGAGTTGGGTAATAAATAGCACAGCTGCAGAGAGGGACTCAATCAGACTGAATGCCACAGTTGACTGACCTGCGTCTTTATTAGATTCATTTGTGATGGAGACAAAGAATAGCTGTTTGGGAATGGTAAAAGAAATTGGATCTTTCGAGGTCTGAATCAGAGAAAGTCACTTATTTAGGTAGTGTGGGTGGGTGCCCACTGTTGTTAGTTACAATTAGAGAACAACAGGGGTCAGACTCTGCAAACGTGACCGGTCCACAGTAAGCTTTACGAAATCGAGGATGTCAACGATTCTGCAGTAGTCTGAGACTAAGTGAGCGGAGCACGACAACATCTCAGAAAATGGCAGCATCAATGGTCAGGTTTGGTACTTTATTTTCACCTTTCTTCTCCTTTTCTGTAAGAAGTAACAATATTTTAAAAGTTCAATGGTCAGGTTTGGCAGTTTATTTTCACCTTCCTCCTCCTTTTCTGTAAGAAGTAACAAAGTCTAAAAAGTTCTGAGCACTTCATCCATTTGACACAAGCTGTGAGTTGGGAACGGCAGTCATTTCTGAAATTATTTAGCTCGCAAATAGAGGTTTGTTTAGTTACATGTACCAGGGGCAGCAGGAAATTCAAATATCAACATGCTGAAAAAACTGCTACAAAAAGGTTCCGTAGCTTAGTTAAAAAAAAACTGCTATAAAACGTTTCTGCAGCTATGCTAAGTGGTCTAAAAACAGGACTACTGAAAAAGACTCCTGCTCAGTAATGCATGAAACAAGCATTCAGCAGAATTGTCTAAATGATCAATACTGTTTGGCAATTAATGCATGTCTGCAACATCACTTTTAATTGAAATATTTTACAAATAAATAATTTTTCGAAATTGTTTTCACAAATAAAAAAAACGCTTTAATCACAGGTAGAAATATTTTTTCTTAAAAACAGACAATTATCAGGTATTTACATGATTAAAATATGTTGTGCCTATCATCCCTGTGATATCTGTGAAATCAGTGTAAAGCATCAAAGTAAATTGTGATTCTCATCAATCAAAAGCTTGCAATTTTCAACATCATGTAGTTCGGCACTATTCTTTAAGGCAGAGGATGAAATGTTTTGCAACAGGGACCTCCCCTTTTTTCAGCCTTTTAATACTCAATAAGTAGGCAATAGGCGCCATAAAAAAGGCAAACCATACAGCGTTTGATCTTGTACGACAATTATTGCAAGTCCCATGTTTTTCATAAGGTAGCAGCTCTTCTGTACAAGGTGTTGACAAGTTACACCCCCTCTCGCTATTTCTGGGTCTCTTCAAATGAAGGAAACTGCAGACCCACTTGATAAAGAATCTCCTACGAAAGGGTGTGCCTTAATAAGGACTTACTCCTAAATTTCCTGGGATAAAGAACTGCAACCCATGAAAGAGTTTACTCAGTGAACCCCATAAGAACACAGTGACATCACACACCAAAACATTGACAGGAGAGACAGTGATCAGTAGAAATCAAAGATAGCACACAGAATGCCACAGCAAAACACGATAACATCATATATATTTTTCAAAAACACAGCTAAAGTAGACACACTACACAGTGAAACAGGACACACCCAGACACAACCACACAAAAATAGTAACCATAATAGCATGCACACTACACAAGAGCAAAACTGTTATATCGTAGGTAAGTAGTTCCAGTAGTCTTGGTTAGGTTACAGATGATAAGTTTATTGATCTTAGATGTTCAGATAGGTTTTCCAGTATAGATGTAATAAAGCCTCACCAGGAGCAGCTTCTCTGCCGCTCAGCCCAGGATCCAACTGACAGTCCCACTCAAAGCATACCCAACATTCCAATGACATCACATTCACACTAACATTCTACTCTCACTGGCTGAACAGCAGAGGCAGAGAAACAGGGAAGATGTAAGGTAGAAACCTAGATATAACACACCTTCCCTCTTTATAAAATGAACAAAGAGAAAGCAAATATAAATAGTAACATTGCAGTAACATCACAGTAATACTGAAGAAACTTGCCAGAAGAAGTATAGCAAATTGCACATAAGTTATGAAAAACATGCTAAAATAAGCAAGTAGAAAGGTGATGTAAAAGGAAGCAATAAGGAAAAGAAATTGCAAAATGTAAACGGTAATGCAATGAGTAAACACGAAGATAGAGTAAAGGAAATTGAAAACTAGAAAAGACACACATCTCCTTCCTTAGCAGAGCAAAAATTGAAGCAAGAAGTTTCAAAAGGAAGGAAATTGTAAAAGAACGTACATACATGAACAAGAAAGAGGTATACCATGAAAAATTAACAAAGAAATAGTGCACCAATGTAACCACCACAACCACACCAACTGGCCAGACTGGCGAGGAGGATGGAAACACTGAACACAGCAGGAAGAAGGAAAACGACAAGAACAAATGTAAGCAAAAGGTGACCAGCACCCAAAACAGAAAGCAAGCAAAGGTGAATTCCAAAAGCAGGAAGAGAAAAACACCCAAACAGAAAGCAATCATAAGTAAATAACGGGTGACTTACACCCTACCAGAAATCAAGCAGAGGTGAAAACACAAAATAGTGAATCCCCAAGCAGTAAATGCAAGGAAAATGCGATCTGGGTGAGCTGCACCACACGTAAATCAAAAGTACAGTCACACCTCAAGTTAGACCATGCATGAAAGTGCAAGGAAAATGCGATCTGGGAGAGCTGCACAACATATAAAGCAAAAGTACAGTCACACCTCAAGTTAGACCACGCAAGAAAGTGCAAGGAAAATGCGATCTGGGAAAGCTGCACCACACATAAGGCAAAAGTACAGTCACACCTCAAGTTAGACCACATATGAAAGTGCAAGGAAAATGCGATCTGGGAAAGCTGCACCACACATAAGGCAAAAGTACAGTCACACCTCAAGTTAGACCACATATGAAAACTTGCGCACAATATAACAAATGCACTGTAAGTAAAAATCATGTAAAAATAAGAGGAACAAGGAAAAGTTGCTCCACATCAAGATGCAGACAGAACACGTATGAAAACCTGTATGCCAAGCAAGAAAGAAGCATTAATAACACAGTAGCATGTATATAGTAATATGAAAAAATACATCCAAGAATAAATCAATACAGGTAAATAAGTAATATGCAAGACATCAGAAAAAATGGCAGTAAAATAAGATGAGCATCAACACTGCGTCAGTAGCGATGAGAGAAATGGCAGGAATAGATAGAAAGAAAATGGAAAAGCAAAAAGAAGGAGAAACTGCATAATTAAAAACGTCATAAATATGGTAGCCACAATGAGACGGTAAAACAGGTTGCAGATGTGTACAGTGTAACTTGAAGGTAAGCATTTAAAGGTGAAGAAAAGAGAAAACTGCAAAGCGTCTCAAATCTGAAGGCGGTGAGGTGGAAGATCGTAAAAATAATGTCCACAAAATACCTCACACAAAAGTGGCTCAGACGACGTGAACTAGTAACAGCAGGAAGAATCCGGAATGAAACAGGAAAATATCCTGCAATGCCTCACATAGTCATAGTCATGTAGACTAAATAGCGTCTCTAAATAAGAAAGGCTGAGGGGCATGCAAAAAGAAGTAAGTGTGCCCAAAACACGTAACTGATCATCCGGCTCCACGAAGGTGCACACAAGCATCGCTGGGAGAGTTCAGGCTGGCGTAAGATAAAAATACCAATCAAGATGGTGGCACGCCGTGATGGCGCACGCCGGATGGCTCTAAGCACGTCGATGTAAGAAAACGTGTATGAGCAGCTGGGAATCCATCGTTCCAAAGATACCAGAGAGACGTCATGAAGATAAGGCAGGTCTCTCACGAGATAGAGAGCGCGCAGGCCAGCAGAAGAATCCTCGCGGACGGCGCACGTTACTAACAGTAAGTGTGCGCGCGCTGAGCCAGTAAATTCAAAAACCAAATGTCGACACCAGACTTGTAATTTGGTAAATAAAGAAGTAATACAAATCCGCCCTGGCCAGAAAATAATGCGGGCCCCTCTCTCTCGCTCCCAAACCAGTGGCAGAATATGAATCCACATGCATGAGAAAAGTGCAGAAGCGAAAAGTTCCACAAGTAACAGAAATGCCAGATCCATGGCAGGAGCACAGGGTCAATATCGGCACAAAGGTAAAGCCGAAATTCATGTGCAGCACCAAGTTCAAGTCAGAAATCATGTGAGGTACAAGGCGCACAGCACAAAAAATAAGTATCTCATCCCATAGAATTCACTGCAGTAGATGCTGTAAAACACGGATGCACTACAGTAAAAGGTTTGCTCCTTAAGTTGTAGTAGATGTGGAAGTAGTAAGGAAGCATACACTTGACAAGTGGCAGCAGGATGTCAATGGCAGCAGGATACCTGTAGCAGGAAAAACAGGCCCAGTCAGAGGCAGGCAGCAGTTATCAGGGAGGAAGAAGCAGGTAGCAGGAAACATATGCCCTGTCAATGGGTTCTTAGATGTAGTGCCAATCTTTGTAGATGCCGGGTCCACACAATGGTAGACATTTTAAAGCAGCAGGGTGTCAGGGCAGTAGGAAGCATGGCAGCAGGTAACAAACACCCTGTCAGAAGCAGGCAGCAGGAATCAGGCTGGAAGGACATGTAGCAGGAAACATGCCCAGTAAGAAGCAGGCAGTAGAAATCAGGCAGGAAGAAGCAGGTAGCAGGAAATTTACGCCTTGTCTATGGGCTGTCCGGTGAATATGGACACTGGTGGGGCGGGAGGGCGTAAGATCCTTAGGTAAGTTCTTTTTTAAGTAAAATCTTGTATAAAAGTACCTTTTCAAGCTTGAAGTAAGTCCTCACGCATGGTTTTGAATCCAACTCGTCGCCAATTTATGTTATATCGTAGGTAAGTAGTTCCAGTAGTCTTGGTTAGGTTACAGATGATAAGTTTATTGATCTTAGATGTTCAGATAGGTTTTCCAGTATAGATGTAATAAAGCCTCACCAGGAGCAGCTTCTCTGCCGCTCAGCCCAGGATCCAACTGACAGTCCCACTCAAAGCATACCCAACATTCCAATGACATCACATTCACACTAACATTCTACTCTCACTGGCTGAACAGCAGAGGCAGAGAAACAGGGAAGATGTAAGGTAGAAACCTAGATATAACAAAAACATGTACACCACACAAAATTAGGGGCATTACATTCATACAGACAAAACCATAATCCAATAAGGTCACAAAGACACGCAATCACATCAAATCTCAAAAATACTCAGTGATACATTTACGAATCCATCAAGTAATATGTACACAGAATGTGCAAATCTAAAGTTTCACCTCACTAATTTTCTTTTAATATCACGCTTTATACAAATAAATATACGGGCAGAGGCACATTCACACAAAAGCAGTTTATGTAAACCATTGACCAAAACAGGTACATTATCACGCTTTATACAAATAAATATACGGACAGAGGCACATTCACACAAAAGCAGTTAATGCAAACCATTGACCAAAAGAGATAGTGACATTATCACTTACAAACAGAGATGCAGGCACATAGGTAAATCATACTCACTGGTGATCTCCAACTGACCAGTCTTCTTGCAGAGTAGTGAACTTCCTTGATGCTGGCTGAGGAACTGGGAAACTGCTTTAATTCAAAACAGTTTAAGTGTGCAGGGGTCAAATACACCCTCTCATCTAAGTAACTGTCACCACCATCAGGTCTCCCATAGAGAAACAGACGTCAGTCAGAAGCTAGTTAACGACTGACAGTGACCATAGGCAAACTTTACTAGTAGACACATCCTTAAGAGGTGAGGTGCAACAGTGGAGGACCAACCATATCTTTTAGATAATCACGGGGACGCCAATGAGTCTGTCCTCAGAGGTCCGATTGCCAGGCACCTAGCAAGATGTCACCACTTTAATCTGCTAAGCCTCCTTGAAAACTATTCTGGAAAGGGCGCTTGCTTAATAATTTCACAGCTAAAAAGGAGCCATATTGTTCAGCAAAATCTGGGCTCCTCCAGCATGCACGACTGTCTCTCTACCAACCAGCGTGAATAATAGCTGGATCTGGCACAGACCTCGCTCCTATTTAATATTGTGGAGTATCACAGATGGTTCAGATCTGCCAGAGACCATAGGCCACACTTTGACAAAAGGGTCTTTTAAAAGGGGTTACAGGAGTCACAAGAGGATGAAAGCAATTCTTTGCAGTGACTTCTCTTTTATACGATGGCCAATTTTCAAAGCCAGTCAGTGGCCTAGCAAGGGTGTTAAAGGCCCTATTACAAGCAAGAACATTTGCATCCAGTTCCATTTTGGGTATTAAAAGACATTCATGATTGATGTGTACACAGTCCCTCAAATCCCTGGACCCCCATTGCGATTACACCAACTGAACTAATAATAGCTGCACATCTGTTCAAAATCCTACAAGGCCATATCGTTGCTAGATAGTCATACAAAACTATTTGGTAAGGTACTACTGGTAATATTAACTCAGTGGGACGAGAGCAAAGAGATGACAGCAGAGGCCCAACATGGACTTGGACAGGGAATGGTATAACAATGCCTCCATCGATATATGATCCTTTAGAAGCTGATAACACAAAAGAAGCAACTCTGAAGCTAAGCTTTGATAGACATATAGTACCCCTGTCATAGAGAGCAAGATTAGAGTTCTTCGGGTTAAATCAATCAAGTAGTATTTGTAAAGCGCTACTTATCCCTCTGGGGAGGGAGGGGGGATCCAGACGCTGTGCTGCGAGTCTCAGTCGAAGAGCTAGGTTTTGAGTCCCTTCCTGAAGTGGTTGAGGGAGGGTGAGGTGCATAGGTGGAGAGGGAGTGTGTTCCGTGCTTTGATGGCGAGGTGAGAGAACGAGCATCCTCCGGTGTGGCTGCACCGGATGCGAGTCGTCTGTGCGAGACACACAAAATAGCATTGAAGTGTGTTATTGGTCTACAGTCAGCACTACTGCAGAATGTTTATTGGTAGCAACAGAGTGGTGATGGAGCCAAAAAGGTGTGTACCAACATTATGTCCTGGCTACGGTTTTATTCAGTTTTTGCACCAATGATACAGGTGACACTTGAGAGGTGCTTTAATAGCTGGCGAGGGACACCCCTAATGTGCCCAAACTATTGTTTGCAGATGATTGTGCTTACCACAAAGATAGAAATCTCACTGCACCACCTCAATGATCCCCAAAAGCTTTCTAGCAGCAGGTTAGTCTGGCCACTAGCCGGGGAAAATCCAGATTATGGTGACAGGACAGGAGAAGTCACACAAGAAGGTCTTACGGTTCAAAGGGGCCAGTGGAAATGGTAAAGAGATTGGATAAATGGACATTAGATGTACAGTCCTGGCTGACTCATCTTGAGAAAGCCGAGATGGGAGTGAAGCAGTTGTCAGGGACACAGCTGTCCTTTAACCGTAGATATGGCTGGCCTGCTATAAAGGGATCATTCTCGCAAAAAGACAATTAGGGATTCAAATCAATAATAGAACTTTAGCGGGCTAATGTACTTATCTAAATGCTATTCTACTGATGCACCCATTGGCACTAAATTAAAAACTCAATTTGTAAACAATTCTGCAAAAAGTAAGACCAGTAATATTATGCAACCGGAGGAGAAAAGCTGCTTAATTCATGTTTAAAGAGCAGATAGCTCAAAATGTTATGAACAATGACGACCAAAGTTTCATCCACTGTCTGGCTCACATAAAAACATGTTGGCTGGAGTGTCGTTCATGAATACCGATAAGACTCATCTTTAGTCTAAACCGACCACAGAAAAGTGTATGATTGGTTGCTGCTATTATTTATCATGAAAGATAAGACAGACAATATAATTCATGGCATGGGGAGATGTTAACACATCTGCCCAGTTTGCAATGCTTCAACAACCTTTCCATCCTAGCAACTTGGGAGCTCTAGAGGAAGAACTTGCTTGCCCTCGGCTGAAGATCTGTGTGCTTTAAACTGCTTTCCTTCACACGAAAGGTGCTCAATATTTATTATAAATAAAGAATACCCAGGTATAAAAACCCTGGTTATAATAGGAGGTAGGGTTGTAATGGGGCCAGATAAGGCAGATGTCAAACAACAAAACCTATGTTGGATTAGCCTGAATAAGGGGTGTAGTTAGGCAGGTTTGATGGATCCAGAAGGTGCCTAGGCTTCTGATCAGAATAGACGACGCATGCCAGTTTGGGGTGAACACTTTCTACTAAAACAGGACACTGCACATTTGCATATCATAGCTCCTTGTGTTAAGTGGCACAGCTAACCAAAAAAACAAGCATTGGTAATGCATCGGTTTTGCCTATGTGATTGAATAATAAGCTGTTTTTGCTCCCTGACAAGTATCACAGGAGTGGGGAGGATTTGGCGAGGCCAGAGTTGCTGACTCGAGAGCTAAGGATCCCAGTTCGAGTCTCAGCGGTGCAACATCCTGTGATTCTGGGCAAATCACTTCATCTCTCCGAGTGATAAGTTGCCCTTTATAAATTTGCTGTAAGAGGAAAAAGCAGAAACAAGCAAACCTTTATGAAAAAATAGTTCCACCAAAGCGGATGTTAACAGTATTTCGGCTACGGGGAACTGATAAGAGAAGCAGGCGAGGAACAAGCATAGGTAAATGCAGGGAAATATGCTACAACCAATAGAAATGGAGGAAAAGTAAGTGGCAAGCACAGGCACCAATGAAAAGCCAGGAAAGCGAGGGGCAGGATGTAAGTCCCTTTTAAGATTTATATTAAAAACAATAGATTTCACAAGCACAGCGCAAGCGCTGTGCAGGCGAAACTTAAAAAAACAAAAGAATGGAAAGAGGTCCAAACTAATTAGTACTGAATTAGAGTAGTTCAATCATTAGACTCACTGATATTTTTATGTATCTTCAGGTGACATGGCACCAGACACCAGCCATGCAAGATAGAACAATGCCTTTGACCAGGGGAGACTGTAGGTATAAGGCCTCTGAGAATACTGCAGTGGTCAGAGAACAAGTTCATTTGTAAGAGAAGGGGACTCCACCTGGCCTGGAGGCCATTCTCACTACCTTTTAAACAAGTACTGTTGCCTGCAAAGAAAGGAATTCTATGAACAATTTCAGTTTAATTACTTCCATGAGCCCTCAACGTCTACCTAGCCGAAAGCAATTAGAGTAGCTGAAGCTGTGTACCCCCACGCCTCCGAAGAAAGCCCCTTTAGGTTATATAGACAAATCCACTATTGGCAAGAAAAAGAAGTTTTGAACGGATTTACGTTCATAGTAAAGTTGACATTTCATACTGAATGGACTACAGAACCAGAAGAAATTCCCTTTATTTGAGACAGCAGATGGACACTTGTCTCCTACGACCATTGAGTGTAGGTGAATTTCCTTGCCTTTCATAATAAGCAAAGGTATATTTTCTCACCAGCTGAATTCAAGGGACCGCCTAATAGCGGGCATTTTGAGGCTATGCCTGTGTGTGAGGAAGAACAGAAACTGCACGCTCACACACAAATCACATAAAACAGCAGTACAAAATCAATACAAGACCACAGACAAAAAATAGAACCAAGAAAAGCCACTAAATTGCCACCAGAAAAAGCCAAGGACGCACGGAGGGAAGATTAAATATCTCAAGCTCTTTACCTGCTGGTTGACAAAGGGGGGTGGAGATGTCAGCTGTGTCTCCGGGGCCTGCACCATGAGCTGACACGTCAGGTTGACCGATGCACAATCAGACGCTGGCCATTTAAAATAAAGACCTGGTTTGCCAGAGCCTGAACCAGCATGGAGGAGATTCAAGGAGGAGGGAGTCTGTAAGGAGATGCCATGAAGGAAATTACCCTATCACACACACATGTTTTACATGTTTTGTAAACACAGAGAGACACATACCGGAGCACGCACAGTCGCATAGAGACGAAGGAAGATATACCAGCATGCACACACATACATAGAGCACAGCAACACACACAGAGTTTATCATGTTCACACAAGAAAGACAGCAACATACTCAAAGGAACCCACAAACCTGTCCAGTTAAGCAAGATCTAGCAATATACACAAAAAAACATGTACGTGCCCATTTATGCAAGGACTAGCCACAAACACACAGGGCACACGTGCTCGCCTATGCAAAAAAAGCAAGTGACATACAAACACACTGGAACTCATGTATGCCCAACTAAGCAAGAAAAAACAGTACATACAGTGACACGTTATTAGTGAAACTGTGTTACAAACATGCCCACTGATGCATACACACTGACTCATATATGGACACACCGCACAATGCTAAACACAGCTACAAAAGCAAACTAAAAAACATATTAACCACTAAAAATGCTGAAAATTAGAATTAAGCTATCAAACAGTAATGTACATATAGTAATTCCACTTGTGAGGGGAACTCCTGAGCCGGTATGCTTACCTTGGTGTGCAGTTTGGCAAGCTGTTTCTCATCCAGGTTGGTCTGCTTATAAACACGGGTCTTGTAACGGAACTACAAGAAAAGACAACACCATTTAACTACTGTGGCAAGCAAAGTTACTTACTGTTAGAGTTACCTGAAACTATTTAATTTTTAGGTTTCACGTGTATGGCAACTGCTCCATTCGTGGCCAACATATTGTATTCTAAACTTACTTTAAGGGGCTATTGGACAGTCTCCTTCAGCCATTCGCTTCTTTTGCTCAGGAACCTTCAGCCACTGACTTGGGACATTGTCAATCACATCTTGTATCAGCCCATAAAATGTATTTTAATCCCCAGTTTGGGGGTGTCCTTCCACCTCCCCTGGAGTGCATGAGGGACTATTACAGATCTGAAATCGGGTGGTGAGCAACTGATTAGCGCTGGGCAGCATAAACTGAAAAAAGTCTGAAAAAACGGACGATAAAAATTCGTTGCTCTATTTATGTAGCATTCATTTTACATATTCTGTGCGGCTGTATTACTAGCGGACTGATGATAAACATTGCAGCCATCTTGAAAAGTATTCTACATATTTTATTGTTTTACCACCACGTTTATAATCATTCAGCGAGCTGCCTGGAAGCATAGGAAGCGAGTGCAGACAAAAGCATCTGAAAAAAGATGCTGCTGAAAATAAAGTAACCTATTTTTTGTAACATACATTTTTCAGATGATTTTGTCTGCACATTAGTAGAATAGGTTTGCCATTTGTTTGATGTACGCAAGCCTGATCTGTACTTATACAAATGTCATACCTATTGGCTTTCCCAATGCTTGTAAACTATGATGCTGCCTAGCTTCAGCAGTGCTTAAATTGAGCAGGTGGTTTCCGGTGCTCGGAACCGGCACTTAATTGTCAACACCAGCACTTATGAGTCTGCCACATGGTGGCAGTGTTTATCTCATTTAGAGACGAGCATATACGTTTTTTTTTATTCAGTATAAATAAAAAAAATATTAAAACCTGTCGCCAAAGCCATTCTTAAAGCGTTGAAGGCTGAGGATAGTCAGAATTGTCACACTTGTAGGAGTGTGATGGTTACTAGTTGTGTTACTGCACTTGGCAGCGCTGGCAATGGGCAGTGCACGTGGAAGTAGCCTCCTGATGAGAGCCCTAGCACTTATATTTTTACAAATTTAAGCACTCGGCTTCAGCCCTCCACGTCTGGCTTTCCCTCCTAACTCCTAAATGGAGCTAGGCAAGTGACACGCGGCAAGAGGTGCAGAATGTGATCAAGGGCTGCAGAGGCCTTTGTTATGCTCCTGGCGGTGTGGAGCATGGAAGATGGCTGTCATTGTGGAGCATTTGCTAGTCAATAACTTGAGCCCCCCATCCCCCCACCACCATAAGGAAAGCTGCCCACATAGCTTTTAACGTGACTAAAATGCCAGCTAGAAAAGTGTGGCACTCCTCCTGTGCACCAACTACATACTCATGATTTTCATATGAAAACGAACTCTAGTTCTCATTGCTGGTCTTGCTTTTGGGACAAGAATTGTGAATACTGCTGCACTTCAGTAACTACCCCAGGAAATGGCAATGGGACATTTGCCCTTGTTGGGGGGTTTTGTATCTTTGTATTTTTGTGCATTATTAACAATGTGCAGAATGTATTTGCACATTTGATTACATATGTACAACCTCATATGTACTGTGGTCTTTAAAGCAAATATTCTATGATGTGTAGAAGTGCGTTTTTCTGACCCTAGTTAACTAGGCCTCAATTTGGGCCTAATCAACATCTTGTTCAAAATGGAGCTCAACCTTGTCACTCTTGTCTTCACCCTGCACATCTCAATGCTTGTTGTTTCTTCAGCACTTAGTCAAGTAAAATATTATTTTTTTCTATTGTCATTGTTCATGCTGTTTTCGATAAACTTTTGCTGGCTCAGTCACAAAACTGCAAATATTTCTTTTAAGTTATTTCCTCTAGATCACTGTGACCTAATCATTAATATAGCACACTGTTGTTTATAAATCTAGTTTATTCTAGCTTCACTGGATGACATAGAAGGGGCAGAATAATTATTCAATGAGTGGGATAGTGCTAAGGTGCTAAGGCATTATGATAATTTATAAGTCGGTGCTCTGATTTGCTGATGAATTAATACATTTGCTCACACTACAGTGATTCTTCAGTCTATTAATTCTTCTGCGAAAACAATGTATAAAAACCCTCGATTTTTATGGTGAGCCAGAGTCTTTCCTCTGCCACTAGGGATGCTGTCAGTTTCTCTCCCGATTTTGCTGCCCACTTGGGATTTAGACTAAATTTTGATTTTGCACTTCTCGGTATAGCCCTGTTTACTGAGAGCCTTCATGGCACTGACTCTGAATCAACATCTTTTTCAAAAATAGAGCTCACTCTTCTCACTCTTGTCTTCACCCTGCACTTCTCACTGCCAAGGCTGGACTGGCTGTCCTGGGCATCGGGCGTTTCCCCGGGAGGCAGGAAGGATGGGGGGGCTGGTTTTGTTACTGGGGGCCGTTTTTGTAACAACTGAACAGCATAGGCAGGGGCCTGGCTTGGTCAGTAAGGCCGGGGGCGCGGGGGGGGGAGGGGGAGCGTTGTGACTTTCAGATTTTCCGACAATCATGCTGGCATTTCAAGTTAACTCTTATATGAGGAGCAGCCCATGAGAGTAGCTTAAGGGCCACAGGAAAGGAGTGCTGATTGCGAGGGGTACTTAAAACACAGTATTCTGTCAAATACCCATGTTTTAAGACCTTTCAAAACAGAAGAGTGTGTGTGTTTTTGTCTGAGTGAGTTTAAAAAAATCCCATGTGAAATCCGACTGAAAGCTCCTGTACCCAACTATTTACTAAATAATACATTTAATAGGGGGATGTAACACCCCAAACAGGCTCCCTGAAGCTACGCCCCGAGCATAGGACAGCAGGCTATTGTATTCCCCCCAATATAGTAGGCTGAACAGGAAATTCAGTCGACTCATAACACAGCAGGTAATAGAAAGTACTTGTCCCATGTTCCAGTATGCTGACTACACACCTACTGCAGTCCAGTCTTCGGTGATGAGCCACTGCACAGCACTCCAGTAAAGAAATACAAGGGTATTACAGTTAACAACTCAAACGTGAATGAGCAAGTTTCAGTAACACGAAATGGAACATACAGTTCCCTCCCTCCCATCTCCCCCCCAGCTTCCATGCGGTCCTCAAAGGACCATATGGAGTTATCCTCCCTTCTATCTGTTGGTCCTCAGGTCCCAGTTCTCAATGCGCATGCCCTACCGAGTGGCCATCCCTCCACCCAGCAGCCCTACCCTGTTAGGTCGGCCCGTGTATCAGCTACAGACCGGTCGTTTTGATGTTACCGAGTTTACCTGTCCCTCAGCTTGCGTCAGGGTATAGATTTGACAGTCTCGACTGTCACTGACCTTCGCATAGCCTCATGCTTACTTCAAGGAAAATACGAATACTGCCATGGAGAAAACCAGCACAGCACGCGCAAATTCTCTTTGCTTTTGTCTGGGCGGTCCCCGTTACAAATTGAGAAAATTAATTTATGCTGGCGGAATCCCGCCCTCGTTGATGCTCACTAGTGGATACTTTGTTTACATACTGGTTTTCGTGCCAATTTTATTGTAATTTATGCTGCTCAGGAAATAATTGGGGGAATTTTAGCCCATAGTGACTATTTTTTATGGTAGTTTGCTACTTTGTTTTTATAAAGAACCGATCTGCATCAAGCAGTTTGAGGAAATATTATCCCCCCACCCTCAAAGACCATTTCGCCTTGCCCTGGAATTTATCATTTCAGTTTTGGTGGGAACTCAGAATATCGTGATGCAAATAGAACGATTCAAATGTGATTTTTAAATGCGCTAAAAAGTACTTACAATAATAATGTCTTGGATATTCGTCTATCTTGAAGTGCGGAGTAATTGTAAAATCTGCATCCTAAGCCCTTCTCTGAATGAATTCTGGGTCATGTTAGGCTAGCCTGCAGCAAGGCGGGAAAGGAGGTTTGCTTTAAAAGACCTTACCTACCTGAAGAAGTCCTGGACTAAGAATTGATGTGGGGCATCCCAGTTCATGCCGTTGACCAATCCTAGCTCTGGCACTAGCCTAAACCCTTCCTAAAACGTAACTCTATGGTGACTCCGTTACTCCCAGTCCACTTGAGTCCACCTCGTATTTCCCTGCTTCCTCTAGCTTTCTCCTTTTCCTTAACCTTCTTCCCTCTCTTTTTATGTCTCCGCCATAGTTTCTTTGCTACCTTTCCATCTTTGGTGTTTCATCTTATTCACTAATACCTTTTTCAGTGTCACTCCCACTTTCTCTCTGCCTCTCTCTCCCCTACTGTCCCTCTTTCACTCTCCATCTTTGCGTCCCTTCATCTTTTTCCCTCTCTTGAGCCCGCTCTCCCAGTGTCCTCATTTCTCTGTCTGCTGTCTTTTGCTTTCACTTCTGACAATCTCTCTCAAGTGTTTCTCACCTAGTCTCTGTCTATCTCTCCCTCACTATCAGTCCACACCCCATGCCTCTCTTTGACTCCCTCTCTTGCTGTATTTCACTCAGAGGAATACAAATATGAAAAAGTAGATGGCGAAAAAAGTACTTTGTCTCCTCCCTCAGAGAGCCCTTATTAGCCAGCCTTCATTTTCCTTCAATTTCTTATGTCTTGCCATGTAGGAATAAACACTTAGGGCCAGATGTACGACGGCCAAAATAGCGCCTCGCAAATTGCGAGTCTTTTGCGACTCGCAATTTGCGAGGCGCTATTTTGGATGTACAACAGCGTGTAACACACTGTTAGCGATTCCCAATGGGGTCGCAAATTGAGAGGCTCATGAATATTAATGAGCCTCTCGCAATTTGCGACCCCATTAGGAATGGCAGGCCCTCCCAGGTATGGTGGCCTGCTGGGCAAGGCAGACCACCATGTCTGGGACTGCTTTTAAATAAAGCAGTTTTTTTTTTTTAAATACAGCCCGTTTTCCTTAAAGGAAAAAGGGATGCATTTAAAAAAGAAAAAAATGAAACGTTTTCGTGTCATTTTTTAAGGGCAGGCAGTGGTCCCTGGGACCACTGCCTGCCCTTAAAAAATATTTTCCCCTGCATTTGCAAAGGGGAAGGGGTCCCCTGGGGACCCCTTCCCTTCAGGGGAACCCTTCCCTTTTGCGACCCCATTACCACCCTCTTGAAGAGGGTGGTAATTTGCGAGTGTTTTGCGACTGCAATTGCAAAACATTTGTACATGGGGTTGCGCTCGCTATTAGGAAGGGAACGCCCCTTCCTAATAGCGACTCGCAATTCCAAAATAGCGAGTCACAAATGAATTGCGACTCGCTATTTTGGTATGGTACATACCCCTATTGGTTTTTGCATGCACAAACGGGTTCGCAAACCCGTTTGCGCATGCAAAAACCGTCGTACATCTGGCCCTTATTCCTTACCCTTTCCCATTTCACGCTGGTCCTGAAGCATCAATCGCCTGCATGCATTACACATTTGAGCTTTCTAGCAGTCAGGGCATGTTTGCATGTGCTGATTCACAATGATAAACATGACAGAGGAAGTAATAGCATTAAATGGGTTAGTTGAATGGTCGGTGTCTTGCCCTTGATCCCTCAAAAGCTAAGTTCTCGGGCTCAGGAAATCTGACAGGGTGAAGAACTATCCAATGAAGTGTTGAGGATCCAGTTCTATAGCCGTCTGTGGTCAAGTCAAAATATGCCTACCTCCAAGTAGGGAACACCTTTCTCAAAGGACTGTGGGTACTCTCGGAGAAGACGTTCCTCATCCAGAAACTTGGCATCCCGTCCATTTGTGGCTGGCTGGAAAAGGCCATAATTCAGGACATCCTTCAGGCTTTCATTCAAGGTGCACAAAATCTGCTGTTTCGCCACCCAGATAGTGGCATCGGGGTTGAACCGTAGGCATTTCTAGAAAAGAAAACCAACAGATCCAAGAATGAAAACTAGCACACATCATGGTCCGCCAGTCTTTTCCTCACTTCCAACAAATGTCTCATTATTCCATACATTCATGTCCAGTTGATCTGTCTACACATCGGGTTTAATGATGACCAAAAATCCTGTTTCTAAACATACATATATGGTCTAATATATATTATACTGTGTTGTATTGGTTCATCACTTTCAAACGAAAAGACATTTTTGGATTTTGTTTAGATTTGCGAATAACTTTTGATCCCCGAGGATGGATCTGCATGAAATTCGGTAAACTATTAACTCAGTCATCTAATTGAGGCCACTGCCAGTTTCATGAGAATCCTTCCATGGAAACAAAAAAGTTAAGGGCATGGGGGTGAAAAAGTGTTTAATTCCCCTTTTCAGCTCTCAGAGGAAAGTTTGCCAAAAGACAGAGCAAAAATCACTGAATAGATTTACACCACACTTATCATGAACGTACAACTTTACTCAGGATGTGGGCTTTTTTTGATTTGGTGTAAATCCGTCCAGGAATATATGAAATATTTTGGTTTAAATAGGCATTAGCAGGATTTTTTGTACATATTTGTTAAAACTCGCTGTGAATCACATTTTGTATTTTTTTAACACAATTGGCTGGAAGTACTTAGGGCCACAATCAGGGATTTTGAAGCACGCTACAATGGAAGCAACTGTATAGTGAGGTAGAGGGTGTCCAATACAGATCCAGGTTTACACATACACCCCACTCACCCATACCAACACTCGGCCACAAAATGGGAGCGCTCCACCAGCAGCAACAGTACGCAAACGTCCAGTGAGGGATTGAGCTAATCATGGAGACAGGAGGACAACAATGGAGGGGAAGAAACAGTGAGAAGTGTGTGTCCAACACATGTCGAAGAACACACACAGTTGCGTTCAGTCAGATACACACTCAGGGCTACTCTATGGAAAATTATTACTCTGAAGGTAGGAATGTCACAGTCAGCCACTGGCTGCCAACAAAGAACCAAGGACACAAACAGCACCACTCACTCAGATATGCTTTCAGGAATAATCACAGAGAATTGAAGACTTCGATGGCAAGTGAGGGTCGGCAAGGCAGTGGTGGCCAGATGTACGACCCTTCCATTTTTTTGCAACTTGCAATTTGCGACTCGCAAAATGGAATGTACAACAGTGTCTCAGACACTGTTTGCGATTCCTAATGGGGTCGCAAATAGCCTGCCTCATTAATATTCACTAGGCAGGTCGCAATTTGCGACCCATTGGGAATGGCTAGCACTCCCAGGGATGGTGGCCTGCTGGGGTCAGCAGACCACCATGTCTGTGACTGCTTTTTAAATAAGCAGTTTAAAGAAAAAAAAATGCAGCTCGTTTTCCTCAAAGGAAAACGGGATGCATTTAAAAAAGAAAAATGATACGTTTCTGTTTCATTTTTTAAGAGTAGGCAGTGGTCCCTGGGACCACTGTCTGCTCTTAAAAAATATTTTCGCTGCCAGTCACAAAGGGGAAGGGGTCCTGTTTGCAAGTGGCTTACCACCTTTTTGGAATGGGTGGTAAACTGCGAGAGTTTTGCGGTCGCAAAGCAATCGTACATTGAAGTATGACTCGCTATTAGGAAGGGACGCCCTTGGCACGCCCCTTCCTAATAGCGGGTCGCAAACCCTATTTTGCTAGTTGGTAATAGGTTACTGACTCGCAAAATAGGGTTTGTACATAGGGCAGACCTATTTTGCTGTCGCAAACGGGCCGATTTTCCATTTGCGACCGCAAAAAACTGTCATACATCTGACCCTGGGTGTCTAGTATAGATCCAAGATGACTGAGATACTAAGTCAGAGCAAAATAATCAAATTTAGTTAAAATGCTCGGTTTTCCAACTAGAAGGTATAGTTCAATTCTGGTTGAAGTTCAAGCAAAGTTTATTATCAGGTGAGAAATTAAGTATTTTGAAAAGTATGTTATCACAAGCGAAAAAATTATGTTAATACTTATTTTGAAGCCAAATCTCTTTAAAAAAACAATTAAAATTCACTGGAAAAAACATAGTTAAAAAGTGAGTTATGTTTCTGGCTCAAATTTGTTAAATCAATGAAATTGACCAGGTCTAGGTCAAGGTGCAAAAAATAACTAGCACCTGCCCCTTGCCTGAGATCACTGATGACATTATAAGTCACATTGATTACATCACTTGCGGCATCACCACTGATATTACTGCTTGAACCATAACTTCCCAAACCCCTGAGCTGCCTATTACATCATACATTACATTATTCATGACTTCACCGGTGACATCACTGATAACATCACTGCATCTAAAGCCTATGAACATATACAGCAGAAAAAAAGAAACTCAGCTCTAAAACTTCAATAAAAATAGCATTTGCAGGTTGCCATGTGAGCTCAGATGCACGCTCAGAGACACACATAGGACCCCAAATTCACAGGACACCACTTACTTAAATACACACTTCCAAACACCATTTGCACAGCACAACTGTCTCAGGCCTGTTATGGCATAGGCACAGAAACACACTCAGAGCCCGATATAGGGATGTCCATCCTGTTCTGCTGTGGCGTGCAACCTGGAAGAATGCTGAAGCTGGGCTAACACAGGATATTATAATGGATTGTCTTTCGCTGGAAAAGGGTTTACTTATTCCGTGGTTGGCCTATGTGAAAGCTGAATATTGTAAAATTGGAATGGAATTTGCTTTTACAGAACCGTCATCTTGCACTAACATAGACAAAAAGATATTAGCACATTCCCTTTATGACAATGACCAATCTCAGCATTTGCTGGATATGTTGGCAAAGCCGAACATGTCTGCATATATAGGTCTACGTGAACTTGACTGTTCAACCGATTACATCTGGTATGCACGAAGCAGATGGGAACAATCCTTGCTATTTCGTTTCCGGTTGGACTCAATGAAATATCTGTTGTGTTTTCCCCAGGGCTTTACCGACGATCTAGAGGCCATATTATGTCCCTGTGATAATGTATCAGGTCAATTTATGTTCATTTTACTTTTTTCTGCAAATTTTATGTAAAGTACACAAAGTTGTTCTTAATTCAGGTCTTAAAAAAGTATTTTAGTGGTATTTGTCAATGTAAGTATGCTCTCACACTGCTAAAGAATGTACCCAATGCTGAAATTGTCCAGTATGTCGGTGCCTTTTTAAAATCCACTGTGCGTGCTCGTAGGTCTATGCTGTCTTAAAAGTATTTTAACACATAATTTTTATTAACTTTTAAATAATTCTTTCTGATGTAATATTATGAATTATATTTGATGTAATATTGTATGTGCTTTTATGGATGTTTGCATAATTCCAAATTACAGGGCATATCTACAAGGGCTTTATCTCCGTTTTTCTGGCTTTAAAAGCCAGAAAAACGGAGATAAAACTATCGCCCTATCAACAAGAGGGTGCTAACATGCATAATCACATGTTAGCACCCTTTTTCCCGACGCCCCCCTTTGCATCTCTAATGAGATGCAAAGTGGGCATCACTGGGCGTACCCCGGATGTACTGCCTTGAGAATATCGCTGATGTTCACATCGCAATATTAACAAGGCAGCCCATAGGATTTTAGCAGACGTTAGATTTTGGCAAAAACGGCCGTTTTCGCCAAAATCTAACATCTGCTAAAATCCTGACTTACCTATGTTAGACATAGGGGATGGATTATGCTGATACGACCACAGGGTCGTATCAGCAAGGTATATCGCCGTTTTGCAGGGAACATCGCTGGAAAACCAGCGATGTTCCCTGCAAAACGGCGATAACCTCGCTATCTCTGGAATTCTTATCGCCCTGGGGAAACGCGTTATTAATAACGCGCTACCAGGGCGATACATACCAGAGATAGCCTGCGTTAGGGAATTCGGCGCTCAGCACGGCCAGCGATAATTATCGCTGGCCGTTGATAATATGCCCCAAAGTTTTTATGATGATGACATAGGAATCAGTATATTTACAACACCACCCTCTCACACACACACACACACATTCAACTCAAAAAGTTAGTGACAAATTTAGAGGTGCAATATGGTACACTATTAGCACAACTCCTGAAATGTCATCAGAGAGTAACATTTGCATATTTGTATACCACTACTCAGCCAGAAACAAAAAACACAAACAAACCTCCAGACAAATACACTACAAGGAAAAAATAAAACAGAGAGAAAACCACTCTAAAAATCATATTTAAAAACAGTCATAAAGCAAAACAGGGATACAGCATAAATATACCATGTATTATTAATTACACCGACAGGGACAACAGACCACTAACATATTCACACCAATATTTCCATAAGCACACACAAACACACACACACCATGATACACATTTAAATACTATTTAAATATCAAAGACATGCAGTCAATTAAATTAAATATGACCATAACATAAGACCTGAATAGGATCACTAGCTAAGATGTACAGAGAGGATGAATGTTCAAAAATGTGACAAAAAAAGTAAACCTCCAACTAAATCGAAACACCTGATTTAGAAGGGGAGGAGCATAATACAAATACTTGGGTGTCTTTTCGTACATTTCCGCACCATTTAATGCCTGGTGGTGTCACTAGACTAATATGAGGATTCACATCTCAGCACATGTGTATGACTATAACTGTGAGAATAAAGCTATTAGAATGTTATGACCTGTCTCTATGTGCCACCATACAGAATAAAGAAAGCTATGAAGAATCAAAACTAGCGGCAAAACACAAAGCAAACAAAATGCATAATAAAAGACCAAAGAATTAAACCTAAAAAGATGAATAAGCTAATAAAAACATTGTTAAACAGGACCATATAAATTACAATTTTGACAAATTAAAAATTAAAGAAAACAATCAAATAGAAAGCAACAACTGACATTTAAGGAAGGGAGGTGCACATTTCACAACAGTATAGTCCTCTATAAGCTAACATCATTAATTGTCCAAAATGTTCCTCACATTGTAAACAAAATCTGCATTCTATCTGTTAAAATATTGGTTTTCACAAAAAAAGGCAACCTTAGTTAGCAAATGATACATTGGAAAAACCACAGTTGGCATAGTAACTAGAGTAAGTTCCATAAAATGTATTTGATAAGCCTTAAAAATTAAGCAGGTCATTAGATCTAATATATAACAATTACATTTAAAAAATATAGCAAACAAATTTGTAACAAGAAGCAGTGATGTCCCTAGGGATGCCACTGGTGAAGACACGAGTGATGTCATCAATGATGTCACTTATGTAATCAATGATGTTTTGCAATCCAGGGGGGAGTTGATAGTTATGGTTTGCATACCTAGTCATCAATCAATCAATCAATCAATCAATCAAGGGGTTTAAAGTGCACTACTCACCCGTGAGGGTCTCAAGGCGCATTTGTGCAGCTCCGGTTCAGCCGAAGATCCAGGGTTTGAGGCTCTTACTGAAGGTGTGCAGAGTGGGGGAGCGTCTGATGTTGACTGGGAGTTCGTTCCAGGGTTTGGCTGCGATGTAGGAGAAGGCTCTTCCTCCCGCTCTGGTTCTGCGGACGAGTGGGGTTTCTGCAAGGGCGAGGTCGGCGGAGCGAAGTTCTCGTTTGAGTACGTGGAAGGAGACTCTATTGTTGAGGTATTTGGGTCCGATGTTGTGGAGGGATTTGTAGGCGTGGGTGAGTAACTTGAAGGTTACCCTCTTCTCAACGGGGAGGCAGTGGAGGTCTCGCAGGTGCTGGGTGATGTGCTCATGTCGAGGGATGCCGAGGACGAGTCAGGCCGCGGTGTTCTGGATGGTCTTGAGTTTGCGTGGTAGGGATTTGTTGATTTCAGCGTAGAGGGCGTTTCCATAGTCCAGTCTACTTGTTATGAGTGCATGGGTGACGATTTTTCTGGCTTCAGGGGAGATCCACTTGAAGGTCTTGCGGAGGATGCGGAGGGTGTTGAAACAGGTGGATGCCACGGCGTTGATCTGTCAGGTCATGGTGAGGGAGGAATCGAGTATGATGCTGAGGTTACGGCGTGGTCTGTGGGGGTGGGGAGGGTGCAGAGGGCGGGGGCCACCAGGAGTTGTCCCAAGCTGAGGGGGTGGGCCAAGGACGAGGACTTCTGTCTTCTCCGAGTTGAGTTTCAGACAGCTGCTGCTCATCCAAGCTGCGACGTCCTTCATTCCTTCTTGGAAACTGAGTCTGGTGGTTTCGGGGTCCTTCGTGAGGGAGAGGATGAGCTGGGTGTCGTCGGCGTAGGATACAATGCTGAGTCCATGCTGTCTGACGATGGCGGCGAGGGGGGCCATGTAGATGATGAAGAGCGTGGGACTGAGCGATGATCCTTGGGGTACTCCGCAGTTGATTTCTGTGGGTTCAGAGAGGAAAGGCGGGGGTCTGACCCTTTGGGTTCTGTCGGCGAGGAAGGAGCGGAGCCAGTCAAGGGCGGTTCCTTGTATTCCGGCGTGGTGGAGTCTGGCTGCGAGAGTGCGGTGGGAGATGGTGTTGAAGGCTGCGGAGAGGTCGAGTAGGATGAGGGCTGCGGTGTGGGCTTGATCGAGGAGCATGCGGATGTTGTCTGTGGCGGCGATTAGGGTGGTCTCGGTGCTGTGGTTGCTGTGGAATCCGGATTGGGAGGGGTCGAGGATGGAGTTCTCTTCAATGAACTTTGTCAGCTGGGCGTTGACGATCTTCTCAGTGACTTTGGCTGTGATGGGAAGGAGAGCGATGGGTCGGTAGTTCTTCAAGTCCTTCGGGTCTGCAGAGGGTTTCTTGAGGAGGGGCTGCGTGTTTCCAGTCGTCGTGGAAAGTGCCGGATTCGAAGGAGGCGTTGATGGTCTGTTGAAGCTCGGGCGTTATGGCGGAGGCGGCTCTGTGGAAGATGTGCGGAGGGCAGGGGTCCATTGGGGCTCCTGAGTGAGTGCTTTTCATGGTCGTGGTGGTATCGTTGGTGGTGACCGGGGTCCAGGCAGTGATGGTGGGCCGGCTTTCGTCGATGGAGGGAAGGGTGGTTTCTGGAGTCTGCTCGCTGAAGTTGTCGCAGAGGGCCTTGATTTTCAGGTGGAAGTAGGAGTCGAGCTTGTTGCAGAGGTCCTGAGAGGGAGTGACGTCTGTGGCTTTGCTGGGGGGTTTGGTGAATTGCTAGATGATGTTGAAGAGTTCCTTAGAGTTGTTGGAGTTGGTGTGGATTTTGTTCCGGATGAAGGTCTTCTTTGTGGATCTTATGCGCTGGTGGTGATCTGTCATGGTGTTCTTGTAGGTGGCAAACACAAGAAGATGATGGACGGAGCGCTAAAACTTTTCAGACACTCACCCCCAGTCACAGATCTGGGTTGAATCCATCATCGTTCTTTAGCTCACTTCGCCACCCCAGTTCAGACACAGCTATGTGCAAATCAGTCTTGACCCTATGCCTCATGGGAACAGTCCAGCACGAACTGCCAAGCCATGTCTTCCCTGGACCGGAAACAAGCATCCTGTGACCGGTTTCGGGCTAACAGCCATCATCAGCCAGGCTAGCTTGAATCCAGTGGCAAAGTGAGCAAGGGACCCACGTCTGGGCATACCCAGCCAACTTAGGGCGAACAAAGCAAACACAAGGAGATGATGGCCCCAGCTAGTTCCTTGCATGCACCCCATTCAGGGCAGAGTAAAAGGGGGGGATTTCAAAGCGCCTTTTCCCCATTAATTTTTTCATAGGAACTTTAGACACTGCTACAGTCAAAACAGCTGAACGGAATTACACCAAATTTGGCAGAAAGCTAGATCTTTGTCCACAATACATGCTTTGGCTTTGTGTGATTTGGTGTAAATCCATTCAGTAGTTTTTAAGAAATTAAGGCTATAAAAATATAGATATTTCATGCAGCAGAAGATCTGCGGAGCCAACATAACTTGAGATATGATCTGATTGGCTGCCACCATATCAACAAAGATGTGGTGGCAGCCATTTTAGGATTCATGGACTTAGTCTTCTGACCTGAAAATAAGTGTAAACAAAAGATATGAGGGGCAGAGCAGGGATACCCTGCCCCCTCAGACCTGATGGGGGGAACCAGGGAGACCCCCGGGGGTAACAACAGCAATTTCTTTATTGGAGATCACCCACCTTCTACAAAACCTTACCCCAGGGTGGGCATGGCAGGACCCGGGGGATAGGGGGTGGTGCATTATTATTTTAAGGGGAGGGGGCGTGCAATCCCCCCCGAGCCTTTGTGAGGCCACCAGGACCCCATCCCCCAGGTCCGCTATTAATATAATGGAGAGGGGGACTGCGTTACCCCCTCCCCATACCTCTTAAGAGTCCCCAGGGACCCCACCCCCTGGGGCCAATACATTATAATTGAGGGGAGGGGGGCACGAGGCCCCCATCCCTGAGCTTTCAACAGGCCCCAGGGAATCCCATGCCCAGGGCAACTACATTAATATTAAGGGGAGGGGCGTGCAGCACCCCTCCTGGAGGCTTCAACACACCCCAATACACCATCTCCTGGGGCAGTTAAATCAAATAAGGGTAGGGGGCGTGTGCCACCCCCGAGCCAATGATCAGTCCCGTGACCCCATCTCCAGGGGCCTGATACCTTGCAGTTTCCAGGGTACCCCATCCTCCAGGACACTGTAGTTCCCTGCCCGGGAGAGTGCGACCATACCCTACCCGCACTCTCCTGGACAGGTAACACAACCTTGCTCCCGCCCATGCGGCAGAAGTGAAAAATGGTTCTCCCAGCCAGTAGGGAACAAATTCACTGTGCCGGATCCCGCCAGGACACAGTATGGTGCTGACCGGGAAGCCAGCTAGGGTCACGGGGGCGTGGAGCTTCCCTCATTACTTCCAACAAAAGAAGGCTTGTGGGTGCCCCCAGTTGGGCACCCACCAAAAATTTCAAAAGTGGCTGGATCCTGTCAGGGGAGCCATGAGAAAGACGTGGGTATGCCGGTTGGGCACCAGGGAACCACATATCTTTTTTTAAAAAGATTACAAGAATAAAAAAATTAGTGGCGGAAGCCACTCATTCCTTATTCTATGCTCCGCCATGGAGCGCCCCATAATGTCCTAGGGTAGTGTTTGCCAAAATGTGGGTCGCCAATCGAATTCTGGTGGGTTGCGAAAGTCGAAGCACTAAATAAAGATGCCTTTAAATTCTGCATTTAAAGGCATCTGATTTTAAATTCTGTATTTAATGGCATCTTTAAAAAAATCTGTATTTATCTAGTCACGTTTACTGGCTTCAATGACAGAAGTCCATTGTCAGGCTATGTCTTCTGACAAATTGCTGCTTATTTTCTTAACACGGGGATTGGTGTTTGCGTACTCCTCTTACTTTCCAGTCAGCAAAGGGAAGTAAACTGAATTACGTGACAATCTTGCTGATTACAGGGATTGTGAAAGGAAAGGCTATATAGATGGCTTTTTTTCGCAACACACAACAAAATTTAACACCTGTAATGAACGGTATGCATTCAGCAATACGGAAAGTAAAAATTAAGCACTTTTTTTGTAATTCTGAAGTGTGCTAGAAACAGAGATTTTAATTTCATCAAAACAAATCAAGATACTTTACTTGGTGATGTACAAATGGTAATATTCACAGAAACCCGATTTCCATACATTATCATTTGTGTGCTATATATTTTTTATCAATAAAACTGTATGTCTGGGCAAACCAGCAGCTGCCCATGCAGGTAAGCAGTGGGGCCGGGTTGGGGGGGATTCGACAGACGACCACGAGGGAAATTTAAATAAATAATTAATTTTCCCTCGTCATCATCTGTCGGAATCGCCCCTCCCCCTACCCGGCCTCGCCGCCTCACCGCTCTGCACGGGTCACGGCTGGCGCAAACTAAGAGGCCATTTCAATGGAAAATGTGCTGCCTTAAATGACAGTGGGCTGCCACACAATGCTTTAGTTACATAAAAAAAACGCCTCATGTCCATTAAATGTAGGTAGGCAGCAAACGTTTGTTGTTCTAAACCTTGGGTTGTGGTTCTAAAACATTTGTTAAGTACTGCCGAAGAGCATTTTTAAATCATTTATTTTCTTGCTAGTGGTATCACTAGAAGGGGCAAGGGCACCACCAAACATTTTTTTTAAATGTTGTGGGGGCTGCAGGTAGCGCCGAAGTCCCCCAACAACATTAAAACAAAAACACAGTAAGTCTCCTGAGTCATTGAATCCATGGCCCCAGGAGAGCTTACCATAATTTTTATTAAAACACTCCAAATTGGAGCTGTATGCTCTTCAACTGGAGAACTCTAGTGTTTGATTGTATGGTTGCACTTTGTGGCCTGTAAAAAAGTTTTTAAAAACTTGAATACAGGTTAATGTTTTTTTAAAAGGGCCTTATTGAGAACATTTCATCACAATCACTATTAAAAATGTAAATGGGTGAATAAATAAAATATGAGTTGCTTATGGTTATGAATGACTTTTTGACAAAGCCAATAGGTCCGCATGACGAGGGAAATCTTACTTTCCATTTTTTTTAAAATACAGAAATTCACTGAAAAAAAACAAAGGTTACAAAGTAACAGTTATAGTTAGGTATTAAATGTAAAAATTCACAGAAAAAAACAAAGATTAATGGGACGTTCAACACCACTGAAATTCACCAGTTATAGTTATCTCAAGTAACTGTAATTCATGCTCTAAAGTAACTATAACTCGCACCCTCAACATCCACTACTAAGTACCTCACATATTACATCACTCAAGACAAGCTGTACGGTCATTGCCAACATCAGTGCAACGTCTGAAATGACATCATTCATGACAACACTGCATATCCCTTAAAAGAATTGTGTCCTCACTAGAAATAAAGAAAGGAAACTCCATGCATCTATTTCAGTAACTAGATCCCCACTGGCCCTGTGCATTTCACTGTAATGTCTAGCAATGGGATAATGTTTGTCATTGTGCCTGATATCTCGCATATGTTCAAAATGTGTTTCTTTACCAGGTGGATTGTTCTCCCAATATACTTCGTGTCACATGGGCAGATCAGCATATATATCACGTACTCTGAATGACAAGTGATAAATTCATTGATGTTTCCCATTCTGCTGAGGTGTGGTACTTCATATGGCTGAGTGCCTTTGCTCAATTTACAAGCTTTACATTTCCCGCACAAAAAAAGCCTTTCGAATCATTTTTTATTCCTGCTGTTGGAGTTTCTAGATTTCTATGAATCAATTTAACTCTCAAAGACCAACACATTCTGTAAGTGATCTTGGGATACCGGCTCACCAAGTTTTCAGTCACTGCATCAGATTTTACAATGTTCCAAAGTCTCTAAAAATTATTTTTCTGCCCCTCCCGTCTCATACTTATTATATGCTGTTGTTAATCTGATCTCCAACAAAGAAAGCTGCAAAAGCACTCCCACTTGACCTATGTCTTATTCAATAGAGGCTAGAAGAGCTCACAAGGCTGCTCTTTGCTCAATTACCACAGTGAGTACAACAATGCTTTATTCAAATATATATTCATTTAATAAATTCATTTCTTATCAAAAGCTAAAAAGATTTTTACACGCACAAGTCATTACTTTTTTGTCATTCTGTACAATCATTTTGTTTGTTATTCAACATTTCATATTGCTGTATATGATAGACATTAATTAAACAAGATCCCCATACTAAAATCAACCTCATACCACCCGTGCCTCACAACACATCACAACCTTACATACCATACTCATACATACATACTAAAAAACATTCCATGCCCAGCTGCAAAGGCATACATAATACGAAACATGGAGAGAGCCCTTCATTTAGTGTCCATGGTAATGTTGCCCAGCTGGGGGTCCAATAGATCTTAGGTCGACGTACGTTTCGGTGGGTACAAATTAATTACATCCACCTTCTTCAGGACCACTCCTTATAGATACATCCAAAACCGGAGGGGAATGGGGAATCTGCAAGCAAAGGGAATAATTTATAAAGACGCCCAAGGAGATTTTCCTTTTTTTCTTCTTTTGACCATATCGTGGCGATAACTTCTACTCCTGGTTTTGAAAAAAATTCAAAGAGAGTGAAGATATAGTCCTTACACCAACCACCATGTGCAGTGAGGAAAATATTTCCTTACGAAAAAGACTAATTCAAAAAAAGAGCTTTAAAGGAAGAAAGAAGAATGGGAAAAAAAACATAACCCTACTATGGGTTACAGAATTTACGCAGGCAGCGTGAGATTCATAAACACGTTTATTTAGAATGGTGATTACAAGAATTACACCTTATATCCCTCTCACTCCTGGTGAAATTTTAAAACCTCATGCTAGATGCAAAATGTCTTTGGTACTGTATAACCATCACTGACCCAAAAACAGATGTTAATCTGATCTCCTTCTGTGTTGTTTGGTCAGTCTCCTCTGATGAATTTAAAATGAGATTTTCTCTAGATTTCATACTGACTCATTCAACAACTTTTTTTTTCAATAGCCAAGATGAATATCTTCTCTCCTTGAATCTGAGTAGCAATTTCTTTTTGCTCAGAGAAATCCCCCAGAAAGGATACTCACTTTTAGCTTCCTAAGGTGGCTACTGGTGGCATGGAGCAAACTGTTACCCTCAGCTGGTTTGCAAAATAAGGAAGTAGTTAGTTTTCCTTCTTTGACAGTTATTCTTACATCTAGGAATTCTATGTTGCTTTCACTGATGTTTCCAAAGATTAGCTTGTATTGCTATTTAAGCATTTTGCAAAATCCACAGCTGACTTCTTGGGGCACATCCAGATGGCAAAGATATCATCAATAAATCTATATCATGCGCCTCCACAGTCCATTAGATGGTCATCCAAGCTCCTGCTCCTCCTCCCAGCCCAACAACAAGTTGGCATAGCTGTATGCAAAGCAGGCACTGTTCTTTATGTAAGTTTGTACAGCTCTTCCTTAAAATGAAAGATATTATGCTCTAGACGGAATTTAATCCTAGTCAATATAATTTCTGTGTGCTGGTAAAGATATATTTGTCTTGCTCGTGAAAAGTATTGACAGGCATTTAAGCCCTGTATATGGTACATGCTAGTATACCAAGCTGTGACATCTAATGTCATAAGTAGCAAACTGACTTCCCATTCTGTGCTAAGGATCTTCACTAAGAAGCCCCCAGTGTCTTTAATATATGAAGGGAGACCAGATACAAAGGATCGTAAAAAGAAATATCTAGAGACATTTTCCAATAAACTGTCATTGGATGATATGATGGGTCTCACCGGTGGTTTCCGTAAATTCTAGAGTATTTTTGGATATGTCAGCCGACTATTTTCTTTGGAAACTCTTTAAGAAAGAAAGATTCTTCAATCTCAATTGGGCTTCTATCTTTCCAGTCCTGTAGCATATTCAAATATTGATTAACTGTACTAAACTATTCCTGTTTGTCAGTTTTACAGTAACAGGGCTCATCCATGAGTTATGCATGTGCTTTCTTCATCTTTCTAGTTCTCTTTAGTCATAATCACAATGGTACCTTCCTTATCAAAATATTTTACCACAATGTTCTTCTATTCCATTAGTGCTTTTAAACCGTACAGTTTCCTAATCGTTACATTTTGGGAGCCTCATTTCATTTTTAGATCACCTTAATTTCTTCAGATTATGTATAGTTACTTCCTGGAACGTATCTATAGCATCATATGCAAGATTAGGAAAGAATAACGATTTACACTTGAAACCACTCCTGCTATTTGTATCAGTGGTAATGCCCAAGTTGGATAGAATAGTTGTGATGTTATCCACTGATCTATTCCTTTCATCATGTTTGGTGTTACTCTCCATCAGTCGCGGCCAGCATGACTCGCGGGTGGAGGTTCAAGGGGTCACGCGGGGAGGGGGATTTAATAATTAAAAAAAAAAATTACTTACCTTCGCCGGCCCTGTACGGTCCTGCGTCGTATCTGCTTCTCTGCTCCTCACAGGAAGCAGGCAGCCTCCCTCCCCTCCCTTAAGCCAATCACAATGCTGCAATGGCAGCGATGTGATTGGTTGAGACGCCCACCACACAGCTGTCTATGGGGAGGCTATTTTCTGCATGTAGCCTGCATGCAGCCTACATGGAGAAAAGGCAGAGTGTGTATGACTGGTTTGGTCGGCCCTGGGGCCGACCAGACAGTCAGCGCCCTCAGAGTGGGCAAGCCACTCCTCCCCTGCCCTAGAGCAGGACCGCCCACTTGCCCGCCCCCAACCAAACCCTTCTGCTTTCTCGCAGTGCGAAAAGCAGAAACATCAAATGGAATTTATAATACTATTTTATGTTTCTGCTTCTCGCACTGCGAGAAAGCAGTGGGGCGACGCTCATCCGCCCACATGGAGGAGCCACCCCTGCTCTCCATTTCAGGTAATGTGAACAATAGCTATGTTACTATTGCATAGATTTGAATGGTTTGAGGATTGCCTTTCTTCAGATTTGGCATTACCTCTTGTGTTAGACATATTATGTAATTTCAACAATTTAAGTTTGTGAACAAGTTTAAACTGGTCTTTGCATGTTTAAACATAGTCAAATGTTGTTGTTAGACAGAAAGTAAGTCCCAAGGTTAATAATGAAGTCTGTGTCATACTTAATGGTATGTCAGTAAGATTAACATTTATAGTAGTCATCACCTCATCCATTTCTATTTGTTCTTGTAGCTCCTTGTTTTTTTGCTATTGAAGTCTTTCCTCAGCTTGTTCCTTCCCTTGCTTCTTCGGCTTGTTTTGTGCTTCTTTTGTAGTGCTCCTCCAACCTTTGGAGCCTTTTGGCCCAGCTAGGGTATGATTGTTCTTATCCTTTACAAATAAGGTGGAACTCGACTAAAAATCCCTTTTCATCACTCGTAGGTCAGGTGTGCTAGGCTTTCTACAATCTGGTTTCTCAATTTTTCCTTTGGTGACTGATCCCATGTTTGATAATGTTTGTTCTTGCCTCATTTTGCTTCAATTTATTTTCTCATGTTGTCAAGCTTTTTGCCAAATGTACATACTTGACAATTCAAATATTCCTCTTCGTCTCTGAGAAATTTTCTTTTTTTTTTGTAAATTTAATTTATTGATCTAACTTGTTTAATCTTATCTCAATTGCTTTTTTAAACTTCTGAATCATTTTCTGATCTCTGCTTTCATTTAACTGTTTAGACATTTCTTCTATTGCTTCTTATTTTGTGATCTGACCACACATATTTTATCAAGATGAGCAACATTTTTTTTTAATAAGCCACTTTTCCAGGAATTTACAGTCTAGGGTTTCATATGCTGGTATCTTTAAAATCCTCACACCTGGTGGTACTCTTGCCGAATCAACATAGCTTTGTAGGTAGGTTGCCTCCTACTACTTGACTTAAATATCTCTTGCTTGGATAATTTCACCAAATGGATTATACTTTGTTCGTCCATTAACTCAACGTTTTTCACATTGGTTGATTTCCTAGATTGTTTTTCTGAAAACATCTCTAATGACGTCTGCCTACATTTGTTGTCACATTCAGTTGTCATGTTATGCAACCTCCTTTCACCTGAATATTGCAGGAAACAAGTTTCCTACACACATTCTAATTGCAAACCGATAGGGAGATCTCTCCTATCGCTCCTTGTCCTCAAACCTGGGGTCAGGCTGCTCCCTTCATTAACGATCCATGTTCTCTCTCTCCGATACTTGTTCTTGTATTCTTACACACTGGGAGACAGGTGAGTCCTGAGACAATTCAACAATAGCTTCACTCTTGCTTGCCCAAAGATCAATTTTTGGCCCTTGTGGGGGGAAACAGCCACCACATTGCATGCGATTACAACGCGGTCATTACAACGACTGCGTTATTACATCGCAGTACCATTACAACGCAAGTCGTTACAACGACTTGCTCTAGGGGGCGCTCTAAACTAAGGAATAGTATAATTTACTATTCCAACACCTTCCCTACTGTTGCACACACTGGAGTTGGAATAGTAAATTATACTATTCCTAAGTCCAGCGGGCCCCCTATAGCAAGTCGTTGTAACGACTTGCGTTGTAATGGTACTGCGATGCAACAACGCGGTCGTTGTATCGACCGCGTTGTAATCACATGCGTTGTAAACACATGCGATGTAAAGGGCTATGGGCCAGATGCATCAAAAAAATGTTTTGCGATTCCCTAATCATGCATGAAAGTGTGCAGTACACTTTCTGCGATTCCTAAGGGGTCGCAAATGACCTACCTCATGAATATTAATGAGGTAGGTCGCAATTTGCGACCCCTAGGAATCGCAAAAATCACAGGGATGGTGGCCTGCTGACATCAGCAGACCATCATGTCTGTGATTGCTTTTAAATAAAGCAATCATTTTTTTTTGTAAAGCAGCCCGTTTTCCTTAAAGGAAAACGAGATGCTTTACAAAAAGAAAAATGAAAAGTTTTCTTTTAATTTTTTAAGAGCAGGCAGTGGTCCGTGGGACCACTGCCTGCTCTTCAAAATGCTTTTACAAACACTCACAAAGGGGAAGGGGTCCTTTGGGGACCCCTTCCCATTTTCAAATGTCTTACCACCTACATGAAGTAGGTGGTAATATGCGAATGTTTTGCAACAGCATTCACGGTTACAAAACATTCATGCTTACTGTTAGGATTCGCTATTTGGAAGGGATGGCCTAAACACTCCCCTTCCAAATAGCGAATCCCAAACCCATTTTGCGATTCGGTAACAGGTTACCAAATCGCAAAATTGGGTTTGATGCATCGCAAAAGCATTTTTTGCGATCGCAAACGGGCCGATTCTGCGAATCGGCCCGTTTGCGAGGAGAAAAATGCTTGATGCATCTGGCCCTAAATTCCTTGTGGGAGTAGCACACTTCTGGAGACAAGCCATTTGTCCGTGTTCCTAAAACAAATTTGTTGCCTTTACAGAGAAAAGAAAATTGCACTCCCGTACATCAGAGGTCTTCAAACGTTTCTGCACTGAGACACCCTAAGTCAAATGTTTTGAAGTTGGGCCCGCCTCCAAACATTTATGGCAAAAATTGGGGGAGTGGAAGGGGCATGGCTGGTCGCAGGGGCAGGGATTAGTAGATCATTTTAGGGGAGCTTTTCTGTAGCTCATAACCCACATTAAATGTAAGACATATAAAAGAGCAAATGCATTAAACAAAAACAGAATTGACCAAAAACTCTACTCGCCATGACTGGAATGCTGTGAGCCCCTTACACTACTGACCCCAATGTAACTGTAGATGCTGCACTAATGATAGCTATGGCCCTGAGATGGGGGCTATCGCCTATTCTTCTTTCATCCCTTCCAAACCATGCCAGACCATCACTTCAATCTTGAAACAGGTTGTCTGTCCCTTTCAGAAAAGATATGAGCTCCCGCATTTTGCCCTCTCCCCTTTTGGCAGCAAGAGTGCCCTCTGGCTGATGACGGCTGGAATGCCAGAAACCGGTCCTAGGATGCTTGTTTCCGGTCCAGGGAAGACATGGCTTGGCAGTTCGGGCTGGACTGTTCCCATGAGGCACAGGGTCAGACTGATTTGCATATGGCCATGTCTGAACTGGGGTGGTGGAGTGAGCTAAAGAATGATGATGGATTAAACCCAGATCAGTTGACTGGGGGTGAGTGTTTGATTGGCTCAAACGTTCCGTCCATCATCCCCTTTTGTATCGCTTTGTTCGCCCTAAGTTGGCGGGGGTATGCCCAGACGTGGGTCCCTTGCTCACTTTGCCACTGGATTCAAGCAAGCCTGGCTGATGACGGCTGGAATGCCAGAAACCGGTCCTAGGATGCTTGTTTCCGGTCCAGGGAAGACATGGCTTGGCAGTTCGGGCTGGACTGTTCCCATGATGCACAGGGTCAGACTGATTTGCATATGGCCATGTCTGAACTGGGGTGGTGGAGTGAGCTAAAGAATGATGATGGATTAAACCCAGATCAGTTGACTGGGGGTGAGTGTTTGATTGGCTCAAACGTTCCGTCCATCATCCCCTTTTGTATCGCTTTGTTCGCCCTAAGTTGGCGGGGGTATGCCCAGACGTGGGTCCCTTGCTCACTTTGCCACTGGATTCAAGCAAGCCTGGCTGATGACGGCTGGAATGCCAGAAACCGGTCCTAGGATGCTTGTTTCCGGTCCAGGGAAGACATGGCTTGGCAGTTCGGGCTGGACTGTTCCCATGAGGCACAGGGTCAGACTGATTTGCATATGGCCATGTCTGAACTGGGGTGGTGGAGTGAGCTAAAGAATGATGATGGATTAAACCCAGATCAGTTGACTGGGGGTGAGTGTTTGATTGGCTCAAACGTTCCGTCCATCATCCCCTTTTGTATCGCTTTGTTCGCCCTAAGTTGGCGGGGGTATGCCCAGACGTGGGTCCCTTGCTCACTTTGCCACTGGATTCAAGCAAGCCTGGCTGATGACGGCTGGAATGCCAGAAACCGGTCCTAGGATGCTTGTTTCCGGTCCAGGGAAGACATGGCTTGGCAGTTCGGGCTGGACTGTTCCCATGAGGCACAGGGTCAGACTGATTTGCATATGGCCATGTCTGAACTGGGGTGGTGGAGTGAGCTAAAGAATGATGATGGATTAAACCCAGATCAGTTGACTGGGGGTGAGTGTTTGATTGGCTCAAACGTTCCGTCCATCATCCCCTTTTGTATCGCTTTGTTCGCCCTAAGTTGGCGGGGGTATGCCCAGACATGGGTCCCTTGCTCACTTTGCCACTGGATTCAAGCAAGCCTGGCTGATGACGGCTGGAATGCCAGAAACCGGTCCTAGGATGCTTGTTTCCGGTCCAGGGAAGACATGGCTTGGCAGTTCGGGCTGGACTGTTCCCATGAGGCACAGGGTCAGACTGATTTGCATATGGCCATGTCTGAACTGGGGTGGTGGAGTGAGCTAAAGAATGATGATGGATTAAACCCAGATCAGTTGACTGGGGGTGAGTGTTTGATTGGCTCAAACGTTCCGTCCATCATCCCCTTTTGTATCGCTTTGTTCGCCCTAAGTTGGCGGGGGTATGCCCAGACGTGGGTCCCTTGCTCACTTTGCCACTGGATTCAAGCAAGCCTGGCTGATGACGGCTGGAATGCCAGAAACCGGTCCTAGGATGCTTGTTTCCGGTCCAGGGAAGACATGGCTTGGCAGTTCGGGCTGGACTGTTCCCATGAGGCACAGGGTCAGACTGATTTGCATATGGCCATGTCTGAACTGGGGTGGTGGAGTGAGCTAAAGAATGATGATGGATTAAACCCAGATCAGTTGACTGGGGGTGAGTGTTTGATTGGCTCAAACGTTCCGTCCATCATCCCCTTTTGTATCGCTTTGTTCGCCCTAAGTTGGCGGGGGTATGCCCAGACGTGGGTCCCTTGCTCACTTTGCCACTGGATTCAAGCAAGCCTGGCTGATGACGGCTGGAATGCCAGAAACCGGTCCTAGGATGCTTGTTTCCGGTCCAGGGAAGACATGGCTTGGCAGTTCGGGCTGGACTGTTCCCATGAGGCACAGGGTCAGACTGATTTGCATATGGCCATGTCTGAACTGGGGTGGTGGAGTGAGCTAAAGAATGATGATGGATTAAACCCAGATCAGTTGACTGGGGGTGAGTGTTTGATTGGCTCAAACGTTCCGTCCATCATCCCCTTTTGTATCGCTTTGTTCGCCCTAAGTTGGCGGGGGTATGCCCAGACGTGGGTCCCTTGCTCACTTTGCCACTGGATTCAAGCAAGCCTGGCTGATGACGGCTGGAATGCCAGAAACCGGTCCTAGGATGCTTGTTTCCGGTCCAGGGAAGACATGGCTTGGCAGTTCGGGCTGGACTGTTCCCATGAGGCACAGGGTCAGACTGATTTGCATATGGCCATGTCTGAACTGGGGTGGTGGAGTGAGCTAAAGAATGATGATGGATTAAACCCAGATCAGTTGACTGGGGGTGAGTGTTTGATTGGCTCAAACGTTCCGTCCATCATCCCCCTTTTGTATCGCTTTGTTCGCCCTAAGTTGGCGGGGTATGCCCAGACGTGGGTCCCTTGCTCACTTTGCCACTGGATTCAAGCAAGCCTGGCTGATGACGGCTGGAATGCCAGAAACCGGTCCTAGGATGCTTGTTTCCGGTCCAGGGAAGACATGGCTTGGCAGTTCGGGCTGGACTGTTCCCATGAGGCACAGGGTCAGACTGATTTGCATATGGCCATGTCTGAACTGGGGTGGTGGAGTGAGCTAAAGAATGATGATGGATTAAACCCAGATCAGTTGACTGGGGGTGAGTGTTTGATTGGCTCAAACGTTCCGTCCATCATCCCCTTTTGTATCGCTTTGTTCGCCCTAAGTTGGCGGGGGTATGCCCAGACGTGGGTCCCTTGCTCACTTTGCCACTGGATTCAAGCAAGCCTGGCTGATGACGGCTGGAATGCCAGAAACCGGTCCTAGGATGCTTGTTTCCGGTCCAGGGAAGACATGGCTTGGCAGTTCGGGCTGGACTGTTCCCATGAGGCACAGGGTCAGACTGATTTGCATATGGCCATGTCTGAACTGGGGTGGTGGAGTGAGCTAAAGAATGATGATGGATTAAACCCAGATCAGTTGACTGGGGGTGAGTGTTTGATTGGCTCAAACGTTCCGTCCATCATCCCCTTTTGTATCGCTTTGTTCGCCCTAAGTTGGCGGGGGTATGCCCAGACGTGGGTCCCTTGCTCACTTTGCCACTGGATTCAAGCAAGCCTGGCTGATGACGGCTGGAATGCCAGAAACCGGTCCTAGGATGCTTGTTTCCGGTCCAGGGAAGACATGGCTTGGCAGTTCGGGCTGGACTGTTCCCATGAGGCACAGGGTCAGACTGATTTGCATATGGCCATGTCTGAACTGGGGTGGTGGAGTGAGCTAAAGAATGATGATGGATTAAACCCAGATCAGTTGACTGGGGGTGAGTGTTTGATTGGCTCAAACGTTCCGTCCATCATCCCCTTTTGTATCGCTTTGTTCGCCCTAAGTTGGCGGGGGTATGCCCAGACGTGGGTCCCTTGCTCACTTTGCCACTGGATTCAAGCAAGCCTGGCTGATGACGGCTGGAATGCCAGAAACCGGTCCTAGGATGCTTGTTTCCGGTCCAGGGAAGACATGGCTTGGCAGTTCGGGCTGGACTGTTCCCATGAGGCACAGGGTCAGACTGATTTGCATATGGCCATGTCTGAACTGGGGTGGTGGAGTGAGCTAAAGAATGATGATGGATTAAACCCAGATCAGTTGACTGGGGGTGAGTGTTTGATTGGCTCAAACGTTCCGTCCATCATCCCCTTTTGTATCGCTTTGTTCGCCCTAAGTTGGCGGGGGTATGCCCAGACGTGGGTCCCTTGCTCACTTTGCCACTGGATTCAAGCAAGCCTGGCTGATGACGGCTGGAATGCCAGAAACCGGTCCTAGGATGCTTGTTTCCGGTCCAGGGAAGACATGGCTTGGCAGTTCGGGCTGGACTGTTCCCATGAGGCACAGGGTCAGACTGATTTGCATATGGCCATGTCTGAACTGGGGTGGTGGATTAAACCCAGATCAGTTGACTGGGGGTGAGTGTTTGATTGGCTCAAACGTTCCGTCCATCATCCCCTTTTGTATCGCTTTGTTCGCCCTAAGTTGGCGGGGGTATGCCCAGACGTGGGTCCCTTGCTCACTTTGCCACTGGATTCAAGCAAGCCTGGCTGATGATGGCTGGAATGCCAGAAACCGGTCCTAGGATGCTTGTTTCCGGTCCAGGGAAGACATGGCTTGGCAGTTCGGGCTGGACTGTTCCCATGAGGCACAGGGTCAGACTGATTTGCATATGGCCATGTCTGAACTGGGGTGGTGGAGTGAGCTAAAGAATGATGATGGATTAAACCCAGATCAGTTGACTGGGGGTGAGTGTTTGATTGGCTCAAACGTTCCGTCCATCATCCCCTTTTGTATCGCTTTGTTCGCCCTAAGTTGGCGGGGGTATGCCCAGACGTGGGTCCCTTGCTCACTTTGCCACTGGATTCAAGCAAGCCTGGCTGATGACGGCTGGAATGCCAGAAACCGGTCCTAGGATGCTTGTTTCCGGTCCAGGGAAGACATGGCTTGGCAGTTCGGGCTGGACTGTTCCCATGAGGCACAGGGTCAGACTGATTTGCATATGGCCATGTCTGAACTGGGGTGGTGGAGTGAGCTAAAGAATGATGATGGATTAAACCCAGATCAGTTGACTGGGGGTGAGTGTTTGATTGGCTCAAACGTTCCGTCCATCATCCCCTTTTGTATCGCTTTGTTCGCCCTAAGTTGGCGGGGGTATGCCCAGACGTGGGTCCCTTGCTCACTTTGCCACTGGATTCAAGCAAGCCTGGCTGATGATGGCTGGAATGCCAGAAACCGGTCCTAGGATGCTTGTTTCCGGTCCAGGGAAGACATGGCTTGGCAGTTCGGGCTGGACTGTTCCCATGAGGCACAGGGTCAGACTGATTTGCATATGGCCATGTCTGAACTGGGGTGGTGGAGTGAGCTAAAGAATGATGATGGATTAAACCCAGATCAGTTGACTGGGGGTGAGTGTTTGATTGGCTCAAACGTTCCGTCCATCATCCCCTTTTGTATCGCTTTGTTCGCCCTAAGTTGGCGGGGGTATGCCCAGACGTGGGTCCCTTGCTCACTTTGCCACTGGATTCAAGCAAGCCTGGCTGATGACGGCTGGAATGCCAGAAACCGGTCCTAGGATGCTTGTTTCCGGTCCAGGGAAGACATGGCTTGGCAGTTCGGGCTGGACTGTTCCCATGAGGCACAGGGTCAGACTGATTTGCATATGGCCATGTCTGAACTGGGGTGGTGGAGTGAGCTAAAGAATGATGATGGATTAAACCCAGATCAGTTGACTGGGGGTGAGTGTTTGATTGGCTCAAACGTTCCGTCCATCATCCCCTTTTGTATCGCTTTGTTCGCCCTAAGTTGGCGGGGGTATGCCCAGACGTGGGTCCCTTGCTCACTTTGCCACTGGATTCAAGCAAGCCTGGCTGATGACGGCTGGAATGCCAGAAACCGGTCCTAGGATGCTTGTTTCCGGTCCAGGGAAGACATGGCTTGGCAGTTCGGGCTGGACTGTTCCCATGAGGCACAGGGTCAGACTGATTTGCATATGGCCATGTCTGAACTGGGGTGGTGGAGTGAGCTAAAGAATGATGATGGATTAAACCCAGATCAGTTGACTGGGGGTGAGTGTTTGATTGGCTCAAACGTTCCGTCCATCATCCCCTTTTGTATCGCTTTGTTCGCCCTAAGTTGGCGGGGGTATGCCCAGACGTGGGTCCCTTGCTCACTTTGCCACTGGATTCAAGCAAGCCTGGCTGATGACGGCTGGAATGCCAGAAACCGGTCCTAGGATGCTTGTTTCCGGTCCAGGGAAGACATGGCTTGGCAGTTCGGGCTGGACTGTTCCCATGAGGCACAGGGTCAGACTGATTTGCATATGGCCATGTCTGAACTGGGGTGGTGGAGTGAGCTAAAGAATGATGATGGATTAAACCCAGATCAGTTGACTGGGGGTGAGTGTTTGATTGGCTCAAACGTTCCGTCCATCATCCCCTTTTGTATCGCTTTGTTCGCCCTAAGTTGGCGGGGGTATGCCCAGACGTGGGTCCCTTGCTCACTTTGCCACTGGATTCAAGCAAGCCTGGCTGATGACGGCTGGAATGCCAGAAACCGGTCCTAGGATGCTTGTTTCCGGTCCAGGGAAGACATGGCTTGGCAGTTCGGGCTGGACTGTTCCCATGAGGCACAGGGTCAGACTGATTTGCATATGGCCATGTCTGAACTGGGGTGGTGGAGTGAGCTAAAGAATGATGATGGATTAAACCCAGATCAGTTGACTGGGGGTGAGTGTTTGATTGGCTCAAACGTTCCGTCCATCATCCCCTTTTGTATCGCTTTGTTCGCCCTAAGTTGGCGGGGGTATGCCCAGACGTGGGTCCCTTGCTCACTTTGCCACTGGATTCAAGCAAGCCTGGCTGATGACGGCTGGAATGCCAGAAACCGGTCCTAGGATGCTTGTTTCCGGTCCAGGGAAGACATGGCTTGGCAGTTCGGGCTGGACTGTTCCCATGAGGCACAGGGTCAGACTGATTTGCATATGGCCATGTCTGAACTGGGGTGGTGGAGTGAGCTAAAGAATGATGATGGATTAAACCCAGATCAGTTGACTGGGGGTGAGTGTTTGATTGGCTCAAACGTTCCGTCCATCATCCCCTTTTGTATCGCTTTGTTCGCCCTAAGTTGGCGGGGGTATGCCCAGACGTGGGTCCCTTGCTCACTTTGCCACTGGATTCAAGCAAGCCTGGCTGATGACGGCTGGAATGCCAGAAACCAGTCCTAGGATGCTTGTTTCCGGTCCAGGGAAGACATGGCTTGGCAGTTCGGGCTGGACTGTTCCCATGAGGCACAGGGTCAGACTGATTTGCATATGGCCATGTCTGAACTGGGGTGGTGGAGTGAGCTAAAGAATGATGATGGATTAAACCCAGATCAGTTGACTGGGGGTGAGTGTTTGATTGGCTCAAACGTTCCGTCCATCATCCCCCTTTTGTATCGCTTTGTTCGCCCTAAGTTGGCGGGGGTATGCCCAGACGTGGGTCCCTTGCTCACTTTGCCACTCGATTCAAGCAAGCCTGGCTGATGACGGCTGGAATGCCAGAAACCGGTCCTAGGATGCTTGTTTCCGGTCCAGGGAAGACATGGCTTGGCAGTTCGGGCTGGACTGTTCCCATGAGGCACAGGGTCAGACTGATTTGCATATGGCCATGTCTGAACTGGGGTGGTGGAGTGAGCTAAAGAATGATGATGGATTAAACCCAGATCAGTTGACTGGGGGTGAGTGTTTGATTGGCTCAAACGTTCCGTCCATCATCCCCTTTTGTATCGCTTTGTTCGCCCTAAGTTGGCGGGGGTATGCCCAGACGTGGGTCCCTTGCTCACTTTGCCACTGGATTCAAGCAAGCCTGGCTGATGACGGCTGGAATGCCAGAAACCGGTCCTAGGATGCTTGTTTCCGGTCCAGGGAAGACATGGCTTGGCAGTTCGGGCTGGACTGTTCCCATGAGGCACAGGGTCAGACTGATTTGCATATGGCCATGTCTGAACTGGGGTGGTGGAGTGAGCTAAAGAATGATGATGGAGCAATACGTAACTGGAACGGTGCTTTTGC